>JABSTQ010010412.1:0-355967 GCA_013358835.2 Ixodes persulcatus
TTACTCAGTGGTGGCCCTGTAGGCCAATGAACCAACTTACTCAGCTCAAGCCCGCCGCATGTAATAATCACTTGTGTGACTACCGTATGCTATGCCTGGAGACACAGCTACGCATGCAATGACAGTTACTCTTTCACCTTGGAAAATTTATTTGCTCTCATAGGGTGACCTTTGGTTAGGACAGGTTAACATCTCATTTTGGAAATGCACTACTTATGTAAAGTAAAGATGCAATTAATTAAAATTTATCCGGCAACCCTTTACAAATTCGTTTGGGCATATGCATATGGTGGGCACGCTCAAAAGCGATTTTGGACAAGGCTAAAAGTTATTTTCAAGCATGTACCTTTACTTCTGTAGCAGATGCCAAAAGCACAAATGAATTTATCGCCTTAAATATATAGATCTCTTGACTATAGCCTCAAGTGAGAACAGGAATAAAACCAAAAGAAGCCCAATATATACTACAGCATCTCGATCCTTCTGCCAAGCAAGCGTTAAACACAAAAAGCACGCAGGCGGGTTTGTGCGTGCTCCGCACACATACTTACGGCGAGAGTTGTTGCAGGTGCGGAATTTAGGAAATCAGCATGATTTATGATTATTTGCCGGCCGACATATTCAAGCACCCAAAGGCAAATGTGTTGGGCGATTTCACTTCCCCCGTCGTGAAATGTTTTACTTAAAAAAATTTCAAGAAGTGGCAGTTGAAAAAGACTTAAAATGCCGTTCGATGAGGATGCACATGAAGGCCTCTTGTCTACACGACCTTCGGGTGGAAAAACCTGTTCAAAAATGTAACGACGCACAAACACTTAATTTTTGGTGGCCACCGTCCAGCATTTCTCCCTTCAGTAGCCTCTATGAAACGCAGTTTAACAATTGCAAAAACTATACGCAGGCTACTAAAGCTGACTTGCAAAACGTGCAACTGGCGTTGCATCACCTTGACACAATTCTATCGCAGGGTTCAGTTTAAGGATGTCCCTTACAATAAATAGCCTTCCATCGTGCATTGGCTGTGCGTGCACTCCGCTGTTATAAATAACAGAAGGCCCGCAATGAAGGTGGGGCATCTTACTCATTTTTAATTTGCCACAGACTGTGCTTAAAACACAGTTTGGGTGGGCGTCCATTTGAAATATTACAGTAAAAGGTTTCAGTCCACATTTCAACCCCATTTGCATAAATCTTCAGATAACCCGAGTTAAACCACAAAGTAAGAATCGCAGCCTTATACCCGTCAATATTGTGAAAAAGAGGACACATAAATACCGGCAGTGTCCTGTTGGTGAAGTTCTTCAGCTGCGCTTCTGCAGCACAAAACTGTTCCATGTTGCTGAGAGGCATCAGGAACAGCTCGGGTGGTTCAGGCTTGGCCAGTTCCTGGGGTGTCGCCTGTTCCCCGGGCCTCGCCTGCTCTCCCTGGTGCTTGAAAGACACCACGTGCCTGAGCACCTGCCGAACAGACTTGCAGTTCCCTGTTCTGCTGCTGTAGGTGCCCATTCTGGATGTGCAGGTCTATCACGACCTTAGCAGCTGAGCATCGAAAGCTGCAAGATAAGCAAGGCATAACATAAGAAAGCATTACCTATTTTGCTGATCAACATTATGCACTGACGATGGGGAGAAACTTTTTCAGAAACTTGGGTTTCGGGAAGTTTCAGAAGAACGCCCGAACCTTCAGGTGTTTCGGATGGGTTTGGGTAGCTTTGGAACGGTTGCCAGACACAGTGAGAGTGTTTCAAATTTTTGTAAAAATTTAAGAGACGTTATAATTTGTACGCAATATTCATAAATTTAATAAAAAAAAACATTTGTGTTAATCAAATAACCTTTCTGAAAGGGAGACACGGCCCCAATTTTCGGAACTTCACAGTTTTGGCTTGTATGGTCAATTATGAATGCTCCCACAACGTTTTATGATGCTTTTTGACAATCAAAGCAAATAAAAACGATATTGATTCTTCGGCGATGCACGTGAGACGCGCTGCGCTTGGCTGCGATAAGCACCAGTTTAAAAATCTGAGATATAGGTCTGTGGCTATTAGGCCTAGCACGGTGCCTGTACCCTTGTTGGAACTGCCATTTCCTGGGCTTTCAGGACAGCCTTTTTTTTAAACTATCAACCGTCTAAGAATGGGAGAGAATCGCGTAAAGAACACTTGCCCTGGGATAGAAAACAAAACTCGGGCTGCAAGCGGCTGCTCTGTGGTCACATGATACCTCGCGCCTAGGCATATGACGCTTTAGAATGAATTGGCACTTCCAAGTGAAGCATGGGTCGTCAATTGCGTCCCTTGTTAAATAGCAGAAGTTCCCAATGCAACTTTGTTTTCTATCGTCTCACTCGCAGCATAAAGTGCGTAACAGATGATCCACCTTTCTGCGGTTCTGGTAGCAGACAACGCGACGGCGTCTTGTTTCCCGCAGCAAATGGCACTCTCGGGCAGACAAACCCTCCCTCTTTACTCACGTTAGCAGGCGACGTGTCTGTTAAAGAATTGTCAGCTCCTTCAGTACAAGCCTGCCGAGACCTCAATCTCACCAAACACCAAAATCTGGCCATTGGTACAATATTTCAAGATACAAACACAATCTGCACAGCACGGCGCCGAAGCGAACTTGCTGCAGATAAAAACAAGCCTCTAAGCTGTCCGTAGAACCTCTCCAGAGTAGGACAGCACCACGGCCGTTCTTGGCAGCATGCAATGCTTTCCCACAGCATTACAAGAAAGTTTTGTGACCAGTAGCGTATTGAAGGACTCGGTCACTACTGTAAATGTGCATGTGTCATTACCAAGATTATGGAGCTAGCTAAATTGAGCAACTGCATGCAAGCTAATGTGGTCAAGCATGCTAACAGAGGGCAGATAAAAAATGTGTGCTAGAACATCATCAGGAGTTTAGATGAAAAGGAACAGTACAAAATAAAAAGGAACAGTACAAAATAATACTTACGGCATTTCTGCAAACTTGATGCTCTGAACGAAGGCCAGTCAGGGTCTGGTGCTTGGCCCGCTCGCACACGAGACAAGATGTCCGCCCCATACATTTTTCTTGGCCTTACGCCGTTGTTTCATACTCACGTCGAACCACAACACAGGGATGGGCGCCACCGTTATTTCGTCATTCTCTTCGATGAATTGTACTCCTCCTCCCTAGAATGAAAGGCGTGGTCAGACATGATGTTCATTCAAGTTACTTCACACTGTCACGTCTTCGCAACCTTTAGCGTACATTATAATAACTCCATGGCTATATCCCCAAGCACGACCACAATGAAACACGACGACGTCGCATTCCGGTGCACGCCAAGTAATAGAAGTAGCGGTAAAAGAGAAACAAACGGTGCTCATTACGCGTAAAGGTCTGTTTACACCATGCTTTGTAGCTTTTTACTTGCAACGGTTTCGTGATACCGAGGTTTCGCGCGAGTAGCTTATTTACATCCAGTTTTTCAAGCCGGCAATGGCGTTTCGACTATACTCCGTTCATTCTTAAAGGGATACTGAACCAAAGAATTTAGTGTCCATAATAAGTGGCGCACGTTCTTTCCACGAGCCAGCAGCCGCAGGTGTGCGCGAGCACACGCAACGAAAATGACGTCAAAGACCTCCATACGCGTTTAAGAGGACAGTGAAATGCATGGGCTTCGGGCCAAAGGAGAATAAATACAGGCTTTTCATCTCTACAAGTGAAAGCTACGTGCTT
Organism: Ixodes persulcatus; assembly: GCA_013358835.2. NCBI lineage: Eukaryota > Metazoa > Arthropoda > Arachnida > Ixodida > Ixodidae > Ixodes > Ixodes persulcatus. The sequence continues at coordinate 3,715 of JABSTQ010010412.1, forward strand.
GTTAGACCAATTAATCGCTTACCTTTTACACCAGACACCACTGTGTAGATGAAGAACTTGTCTTTATTCTCCTTTGGCTCGAAGCCCATACATTTCACTGTCATCTTAACCGCGAATGGAGGTCTTTGACGTCATTTTTGTTGCGTGTGCTCGCGCACACCGGCGGCTGCTGTCTCGTGGAAAGAATGTGCGCCACTTATTATGGACACTAAATTCCTTGGTTCACTATCCCTTTAAGCTGAGACTAGAAGCTCCGCCTTCAACACGAGCTTTCTGCCCTTGCTAACACAAGTGCGAACGCGCAGGCACGCGCAACCAAAGCACTGCAGAAGCCAGCGAGCTCGCCCTGAAGGCGGAGATTCTAGTCTCAGCTTAGGGGCGAACGGAGTATACATTCCTTGCATATGACGACACGCTAGGTAAGGACGGGGCCCTGTGCCATGCTGGTGGTGGACTTCACAACGCGCGAATGCGCTTACCAAGGCGTAGGATGCCGCTAACTGCCTGGACATACACCGTATTTTCATTGAAGGTACCTAGTTTTATTTGATGTGAACTTGGAAAAAAGAGCCGAGCTCACGATGATGACGTTTAGCCAGTACGTGCGGAATTTTTCAGCATTGGTGCGATTGCGCTACGAGCAGAAAATTTCGATATGCCGCTAAGTTATAATGCAAAAAAAATGTAGCGTCGCAAAAAAAAAAAAAAAAGTTGTATCGCGCGCCGCAAAATTTGACGAGCGGCTCTAGGAGTCGCCTGTAGAAAAATTTTTACGACTTTGCGAAGTATGGTAAACAATGCAAGGTTACCGTTATAATCTAAACCCTGATGCAAGGATAAATAACATAACGGACAAGCGTCTCGCGGAGGGCACAAACCGATGCCCCGGCAGCGGCGTCTCGGCGAGCTTGCATGCCTCCTCCTACACGGCGCGGTCGCCCCCGGAGACCGCCTTCATCTCCGGACACCGCGCGATGCCAGCCACCAGTGCTGGAAACCCCCTATCCCTATCTCCCCCCCCCCCCCCCCCCCCCTCACGGATTAAGCGCGACGATGGGACGACGAGCTAGCGGGACGGCGAGACGACGCTCCTCACGCCCGAACGCTTACAACAACACACGGAGGCCGCCGCCGACCGATCGCCGTCTCGCCGGGCTCGCGGCGCGACACTCGCCCGTATTCGGCCGGGAGCCCCGAAGGTGCGCTCGAAGCGTGGAAACGGCGCGATGCAACGAAAGGCAAAGGACATCTACACCACGAACGGGCAAAAGCCGATGCAAAAACGTGCGCGAACGTAAACGGTAGAAAAGTGCCGTCGCTCGCCACTACGAAATAATCCGCGGCCGAGTCCCCTTCCTGCTGCTCGTACTTTCTCTTACTTGACGGCTACTCCGTCTCGCGGGGCATGCCGACGAAACGATCGTCGGGATACTGCGAAGGGCCGTGGAGTCAACCACCAGAATGGTGCTTACCGGCGTTGTTGAGCGGAAGCTGGTTCACTAGGCCTACGTACGACCAAACCGACAGAACACGAACATCAAAATCAAAGCACGGGCGGGTAACTTCGAGCGATTTCTGCCCCGCATAGATTTACACGCAGCGCTTTCACTCGCTACTACGGTCACATACAATTTTTTAACCCTGGAGCCACCGTACCTGAACCATGCCGCGAACCACGCCAACGCTTAACCAACACATACGTTGTCTCGCTCGCCATTTTTCTGTGCTTACCTTTTCCGGCTTTGGATTGGATGCTGGATCGGCTTTCTAGCAAAGTCTGTCAACGGCTGGCTGGATGCTGGATGAGGTCTTTTCTAGTCTAAACACGAAGTCGCAAATATATAATCGTGCTACTGTGCTACTCTAAAAAAAAAAAAAAAAAAAAAACGCGGACAGGAAGGAATACACGACGTTTCGACGAAGTGCACTCTGGGAACTAGTTGGCCACTCAGTTTCGGTTTCGATTGAGCAGCTTCCTTTCATGCTATCACGCGGTGACCGAATGCGCCGCTTGCGTTTTCGATTATCTGACTTTTTACAAATGTGCAATACATTCATTCTCGAACGATACAAAACGAAAACTGGGGCAATTTCCTTGGTTCCCGAAACACCGGATATTGTGCGTGCGTGCGCAAACGCAGTAAGACGTGGCTTAGTCACCTCACCCACGAGTGCATCTTTGAGCTTAATTTCAAAAATCCCGTCTAGTACCAGTGAACTACAACTAAAATTTGGTCACCTTGAGCCTTACACGTATTTTGCTCCCAAACGTCCGCTTCTTGTTTGCTTCATTGGGCGAAAAGCAAGCCGCATCCTCACAGGAGTATCAAAGTTGAGCCCAGCGTTGACGCATGAACGTTTAAGGAAACACAATAAATTCGACCTTACTACTGCACAAAAATTACTATGACGTCTTCCTCGTGTCATCATATATCGCCCACTCAAATTTTTCGCTGATAGGAGATTAGGTTTTCGCAAACGCTGAGGTCGGCTAGCTACGACGGAGGCTCTAACAAGCGTCTCCTACTCCTCGCTAAGCTTTTTGGGACGAGCTTTTACCGACGCCCAAGATCTGTGTCTGAACGGTGTGTCTGAAATTATCTCAGCATACTCAGTCAGGAAGAAAGCAAACACATAAATATTACGGCCATTAGCAACCGTAAAATGCGCTTTGAATAATTTCGTTCCTTTCGCACACCGCATAGAGGTTCACGCCCGTCCGGCGCACTTCCGACGAACGGTGCGACATTCTTCACACAATTGCTCGACTTCTGCTTTCTTAAAACGGTTTGTATGTGGGAATCTGCCTATATGATTGCAGAATAACTTTATGCGCATACGCGATGTTGAATATTAGTGGAATGCAAGCGGGTGGGGACTTAGCTTCGTGCAGTGCTGCGGGTCAGTACAGGTAAGAGATAAGAAGTGTGTTCAAATTGAGCTTTTCAATGGCGCCTCCAAGTTTCACCTCACGTACTCAGGCGTATTAAGAACAACAGTAGACGCAAAAAATTATATTTCGTCTATGGACGCGCAAAACAAACAAACTTCCTGACCAGCTGTAAAGGTGCGAGCTCGGTGTATGCAAACTTATTGGTCGTTACAGCTTTTTGACTCGTACACAAGCAAGATACCCGAGCTACGCAGCGTCGAGATTCCCAGCTCGGGCTCGTCCACGTACCTCGAAACGCTAACAGAAAGGCTCGATCGTGTACAAAAATACAACAAGCATGTGTGAAGACAAGCTATACGTCTCGGGATTGTGCTATAGCTTCGAGGTCTGGCCATTTAGGTTAGTTTAGAGACCAAAAATGATGCTCTCGAGACCAGAAAACGTGAGATCACGGCCGTTAATAGTCCACGCTCTCTGTATAATCTCTTGTCAACGTGTCGATCGAAACCGAAACCATGCCGCTCTCCTCCCTGGCCAACTGGTTCCCAGAGTGCAACGCGCGCCGTGTTGCATGCAGGGGTTTATGGAAGCAGTCCATAGAATGCCCTAGCAGTGGTAGCGACGGTAGCGAGAAGCAGATCTGGTTTTAATAAGCGCGTAAGAGTTGAATGTAGTAACCCTTTCTGGTTCAAAATAGGGTGCACGTGATGTTTCGATTATGATCATGCAGAAAGATGTAAGCCTTTTTCGGGGGAGTACGATCTGTAGTCACTCGCAACATTTCAGTTTCGTTATCAACGTTGCCGCGGGGGAATGAAGGAGTTTCGCTGCTTTTTTGTTTCGATTGCTGGGTGGGCTCTCTTGCTGTGGTTGCTTTCGTTCCTCTTGTCATGACCGACTGGCCCGAGCATACTGCGGCGATGACATCGTTGCAGTTAATTTCAGGAAGTCTAATAAAACGCAGTAGCAGCGAAATCAGCGACAGCGACGAAGATACCAGCTTAGCTCCAGCTCGAGTGACGACGAGGCAGCCGTTCTCGGCGAAGTCTTTGCCGACTCATTCGCCTTGCCAGCGAAGAGGCCCAAGATATGGCGTTACGTCGAAGACGTTGTGCGCGCCTATTCGGATGAAGTGCTTGGCATGTCGTTTGCTAGAAGACAATACGCCAAATACTCCGCAGATGGAACTCGCCTTCGGAGATGACGGTCGCTTTACGGCATACGTGTTTGGTATTGCTTAATAGACCCTTTGCAAAACGTACAGCGCCACGACGGCAGGGAATTTTGGGAACCCTCGGTACAGATCACGCGCACGCGCTTTCTCGTTGCGCCTCCGCGACTGCGCGCGCATCCCGGCAGCTACCGCCAGCAGCCGTTGCAGCCATCCCGCCGAGTCGTACGTCGTTGCCGGCGCACCGTATCTGTGGCAGCGTAAAGGCATCGCGACAGGTGAACTCATTTCAATACGTTATTCGTCGTAACTTACCTTCACGTATTGAAGTGTCACCGAATCCATTTAGTTTGCACCGCAACCGTGGCAGGTTTCGACCAGGTTCGACAAAGCGTTGGTGCAGCAGACGACAGAGCCGGTACAAAGGAGAGGGATGAGAAAGGGGCAGCCGTCGGCTCGTCGCTCGCCCAACTCGGCTGCTCTGTTGTCGTGGTAACCTGTGCCTACTCACGTATGCCACGTGGTAGCGGGAGGAGGGGCGTACCGAGGACTCCCATTATTTGTCGCGCGGCGCGCGCGGGCTTTTGGGATTTTCGCAAAGGGTCTATTGCATCCTACGGCTCGTACAAAAGTAGTTGTAGTTGTCTTCATCGGGTTTATATAACTGTAAGGAAAAATAAATAGTGTCTCAACGTCGGGGTCACCGTTAATCAAGTAGTAACAATCAACATTTTTGTGAAAGCATGAAGTTCCGATCAGTACCTCATGCTTTCAGCAAGATTGCAATCGGAACCGAAACTGTTAAAAAACGAGGGCAGACGCTATGAAAGCGGTGGCAGCGCGTGACACTGGGTGGATCGCTCACTGAGGCCGACCGCTCAACGACCGCTAGCGCGGAGCGCTCGGCATCTGCCTGGGGAAAGGGCTGGATCGCACATCTTCGCTTGGTCGCTGCAGCTGCAGCGCGAGAGTGAAGCCACCGGTCGGCCATCTTGCATGTTGAAAAATCGCGTTTTTTGGAGCGTTACGGAGGCTGGCGGCAGCATGCTGAAGACACGTTTTCTACTCGTTCGTAGACATTCGTTGAAGAAGCTCTTTAAAACCCTGTGTAAGCCGTGAGACTTGCCGTTGAGAACAGGTGGAAATTTTTACGGAAGCGCAGTGCCGCAGTAAAAATGCCCAACTCATCGAAAGCAAGTTTTGCCGCCACGATGCAACGCGCAGGTTACGAGTGACCCGCGCGTTGCATCATTAGACTTTTCCCATAATACAACGTGCGGGACCCTTGTGACGTCACACGTGACGTCACGTGTGACGTCATTATAGGAAACGTCCCATAATGCAATGCGCGGATCACGAATGAGACGGCACATTGCATTATAGAACGTTTCCCATAACGCAACGCGCGGTTACGGCGACGTTGGCGTCGCCGACCCGCGCGTTGCATCATGAGACGCTTCCCATAATGCGATGCGCGGGTTACAAATGAGACGGCGCGTTGCATTATGGGACGTTTCCCATAACGCAACGCGCGGTTACGCCAACGGCGACGTTGGTGTCGCCGTCGCCGACAGCGCGTTGCGTCATGGGACGCTTCCCATAATGCAACGCGCGGGACCCTCGTGACGTCACACATGCCGTCATTACGGGAAACGTCCCATAATGCAATGCGCGGGTCACGAGTGAGACCCGCGCGTTCCATTATGGCACGTTTCCCATAATGCAACGCGCGGTTACGCCGACGGCGACGGCGATGCCGCTCAAGCCGGAAACGGGCGCCTAAGAGCTGCGCTCTAAACAATTAATAGATGTAAACCAAATTAAATTTTCATTCCACAGCCATGTTTGATCCCGTCCTATTTAACAAAACTGAAATAAGCCTTTGTTAACTGGTTTAAGGATGACGCGGCGTTAATATGAGGCTAAGTATAATATTAGGTGTCACCTTTTAGCATATTGAAGACAAGTTTAACCTAACAGTCATTTGTAACCATCATCAGCGAAAAAGCTATGTCGGTTACATATCAAAACTTGCATGGCTCGAATGGCCTGTGAAAGCAGCGAGAAAACGATGTCGGCCAGTCACCGGGAACTCCGTGGCTGAACTGGCCGGTGATTACAGAAAGAAAACGATGTCGGCCAGTCAGCGGAAACTCCACGGCTAGACTGGCCGGTGACTACAGCAAGAAAACGATGTCGGCCAGTCACCGGAAACTCCATGGCTAGACTGGCCAGTGACTACAGCAAGAAAACGATATCGGCCAGTCACCGGAAACTCCATGGCTAGACTGGCCGGTGGCTACAGCAAGAAAACGATGTCGGCCGGTATCGGGAATTTTCCGGCTGGTACTGGCCAGTTTAGACAACGAGTCCCCGATATCGGCCGAAGTCGGTTTCTTACCGGCGTCCCTGGCCGGGATCCGCCGTACAGCTCCCGGTACTGGCCGACGTAATACCAGTATCGGCCGACATGGTGTGCTACCTGGGTATATGTTGTGCAGGTCCAGGAGCATACCCATACAAAAATGGTCTATGGACGTTTATGGAAAATCATATGGCGAGCTACCACCTTCTATGGCCCTCTATGGTCAGCCATAAGAAACCATAAAACACGCTATAGCCACATATAGAAAAATCTATGTCTTTAAAGCTATAGAATCTTAACCATTCTGATTTCTATAGCTGGCTAAAGTATAATTTATGGCTGTGCAGCTATAGACTCGTGAGTATTCAATATCCTTTAGCGAGCTATAGAAATATGTATGTCCCTAATGCTATAGATTCGCGACTATTGAATATGCTTTAGCCGGCTATAGAGTGGTGTATGCCCTTAAATCTATAGACTCGCGACCATTGAATTTTCTGTAGCCGATTCTTTAGTGTTTTATGTCACCAAAGCTATAGACCTCCGACCTTTCAATGCGCTTTAGCCGGCTATAGAGTGGTGTATGTCCCTAAATCTATCGACTGGCGACCATTGAATTTTCTTTAGCCGTCTCTATAGTGTTTTATGTCGCCAAAGCTATAGGCCACCGACCTTTCAATGTGCTTTAGCCGCCTATAGAGCGGTGTATGTCCCTAAATCTATAGAATCGCGACCATTGAATTTTCTTTAGCCGACTCAATAGTTTTCTATGTCACCAAAACCATAGCCTCCAACCTTTCAATGTGCTATAGCCGGCTATAGAGGGATGTATGTCTCTCGAGCTATAGACTCATGACCATCCAATTTTTTTTAGCCGGCTCCATGGTGTTTTATATTGCTTAGGCTATAGCCCCGCGACCTTTTTTCTTTTACTGCAGATGTAGGAAAGTGGAAGACAGTCATTCATGCGCTCGGTCGGAGCGAGAATTTTCTTAAGCCAGGTAAACGGGCCGTACGTCGCCGCGGCTATACGCCAGCGATCACAATAGCGTCCTTAGCTGCCTATAGGACTATTTCAGTTTTGCCGGCTGCTTTCCCTGCGCATTGCCTAATTTCGGCGTTGACGTCATCTCAATCTTCCGTTTTTTTAGCTCTAATTATTTGTATTGTCCAGTGTATTTTGTAAGTATATGTATTTCGTAGCGCGCCTTCTACTTTGTCCGTGTCCCTGCCATGTTTGTATTTCTTTCTGCCTGCTGTATTTAATATATTTAATTCTTTTTGTGTATATTTCGTCGTTCTCGACGCGGCGTCAACGAACATAAAGCCGCTGCTTACGCCACTACAGAGGTGCGCTCTACTCTTGTCACGACAGTCTATCGCGCTATAAAGTCGTCTATTGGACTCGAATAAAGTCTCGAGAGGGCTGTTTCGAATGCCGGTGCACATGTCAACAGTGTAGGTAGAGCAACGACGGTGCAATCGCGACGCGACAGCCGACTGCGCCTAGATCTGGCCGGCCACGCTCGCTCTGTGGAAATTTAAGCTTGGGACTCTCGAGCAGCGTTAGCTTACTGAAGATGCAAGACGCTACTTTGTCGTCGGAAATCCTTTGCCCTTCGAATGGCTGCGAAGCCATTCTAGCTCCCGGCGTACCCTACGCAGCGTCCTCAAAACAACCGTTCGCACAGCATCGGAAACTTCCGTCTGCGAGCGTCGGCGGTTCGTCAACGCGGGGATCATGTTCGCGGGAGTTCATGTTCACGGGGGTGCATAAAATGCTCCCATTCAAGTCGCGACGATAAATCGTCGGCGCTCGCAGATTGTCAATAGGCTCCAGAAAGATTGCGATGCTGCGTGGGCGGTCGCTGACAGGCGCTACTGCCTAGGGTACGCCGAGCACTGGAACGTTTTCGCCGGCGTTCGCAGGGCAAAGATTCTCAACGACAAAGCAGCGTCCTGCATCATCAGCAAGCTAACGCTGCTCGAGAGTCCGACGCTGACATTTTATCAGAGCGAACGCGGACAGCCAGATCGAGGCGCAGTCGTCTCTCGCTTCGCGATTGCTGCGTCGTTGCTCTGACTAAACAATTGACACAGTTCTCTCGAGACTTCATGAGCGTTAAATAGACGCGTCTATAGCGCGATAGAGTGTCGTGACAACAGAAAAGCTCACCCCGGCAGAGGCGTAAGCAGCGGCGCAATGTCCGTCGACGCTCGTGTCGAGAACGGCGAAATATACAAAAAAAAAAAAACACAAGTAACAGCCGAAAAAAAAATTAATATCGTTAGGCACTCGCTACCTTAGGTGCGTCCTATTATCTCTATGTTCTGCGAATTCCACAAATCAGCAAGCGCAGTGGCTAATTTTTCTTCTTTTTCTTTAAATTATGAGACATTAAAGTCGTTGGAGCTTCTTGGAGCACACAGCCCCACCATGTGTCATCGTGGTGCGCAGAGATTGTAATTGATGACAGTGCTATAGACTGAACTCACAGATGAAGAAGCTATTACGGCAAAAATTGTTTTTAAACCATGCAATCAGAAATGCCACAACGATGCAAAGATTCCCAAAATTGAAGTTCAAAAATGCAAACAGGACAGTGAAAAAAATATATATATCTATATATTTATTTATTTATTTGTGGACATCCTGCGCAAAAAAAAGCATTCGCCATTAATTCTTCATTTTAAATTATAATGTGGGTTACACGGCGAAAAATATGGTTTCTTCAAACCTGTCCCGTTTTGGGTCACTTCTGGGAAGTGCAGCTTTGGAAGTCCGAAAGCTGGCCTTCATGGAGCTGTCCTGTTCACTCGGTAGCGACAGCAGAGTAGACGCTATGCGTGGTTGAGGCCAATCGAGTCTCCGGTTAGGGTCACGTGACAACAGTCTCGAAGCTGGTGATAACGCTGAACACGGCACCTGCCTTAAGCCCAAGGCCACACATAGCATCCACTGCACTATCAACCTTGGTTCGAACTGTCAACAGGATATAAGTGACACATTCTCTCGTTGTGTTCATTGTTGGTATGCCCCTGAAGATTAGTCTTTGTGGTCGCACCCCCGTTCTGGCCTTGAAGGAGCTCTGCTTTTCAACTCCTCTGTTTTCTCTCTCTCCCTAAGCTGAAAGCATTTTAGAAGGTGCGCACTCGGCGGACCAATAAACGATAGAATTTTCATCGCTTGACTCCGCTCTCTGTGCGCGTGTAACGGAAGGAGCGTGATCACGTGGTTTGACGGATGACGCATTAGCCGTTGCCAATCCCGGAATGCCTGCTTGCGGACCTAGTTTCGCGTGTCGTGCGGCCCGCGGGGCTGCGGTGAATTCCGCTTCTATGGCAAAGGGTATCGGTCGAAAAGTCCTACCCGTATATCGGCAACAAGCGATTTCTTCAAAGAAGCCCAAGACATTCTCGTGATACGTTCAGTGTTCGGTTCGGCAAATGACAGCTTGTGCTACATCGTGGTGAATCTTCACGGACCCCTTCCTTCTCGGTTTTGTGTGAGAGTGGTTTTTCTGCTGTGCCCGTGTCGACAATCTCGGATTACATCTTTCAAGTCCGGTATTTTCAACGTAAGTGCGCTGCAACCTACTCGCCGACAATTTACCGTTCTGTAGTGTCTATCTCCTGGCAGTGCCTATCTTCTGACAGCCGGAAGAATAATTTCCCCGCAATTCTACCGCAGTCGCCTGCCATTAGCTGTCTGAAATCATGTGAAAATTGCAGTTAGAATACTGACTTTCTTATTCTCCCTGCGTTTTGTGAAAACACGTTTCATGGACACCTTTTCGTGGATACACGTTTCCTGGACACACATTTAGTCGACACTCGTTACGCGAATTGCACGCTGCAGGGACATTTTGTCGCGCCTGTTTTCCTGAGGCGCGTGCTCACCGATTCAGTCCACCCGTTCACGCCACTTCTTGGCGTGTCTGCAGCAACTCATTACCAAAAAAAAAAGACATTTTGAGTTGTTTATAAACATCGCGTGTTGATGAAACAATCTGTCGATGAAACGTCGTTCGATGAACTGATGGCAGCGACAATGAGTGGCGACTGGCAGTAGAATTTCGGGGGGGGGGGGGGGGGGGAGGGGGGGAATTCGGCCGGCTGCCGGGAGACTAGACACTACCCAGGAACTGGCTTTGCTTCTTGTTTGCTTTGCAATATTCTCAGTTGTTTAACAGCTTAGCAATACCTCTTTACATATTACAGATTGCTTTGTTTGTGCTTACAGAATGGGCTGTGTGTAATAAACCTCTAGGAGATTTGAAAACAATTCCTTGAGTCTGTTTACCTGTGCTTTTGCAAACACCTGGGTGAGTGCATTTGCTTTTTGTTGTTGTTTTTTTTGTTGAAATGTTAGCTCTCTGTTTTAAATTGGGTTATGAAGTTTGACACGTCTTACAAGGTGTTTTGTTTAAAGATGTACAGTGACAACAAATAATTTGTTTCACATTTCATGCGATTGCGGTAAGAAGAAAAACAACTGGCAGCTATAGCACGATGGTAAAGAGACCCATAAAACGAGCTCTAGAAGAAGCTATAGCAAACCATACAGAGAGAAATAGGCGCTAAAGAAACCATAGAAAAAGCCATAGGCTGCTATAGCACGGTGTCTAAAAAGATCCATAGAGTGAGCCATAGAGAACTCTGTAGCAGACCATACAAGAAGCTATGGGCGGCTAAAGGAGCCATAGGAAATGCCATAGGCACCTGTAGCAGGATGGGTGTAGAGAACCATAGGACGAACTATAGAATGAGCTATAGGGGGCCATACAAAGAGCAATAGGCGGCTAAAGAAACCATTAGAAAAGCCATAGGCTGCTATATATAGCATGGTGTCTAAAAAGATCCATAGAGTAAGCCATAGAGATCTTTATAGCAGACCATACAAGAAGCTACAGGCGGCTAAAGGAACCATAGGAAATGCCATAGGCAGCTGTAGCACGATTGGTATAGAGAACCATAGGACGAACTATACAATGAGCTATAGCGGACCATACAAGGAGCAATAGGCGGCTAAAGAAACCATAGGAAAAGCCATAGGCAGCTATAGCACGGTGTCTAAAAAGATCCATAAAGTGAGCCATAGAGGTCACTATAGCAGTCCATACAAGAAGCTATAGGCGGCTAAAGGAACCATAGGAAATGCCGTAGGCAGCTGTAGCCCGATGGACGAACTATAGAATGAGCTATAGCGGACAATACAAAGAGCAATAGGCGGCTAAGGAAACCATAGGAAAAGCCATAGGCAGCTATAGCACGGTGTCTAAAAAGATCCATAGAGTAAGCCATAGAGATCTCTATAACACACCATACAAGTAGATATAAGCGGCTAAAGGAACCATAGGAAATACCATAGGCAGCTGTAGCACGATGGCTATAGAGAACCATAGGACAAACTATAGAATGAGCTATAGCGGACCATACAAAGAGCAGTAGGCGGCTAAAGAAACCATAGGAAAAGTTATAGGCAGCTATAGCACGGTGTCTAAAAAGATCTATAAAGTAAGCCATAGAGATCTCTATAGCAGACCTTACAAGAAGCTATAGACGGCCAAAGTAACCAAAAGAAAAGCCATAGGCGGCTATAGCATCATTTCTAAAGAGACCCATAAATTAAACCATACAAAATTCGATGGCGAAATATCTATTGAAAAAGCTATAGACAACCATAGGGGAGACCATAGGAAAAGCTATAGACAGCCATAGAAGCGGCTATAGCTAATTGGGCCAATTTGCTATTGCCGGCCATACAAAAGATTTTCTATAGCCAACCATAGACCATTTTTGTATGGGTAATCACGTCGTAAGGTACCGTGCCGTCTTCTTCGAGGGACAAGTAACGAATGTCCTGAGGAATTAAAGGGAGGAAGTTTTATTAAGTCCTTTGTATGACATCACAGAAAAACACTGCATACCAGCAGTCGAGGAACACGAGTAAAAGTGTTTCCCGTTGTTTGTATAAGAAACAGTTTTCTGAATGTGCAAACTGCACCCCTCCTCTGACTAGCCATGTTTTAAAGGGCAACTCCGCTCAATTCCGAAGATTTCGGGATAATGAGTGATTTCGAATCAAAAAGCCATAGTAAAAGACACTACGTCGTTTGCTTCGCGAAAAATGGGATATATATTTTTAAATCTAATTTTAAACGCGAGCGGAAATCGAAACCGAAACTTCGGCTCCGTCCGGCAACAGTGGCCTCGGGCCGCCAAGTACATGGCCATCACGTGATACTAGATGTCACGTGATCCTCGGCCCAACGACGGGCGGGATGGGGGCGGGCGTGTGGCAGGCGCGAGTGTCGTCTGCTCTGCACCGCACCCTTCGCCACGTTTTGGTGTCTACGGCATTCCACGACGTCTGCACAACTGCGGCATAAGTCTGCGCACGTGGTGTTCATAGTGTGGACGAAACTCCGAGAGACAATAATCACAAACGGTGAGACGACGACAGTGGTTCTGACGCGGCGGGACCACGGCGGGCGGCCGGTCTGCTCCCAAGAAGCGCGCTGCGCAGGCGCGTACGCCAATCACGTGGACACCGCTGAGCGCAGAGAGGCAACGTTGCTGACGTCATGCGCTACGCTCGATCAGAGAGGTAAAAACAAGCAAAAGGGGGCCATGAAGATGACGTTTAGCTCAATGTTGGCTCCGCCCATGCCGTAGCCTTGACTGCGCTGTTGGTGGCGCCTGAATTCGCCCGCTCGAGTCAGCCGATTTCGGCAACTTGGCGAGTTGCAAAGTTTGCCGGACCGTTTAAGAAACATTTAGACAGAACTGCGTCGTAATATTTGACGTGTGGTCTTCCTAGGCGATACTGAAGAGGACTGCATTGTTTTTTCAAAACCAAAAATGAAGCGGAGTTGCCCTTTAAGGGGAAGTATCTCACTGTGTATTTTAAAGAAAAATGTATTTGTGCAAGCGAATTCTACCATTATCTTAACCCGTATTAAAACATTTAACCCTGGACCTGCATTTTATAGTGAACAGTAGAACGGAACAGTGAAGAACACACCTACCAAAAGTTTTGACAGTCGTTTACGCGGAACAACTGAGAGTACTCTAGAAAAAAAAAACGGATCAATAAAGATCGGTACGGATCAATATCTTTTTTGAGGTAGCCGCGCATATCAAAACGAACGTCGGCCCACGAAGCCAAAATAAAATCTGGTAGAGTGCTGCGCGGCCTTAACTGAATGATCCTGGAGAGAAAAGTATCCATCTGGTCGCGGAGAGAAAGAAACCTATTGACCAGATATGTGTTGAAAAAATGTGACAGACCCAGTGCTGCATCTTCGACCAGACGAAAATTGTTTGCTCGATTTCATTCTTTCACAAAAGAGCTCCAAATAAAAACCGTGAATACTCGATGCATGCATGAAATATTGATTCGCGAAAAGTGCAACACTTGCAAAACGTGCCACAGCTTTCCTGCTAAAAAAGGTGGCAGAGACGGCGAGACGCGTAACAATAGACAACGTATTACCTCTCCACTTCTCAGCTTTTGTTCTCAAAACAAAACTGTTTCATTGCGCCAATACTAATCACTAGCGCGGTAGTGTTATAACAGTACGCTGAAATAACGGACCGGCGATTCGGACTAGCACTTTCAAATACCGAAGGCGCTGAAAACCAATCGCCACGTCAAAAGCCTAAACAATTTTGCCAGTTAACTAAACTACACATATGTTCACAAATCATTTCAGTTAACTCTACCGCTTTTCTCACAGTGTTTCTGTCCACACAACTAATCGCGACGTCATTCGCATAATATAAAATGCGGACTTCCCTGGCATGCAACTGAAGACCACGAATATGCTTGTTACGTACAATACTTAAACAAAACGGTTCAAAAAAATGTTTTTGTTAAAGCAGTGGTAAAAGTGGACAACTTTGTCGCACGGAGGAAACATTCTGAATAACTTCACTAACATGTTGATTAACAACAAGACTGGCGGAGCAGTTATGATATATCATATGGAAACCATCACAAAAAATGAAACCTACGTTATCATACTCTAAAATATAGAAAAGGATTTCGTAGGACGCACGGTCAAAGTCTTTTTCTAAATCAATCTGAAGAACAGTAAGTGTACGGTCCATGACATCGCAGTATTCAAGAATGCTGTGAGTTACGTGCATGTCTGTATTTATACTACAGGGTGAAACAAGGAGACGGCAGGCTCTTTAAATCGACCGGAAAATTCGGTTTCTTAACCTTTTGCGCTACGACTTTGTGCAGCGTTGCCCTACAGATGGTGCATTTTTTTTTTTTGTAAAATTTGCAAAGAACGAACTTACCTGAGGAAAAAGTAAAGAAAGAAAAAGGCTTAGCTCCTATGGACACGCAGCGACGCCACCGGTCTTCAAACAACACGGCGCCGTTTCGCACGGAAGACAAGAGATGGCGCAAGCGGTCGCGACGCCAACTGCCGCCAACGAACGAGCAGACGACGCCGAGAGCCAGCGCTTTTAGCAGACAAGGAACTGCAGTTCCTTGTTGTTACCGCGCCTGTTATTGTTTCTGCGACTGTCGCCGCTTGCGGAATGCGCCCCGCTTTTGAGTCGAAAAGTTCGTCTGCTAAAGAGGCCGGCTCTCGGCGCCCGTATGCTCGTTCGTTGGCGTCGTTGGCGCCGTTCGTTGCGCCATCTCTTGTCTCCGGTGCGAAACGGCGCGTGTTGTTTGCAGACCGGTGGCGTCGCTGAGTTTCCATAGGAGCTAAGCCTTTTTCGTTCGTTACTTTTTCCTCGGGTAAGTTCGTTCTTTGCAAATTTTACAAAAAAAAAAAAAAATGCACCATCTGTGGGCAACGC
Source organism: Ixodes persulcatus (assembly GCA_013358835.2). NCBI lineage: Eukaryota > Metazoa > Arthropoda > Arachnida > Ixodida > Ixodidae > Ixodes > Ixodes persulcatus. Next base: position 18,970 of record JABSTQ010010412.1, read on the forward strand.
TGCACAAAGTCGTAGCGCGAAAGGTTAAGAAACCGAATTTTCCGGTCGATTTAAAGAGCCTGCCGTCTCCTTGTTTCACCCTGTATCTTCCCTTGAAGCCACGTGTTTTATGATGCTCAACAATGCAGATAACAACGTACTCTTAACGTTTTGTCAATTCTTCCACTAAATTATTGTATGCAACATTCGTTAAGTTATTGGTCGATAAAATCCAACCGGCCGGAGTCGCACGGGGTCGTCATTTTTAGTAATGAGAAATGTGTGTACAGAAAAATGACGGGGAAAAACGCCGAGCTTGTAGTACGTCTCCGTAAACACGCAAAGCAAGAAAACGTCAACTTGACCGTTGAATGTTTTATAAAACTCGCCTACATGATAACCTTGGGCGCGATTTCCCAGGTTTTAGATTACCGATCGCCCATTCGACTTCACACAACGCTACTGGTTGTCCTCAGCTTTCTCTTAGTTCATCATCAAGTTTCGGCATTAGTTGTAAGTAAACGCTTTGAAGTTCCGCTCTTTTTTTACTTTTGAGCGCCATAACTGAACAGCTCTACGTAATAGTCGACAAAAGCGCGCTCGATAAGTTCTTTCTTGATAGAAAATTTACTCGATTAGAGATCTCGCTTATTTTGTTTCTACTGGCCTTCTTTTTTTTCCATACCCACACTCCGTTTTCTTTTAAGCTGAAACTACGGTGGGAGCTGTATGCCCGCCGCACAAATCAGACGCCTTCCTGTTATCACCTGACTCGGCTCTCCGCACGTGGGTATGGCCGGAAGCATGATGACGTGGCAAAAGAGAGGCGTGTGACTGGTCCAACGAGTACGCAGCTTCCGCTGCAGTTTCAGCTTAGGGGTGAAGGGAGAATATATATATATATTTTTTTTGCGTTTGTCTCCCGTTTCAATAATCGCTTAAGTCGCGCCCGCGCCATGGCCCACTGATAGCTCTCGGTATCAAGAGTTTTGATACGTTTTTTCAGACTGCTGATATAACCTGAGAACAGACCGGGTGACAGACATCTTGCGCGAAGCAAATCTTGCAACAGATAATTTAATCAAAGACAAATACGACAGAAAGAATAACACATTTAAGACAAAGGGACGACGGACACTCCTTATTTCAACTCACAACAACCTTTTTCCCAAATCCAACACGCTCAGAAGTTTATATTCTAAATTTAATTCCTCCTTTTATTTGCTTCAGCAAGTTTTATAAAGCTACATCTTTTGATGGAGATTATTTTTATTTCTGGTTTAAACAAGTCTCATTTCGCACCGAAACTCCCCTGTTCGGCGTTCTCAAATAGTGCGAGACGTCTACAAATCTCATACGCAAGAAAAAAACAAAAACAAATGTATCTTCTTAAAGCTTTCAGTTTATATTCCACAGGTGCCTAGCGAACGTATTGGCCTTCTCACTTCAACAGCACATTATAAAAGAAACTAGACAATAATCACTGAATCACACTTGGTCTACCGACTACTTTTTGCACGCCCTGACGAGTTCCAAAGAAATGTAGGCACGGTTCAAGCTCGCGTGGCTGGCGCCTTGAAAATGTGTAAACCTCAGATACGTCGAGCTTGACGCACATTGATCAACCTCCTCCAATTCACTATGCTGGATCATGTCGCTTGAAATAGAGTACTCGCGTCTTTATACCGTGTGGTGGTTACTCTGTCGCGAGGCTCGCAAACGCAGTGCGCCAAAAAGAAAGTTAGGGAGAGAAGGAGGGCGCCGAGCTCTGGTTGGAAGGAGTAGTGGGTAAATCCAAAGCAAGTGGCCTTTGTCTCCACTGCACACGTGGAACGAGTTAAGGCTCTGTTAAACTCCGACGTCGAGCGTAGCCAACGCAGCGTAGCGCAGCGCGCCCAGACACTGATTGGTCGCAGATATCGAGTTCCTGGTCACCGGCCAATCAAAGGCCCATTTTCTGCGCTACGCTACGTTCCCTGCGCAAAACGTCGAAGTATAACAGAGCCCTTAAAAGGCGGAACGCCGGCGTCTGGAGTTTGGTTCTCGCATTCAAACCCGTTCGAAGAGTGCAGTAGAGACAAAGGCAGCTAGCATTATGTCGATCCAGTATTTATTTCAACGAGGGACCGCTTGCTAGAAACAGCGTCTCAGCTAAGACTGTGCGAAAGAAAGCACTGCCAAAACCATCGCACAAAATGCGCGGAATTTAAACCGCGTCTCAAGACGCTCGCGCGCTCCCAGCCTTTGCAGTGCTTTGTTTTACCATACCTTCCTCTATAATCACAAAGCCTGGCTGTTCGTTGATGGAGCCAAGGAGTGCCAGGTCGCAGATTTGAAACGCGAGGATCTGGTAGCACAGAGCATCAATGAGCCGTTTCTCGGGGAACCTGAACGTCAGCGCACAGCTTTTGCTGCGGCGAGGAACCGAAACACACTTCTTCGCTCGGGATAAGTGTGTTTCGGCGTCTCGCCGCAGCGGGGCGCCAGTCACGTGGCTCTCCTCTCATCCGTTATCTGCCACTCCACCTTTTTCATTTCGGCGACCGCTTCTCGTGGCATTCTGCCAGGCTTTGTCAGTATATAGGAGGTTATGGTTTCACCCAGTCTCAGATGAGACGCTGTTCCACCGAACCGGTCGAGAGCTCGACGTTCTGACGTCCCCGTGAACTCTCTTCTTCTCCTTTCTCCCCAGTGTCTCGGCGCATTAAAATCCCCCAACAAAACATCAAACCGCTCGCTTCGCTCATACTCGTAAATGTTCCCCACAAAAGCTAATCTTTCGTGCACCTTATTAAGCGCGTAAATACACAAAGCCGCAAAAAAGGCAGTTTGAAATAAAATCGCACATCACACCTCGCCCCGAGTTGTAGCTAAAGGCTTTGCTACAGTCCATAGAGAGTTTCTAATAAATAAAAGAGAACCACCTAACGTCCAAACAGCGTGACAGACGCAGACGTCGTTCGGCGACTCAAAGCGCCGCACCATGCTCCCCGTCTGGACCTGGCTCTCTATCTTCGATTCTTGCACAGCGATAACGTCGAGTTCTTTTTCAATAAACAATGGGTTTAGTTGGCACTTCTTTCACCTTCCGATTAGTCCTAGCATGTTTACAGTGCCGACTATCAAAGTACTTTCAAGGATGATGAAGATTGAGAGGAAGGCCAGGTAAAAAACACTGCGCATAAAAATATATAAAAAAAGATTTGACGCGTCGATAACATTTATTGCGTCTATTCTTCGTTGCACCTTTGACCGAGCTACGCTACAGCGTTAACAACCCGTCTTATAGGCCAACGCGCTGTTTACAAACAAGCCGTCACGAAGTGTGGGAAAACGCGCAGTTTCCGGATGAGATGTGCAACTGCGCGTGCGCAGGAACCACATTCGGGTGGAGTGGAGGGTCTGCACATGCTCGCTCCAATAGCAGCGCCACCGCCGCGGCGTGACGTAAGCGCCGCGTGTTGATCTGAATGGACGTTTTCTGTTTCCTGTCGGTCTCAGTCACGTGAGTTCCGTATCTGGTATGATGGGACTAAAACATAATAAACCATTTCAACCTTGAATATGCGAGAAAACATAGGTGAGGCAAACCAAAAAGGTCTGACAATCAGACACTTTTCGTAAACACCTTCCAGCGGCTTGGAGAGATCGCAACGATTTTTCACCGCATACCAGAAGTGACGACATTCAAAACGACTGCGCCCCTGTGGAAAAGGTGTATACGGGACATTTGTAGCAGAGCCGTGTATGCAGAGAGTTTGGTCAATGGGAGGCTCAGGCAGAGCCAGGGCGCGCACCAGGTACTGAAAGAGGGTTTGTCATGCTCTCTTGGCCAACCAGAAGCTGAAAAGAATCCCCTAGTGGTGGTAGCGAGAAACATTTTTAATCGTTTAAATAAGTGCGTAAGAGCTAAATGTGGTAACCCTTCATAGTTGAAAATAGGATGCACGTGACGCTTCGATCATGATCATGCAGACAGATGTAAGAAACGAATGTGCCGCTTGAACTCTGTTTCGCTCGGACAAGGTGTGACCGCTCGGACGGCGGATTCCCGGCCCTCGGCGCTTGGCGTACGGATTATGTCGGTCGTTCTGCTAGTCGCACTCTTCCACCGTGATTTTGGATGACCGGGATTGAAAGATCACGTGCACCATATTTTCAGTCACCAAGAGTTACTCCGGCGCACTTATTAAGTTTGTTTCTCGCGACCACCACCAGGGTATTATTTCCGGCTTTCGGTTGGCCACATTCGAATTTGTGAAGACGCCCTGGAACACGCCTAACCCGCTTTCGGCCAATGGCGCCTCCTCATCTGTCTCCTAGACTTCCCAACGAATGGCGAAACTCTCTACATATACCGCTTTGATTAGTTGTAGGCGATGTCCACTGCACGCGCTCCCGAAAAGTACAAAACAAAATGGCCGATAAAAAATGCCGCCGTAGCACTTTCAATGCCAATAACTCATGCCGGAAAACGCGCTTTCATGCGCTCCGTAGAAAAAAAAAATAAGTCAGCAGTGTTCGGAACAAAATGTCAGATGTCCTTTTATTGTAAACATTTTTGTTCACGTACCCCGTGACAACGTTGCTAAATCTGTCAGTTCACAAGCTCCAAGAAAAAGCCGCGTTCGAAATCGGTTCTTCTCTCTTGCCTTTACGCGAGTAGGTGCGAGCGGATAACGTTCCTAGCGCCACCGCCGTCAACGCCTCCAGGAGCAAAACAGAAAGTATTTTTGAGTGGCGCTCTTTTTGCGCCGACTTTTGCGCAAACATTACGTTTACCATAAAAACCCTGAGAGAGTTTCTTTCCACCGTAGGTTATTTGCATCCAGCGTTCCACCGATTCCGCAGTTTCCATCCATTGGGTGGACTGACAGTGTATATTCCCTTCAGCGGAGAATAGAAGCTCCGCCTTCAGCGCGAGCTCGCTGGCTACCCCAGTGCTTTGGTTGCGCGCGCCTTCGCGTTCACGCTTGTGTTAGCAAGTGCAGAAAGCTCGCACTGAAGGCGTGGCTTATAGTTTCAGCTTAAAGGTGCCCTGTGGAGGTTTTTGAGATCGCTAAATATAGCGATAACTCATTCTGTTATCTGTAAGTGTCATAGAAATCCCTAAATCATGACGAAGCTTGGCCGATTTCTGTTTAAAAAAAAAAAAAAAAATCAAACATCGCAACACAACGAGGCCATCTCCGGCGATGGGAGCAGCATGTTCTAAAACCAGCACCACTGTCAGCCAATTGCAACCGAAGGATCCTCGCTCATCGACAGGTCGAACCGCGGAGTGATATCTCGAATGCGCGCGACTCGTTGTGCATACTATGGTGCCTGGAGCGCTTCTTCGAGTGGTGCATTTAGCGTCCTATTAGCGGCGAGATGTTTCGGTGGCGCCCTCGTTTGGTTACCTTTCGTGACGTCATTACCTTGTGAACAACAAGTTCAATGGTGTTTGTAATGAGCAGATGGAAGCCTGAGATCATAGCACTCTCAAAGCAACACTGCCAACACCGTCAAAATTGAAGTTCTTACATTCCTCTTATTTCCGTCGTTGAGACATCCTTTGCTGACGTCATAGTCAGCATTCGGCCAATTGTGTGTGGGCCGACCACAGCGACGCTTTCGATCGCTCACGTTGCCAATACTGCCCATACATCAACGTTATTAGACTAACTCGGTTACGGAACTGTTCATAGACGCTGCATGCACGAAAAGTACCCCCCCTCACTCACCACGACTCGCCCGGAATCGCTCGACGCGCCGCCGGACGGCTGCTTTGGTAACTGAATCGGGATACGTTCGTTTCAACGTTACTAGAAACGTAAAAAACAACGAAAAAAAACTCTTTTTGTAGTAACGTTTATTCGAGTTTAGTACAAAAGGGGGGGGGGGGGGCGTGATGTTTTCTAAAATTGTTAGTTTTCAAGGTTTTGCAGCACAATTAATATTGTTTTTATACAACCATGCCTCAGCGGGGATTTCAGGTAGCGCGTCCCGACCTAGGCGCATTTTAACTTCGGTCATGTGTCGCGGCGCGTCCGCTGGGGATACCGGGGTGGCACCCCTGTAACCCTTTTCACTGTATCTGTTTCGGCTCCGAAATGGCCGATTGAAGCCAAAATAGATGTCACGTGCAGTTCCTCGAGTGACCGCTGCGGGAGAAATGGCGGCGTTGTGATCTCCATTTGGCGATTCAGCTGTGCTCTTTGGAATGCACAGTTATGAAACCAAAATATAGATGGCGCTTCGAACGACTCCAGGACAGAGCCGTGTATTGGGAGAGTTTGGCCAATAAGAGGAGCAAAGGCCGCCGCCAGCGCCGAATATTTTCCCCACGCTTAGAGCGTAAACTAAATTTGTGACACAGCGTCGACCAATCAGGAGACCTCTACTCCATCTCACAAATGTCTGCAGTGAAGACAAAGACACAGGCGCGTGAGCCTAGCTCAGCGAAACGCTTTTGTTTGCACGAGACCTCGTGCATAGGAGGCACTTTCCAAAGCCACGCGCTCGTGCCCATGCCTTTGTCTGCACTGCTAGAACAGGGTCCTGAGACTGGCTGAAAGAAAGCAGTGCAAAGGGTGGGGTGCGCGAGCGTCTTGAGACGCGGAGTTCCGCTCGGCACGGCTTTATCTGCGAGCGAAGCCAAAGCTAGAAGCGCGAGACCAGCGCTTTTTGCATTTCTCCCCAGCTCGCGCGCTCGAGCAAAGCCTGAACGCACGTAGCTTCCGTGCTCGCGCTTCCAGTTTTGCCTTCGCTCGCACAGTGAAACGAAGTATAGTCGTGTCACAAATTTAGAGCACACGACCACCGCTAGGGGCTGTTTCGCGGCCTGTGGTTGGCCCCGAGATGCTCGCCTATTCAAACCAATGTATGGCCAAACTCTCTCAATAAACGGCTCTGCTCCAGGCGGATTGAAGTGAGTGAGGGGGGGTACCCCCCTCCGCGGGAGTTCCACAACTGAGGTAATCTAGTAACGTTGCTATACATCAAGAGTGGTCCCGAAGTGGCAATAAATGACGCCACAGATGCCGATGTGTCGTGCTGTTTTATGTCGCGTGCTGCTGTCGCCAGTCGCGAGGATCGCGACTGGCGACAGCATGACACTTGTATGACGTTATCAGGCGTAAATCGAGGAACCGCTTTTTTGGACGCGGTAAACACACCAGTCGGAGCCGTGCACATCTAATTCCGGCCCCGACCAGGGCGCCCCTAGCGGCGAACGGGTCCGTTCCATCGGGGAACTTCTGCCAGTCGCTGCGTTGGTTGTGCGTTGTAGCGGGTTAGCGCTGTAATTTCCATGGTAGCTATTCCGCACTAAGAAAGCCACAACAATGATGCGGCAAACAATAGGCGTCCGCCGCGACGCGGCCGGCATAGAAAAGGTGCGGATCTAATTCAAGCCCCGATCAGGGCGCCCCTAGCGGAAAACGGGTCCGTTGCATCGGGGAACTTCTGCCAGTCGCTGCGTTGGTTGTGCGTTGTAGCGGGTTAGCGCTGTAATTTCAAAGGTAGCTATTTCGCTGTAAAAAAGCCACAACAATTCATGCGGCAAACAATAGGCGACCGCCGCGACGCGGCCGGCATGCTCGCTTCCCATACAGCCCGAACTACCATTCAACCCAGCGAGCGCCCGCTCGTGCGCTCGAGAGCTGACGACCGGACACATCACATCCGCGCAAGATAAAAACAACAACAACATAGTTCGCTGTTTTTTAGATAATTTTTGTAGAATGAAGTTCCTTCTCCGCGAAAAATATGCATTTTTCCACTACTCTTACTTGTTGAATATTTTCAACAGCGATCGGTCAGAGAGAGAAGACGACGACGATCACGAGAGCCGCCTTAGAAGCACGCATCAATTATTTTTTTTTATCCGCCACGGTACAAGCCAGAAAAAGACATCGTCCCATTAAACCCATTTCCATGCTTTAACGAGTAACATCGTCCCGTTATTTTACATTACTTGCTTCTATTATCTACAAAAAGCATACATATTTTGTAATAACAGGGTTTGCAATCTCAACGAAATATCACCACTTCTTTGGTCACATGCCGTCATGGCTGCCGGCACAACGCTCCTCCCATCGCGGGAGATGACTTCGATCTTTCATGACCTTTTTATTAGGAAAATTGGCCTCGCATCATTATGATTTATCGGTTTTTAGGATGTTTAACGCCCGCAGTGTGAGTCATCGCCATATTTAGGTGATCTCAGTAACCTCCTCAGGGCACCAGCGGATTCGCGTTCGCAAAGCGGTTGCGAACGCGGTTGTTTAAGGATTCAGTATGATCACACAAGCAGCGGATACGCTTCAAGAATAGCGCTTACCTCGCGCTAAGCGCGTGCTGACGGGAGCGTTCACCAGCTTTGTATCGCACCGTCAAAACTGTTGCTCATGGCAGACGATAAGTAGCTGACGGCACGTGAGGAGCGCTACATCAGCGCTTCGCTGCATGTGAGAACCGACCTTTATACAACCGCGTTCGCAACCGCTTTGCGAAAGCGGATCCACTTCCAGTGTGAATGTGCGGTAAGGGCTGTTCACACATACAGCGGAGCGCTACAACCATAGCGCTGACCTCGCGGTAAGCGCGTGCTGACGGGAGCGTTCACCAGCTTTGTATCGCACCGTCAAAACTATTGCTCATGGCAGACAATAACTAGCTGACGGCACGTGAGCAGCGCTACATCAGCGCTTCACTGTATGTGAGAACAGGCGTCTTAAAACGATTTTCCTACTTCTTCCTCCTTAGCTTTAATCCTGAACTCAATTACGAATTGTGAAATCACATCGTCGTGACATTCTTCGGCACCGGTGCGATGAATCCTAGCTTTCACCGTGTTTTTTTATGCACACCACAGAACTTCTCATTCCCCAGTGACGATAAGCTCCGTCAGGGCACTCATTGGCCACGAACGCGAATCCGAATATTCGTCGACGGATTTATTGTTGACGAGCGCATACATCCGAGTGACGCAGTTCTTGTGTCCAATGCGTGAGCTGGGCTCGGCTGACGTCAGGTTCCACATAGAGTTATTACAATAAACGCTAGAGGCTCAGCTGGCGCTAGTGTCTACGGGACTTCCGGTTGCAAATTGAAGCAGACAGCATGCAGTCTACTTTTCCAGTCTTCCTGTGTATTCCTAGGGAAAACGCGCGTGAATTTTGTCTCTTCGCCGGAAAATAACATGAATAACTTTTGTTATTTCGGTTGTACCGGATAGTATGTGTCTTTATTAATATGGTGAAAGTGTAATTGCTTTAGTTACAGCATTTTTTCTTTACCACTGAACGATGTTAAACTTCGCTATATTTCAGGCCCAAACCTCTGTTTCATGGCAGGTATGTAGAAACGAGCGACGATTCTAAGCAAAATAACGATCGAAAGGAATGTAAAGTGTGTTCAAAGTTCGCCAGCATTCCGTTGGTGCTTATATATTGTTAATATGCCCGTTCTGTCACTATATGAAAATGACCCCGTCGTGCATCTTTACGAGTGGGTAAAAAAACGTTCGAAGCGTAAAGAATAAAGTACGTGGGCTACTAAAGGTGTGTTTTCTTATTATTTCCTATGTCGGGCAGTTTTTATCGGGCACCTGTTCTCTGGCTTCTCCCTATTTGCAAAGATTTGGAGCGTGCGGGTGGTGATTTGAACCCAGAACAAGCATCTTCGCACATATTCATGAGCAGGAAGAATGAAGCAGTACTTATTTATTGCAAATCGAACTATATTACGCGACTTTAAAGGAGCTGTGCAACGATATTCAAATGGAATGTTTTTCACTTTACACGAGCTTACTGGCACTAGTGGGACTCAAGGATACTCGCATGCAATGCCACTGGCCAAGAAACTCCTTTGTTGCGGTGTAATTTCAAGGACAAAAGCGATCATTTTCATTCAATCTCTCCCTTGCAAAATTCGATGACGTAACGCGGGGATCGCAGTACACCCGTATGACGATATTTGAATGCGGTTCATAGATTGGACCCGAGCATTGCGTGGGCACTCGATTTAGGCTCGTGATAATTGATAGCTCGAGAAGCATTCGAGTAGTGGCCCGTGTCCAATCGCTGCAACGACGACAATAGCCGAGCCATAACAATGTCTGGAACTCAGCGCGTGTCCTGTGCTTTGCCAACCCCAGCGCGTGCTATGATCAACATTGGCGGCATATAATCGGCTCGAGATCACGTGGCCGCTTGGTCTGGCTGCGAGTTGAGGGCGTGAACGCTGCTCGTTTGTTTTTAATTTTTTCTGGGACTTCTAATTGCGTCGGGTGAAAAACGAAGGCATATTTCATAGGTCATTAACGTCAGGGATCCGTTCTAAAGCGGTATTTGTGCAAAGTAAAAAAATTGTTGGCATAGCCCCTTTAAAATTGTATTTTGATCGTTGGCTGCATTCACAAGAAGTTACTTATCCATTGTTACTGGCGTAGTTCTTGGCCAGTCTCTCTTGGTTTTCCACATGTCTCTTCGTTCGTTTGGCACGTATCTCCCCCATGCTGGAAAGCGCCGCCGCCGTGTTCGCGGCTAACAGTGTCCGACAGTGCACATAAATACACGTACGAAGTGGTTTTTAAACCCCAGTTTTTCATGCCACGAATTTCAAATAACAATGCTGTAACTAACCAATTATTTCGTCTGCGTGACTGAGGAAATGCTTCCAATGTGCCTAGTACGTGTTAATTATTCGTGATACTTGCTCTTATAATCGAGCGCAGAGAGAAAATACACTCGCTTTTTTCAATAGAAATGCATTACCGGAAGTCAATTTCTGACTGCTTGCTGTCTGCTTCAAAATGCAACAGCACACTAGCGTCAGCTGAGCCTCTAGCGTTTATTGTAATAACTCTATGGGTTGCCACCGCTGACGCGCTTTGGGACCGCGGATGTATCATAGTGAAAAGGCGGAGAGCTTTCGAAGGAAAGAAGGTACAAAATAGTCCGCTATATTTTCAAATGTTCGTGCCGAAAAGCTGGTTTTTGACTTTCTATCCCCTTTCTTTTGGCCAACTAAACGATATGCGATTAGTAAAGTCCCAATCTAAAATCATTCATCCCAGCCCAAAATTCGTTTCATGGCCCCTTTAAGAGTCAACAAAGTACAGCAAACGCCACGGAGCGCACGCGCCATGAAAAGGTGCCAGGGATTATAGGAAGCTTGTCAACTGACTTTGATATATAATTCGTTTAAGCTTAAGTCATGACGCAGCCAACGCTACAAGCTAATGGGATCAATCAAGCAGCGTCAAAAGCGCAAGTCACTTGGTTTTTTTGTGTATGAGTGCTTCAATGACGATGGACCACCTGCAGAAACATCACGAACGCCATGATGGTGCACTTTTGACGCTGTCTGATTGGTTTCATCGAGCTCGTAGCTTCGGCTGCGTCTAGACCGAACGTAAAACTTGTAACGTTGCCCCACGGTGCGTGAACACGACGCCGACCGCCGCCAACACCTTTGCCGTGACGTGTCGCAGGCATCGCTGTTATCGCTGTGACCCCCCATTTGCCTACGCGATGTTGCACATTTTTGACAACTAGACATGTGACCGTATAGTTTTACGTCTAGATTTAAAAAAAAAAGTATCACGCGCAAATAATTGCTTATTGATCTTTGATAGCACTATCGTCGATATATTTATGTTTCGTTTGTTTTAAATCCAAAATTATGCTTTACGACAAAACTCGGGCAGCTTGGCAATACCTCTGCTAGATGCGGTCAGTCGCGGTGCTGTACTTTCGGTTTCTATCGGAGCTAAACAGTTATCACCGGGGCTAACAGTATTAGAAAAATAATTTCTCGTGTTTTTTACAGCGGCCGCGATAAAAACCTCGGCTCAGTTATGCGTAAAAGCCTCAAAATGTGGCACAGACAGGCGTCTAGTAATAAAAACTGTACGACAGGGCTGCACCGAAGTAGGAATCACTTTTGCCTGGTGAACGGGAGACCAGTTTGTCGCTCTAAGCCCCTCTACATCGTTGCTGCGACTGTGCTGTAGATTAACACAACACTGCTTTTTTTTTCGGTGTTCAGGTTTCTGTCAGGCGGGCACCTGAAATGCCATGAACGCCGAATGACATTCAGTGTAAAACTTATTTAGGCAGTGTCACACGGCAATTCAAATGACATTTGGCCTCACCGTACTCTTGTACGTGTTACTAAAAAAATCGAGTACAATTACAATTACTCTCGCTTAAGCAGTATTTAGTTCGATTACTTGATTACTTGAGACGAAAAATAATTGGCCATTTCTTAAAAAAGTAACCGTTACTTCTCCGATTACTTCAATTCTCGAAACTACACACTCTTTGCGCGTTTGAAAACGGGCCCTTCGTACTTTTCATGATTTGAATAGAATCCCCAATATGGTTGACTGCTTGCCTTTTTAATCCACCAACTTTGGTAAGCCGTCCTCCTGTGAGATATTTGCTTCGAGTATTCCGTGGTAGGAAAGTTATACGAACAAAGGGTGCCATTAGCAAGGAAAGGAAGAAAAAGGTAACGGTTTCAAGTTATTTTAGTACTTCCGAAAATGATCAGAATACACTTAGGATTACTTCCTAATAAATAAATCATATGGTTACACGATTACTCTAAAAAGAAAATGATTCCAAGTAGATTGACTATTTGTAACGAGTACCGTACAAGTCTGCGGCTAAATGTCATATTAGCTAAATTGAGTTCCCCCGACTCATTTTGAGTTCGTAAATACGTAATCGTGTCTGCAACTCTCTACGTGTGCTACGCGATTTTGTACAAGACGATGCGACTATTTGCGGAAACAATGGTCACGGCCCAATTATTACGAAAAATATGTTTCACGTGTATTTGCTACATACTTTACGCTCTTAATCGTCTTAGCCACTTACGGCGCCAGTTATCCAGTATGCCTAACGGCTCGTAACCTGCCGTCTGTTTTCCGCCTCGGTCCGCGAGCAGGAAACATGGATTTAAAGAGGGCGACCGAACGCAAAATGAAAAGGCGCTCATCATCGTTGTCATAACGTACGCCACACCATACCTAAGACTAACGTGGAGTAACAAACAACAGATATACACGATAATCTGTAAGGCGTAAAAAAAGCAGCTCTCGGGCTCCCTTGGTACACGTACATACGAAAGACTCCCTTGCACTGGGCTTACACAACACAATTACGGAGCACGTAGATGCACACCTTGCGAGTCAATAAAAAGCCACTGTCGCTAGCAAGAAGGGGAGCGCGCCGTACTAGGCTGGTTAAAAATACCTCTACCAGCATCCAGTAAGAAACACAGAACGCCTAATGAACACATCACTGACAAACTTGTAATACCCTCATGCCCGAAAACTTGAATCCTGAACTTCACAAGGAAGAAGGGAGCTCGCGCTTCCCCATCAGACAAAACCTCAACAGGCGCGAATAAACGTATTACACCGACGTGGAATATATTCGAACAGAAAGGCCGCTGTGGCTGCTGTAGCAGATCACCACCTGGAAGCAGTAATCATGGCTTCGGACAACAGGTCCGATCCGACGACGGCGGAGGAGCCCTATTGAAAAAATGTCTGTGAGGCCCACTAGGATTTCCTGTGAGGCCTGAGAGGCCTTTTAGGATACTCCTGAAATGTCTGATGGGCCCACCAGGCTCCTCTACTAGGTCTGTGGGGCCCATCAAGATATCTTTCTGAGAGGTGGCGTTCGCTTCAGGGTCGTTTTAAAAGGTCTGTGTGGCCTTTCAGGGCCGTTCTAAAGGGTCTGTGAAACCCACCAGACATTATCGGGAGGACCTCGCAGAATTCATCCGAAGACGGTAGTGCGTAAACGTGCTGTGATCATCGGCAGCCCACTTCGGTGACGCGAGTGCGTAAACCTGTTGTGTCGCTCTTTATATTGGTTCATAGTGTAGACGAAGCGAATATTGCTTTGATCGAGACTCATTGAGTGCAAACGATGCCCACATATAGCCGCCCATTGAGAACAGATAGAAGTCTATCGAGCTAGCTTTATCAAACAATCTCGGCTCAAGAATTCGGCGGTGCGAGTTGGCCACCCAGCGGCCCAGCCGCCCGCCCAACAACTAAGTAAGCCAAGCCGGTCCGAAATGTGTGACATATGCGACGGACAACAGACGGACTTATACGTATTGCTTATTTTTACTTACATTTCCTAGCACCGTCTGCGTGTATACAGCGTTTCAATATTTACGAATTCAAGGTCCACCAGCGCGTGATTGTTGCTTCAGAAATGAAACGTTGAAAATGAAATTTATTGAGAAGTTGCCGGCATAAGATCGCGGCTTCCAAACATGTCTTCTGGCTGCCGAAGCGAATCTCGGCCGCACCCCCGCAGTATGAAGATCTCTCCTTAACTTTGGGAGAGGGGGTTTGTGACGACGCAGGCAACGGCATCCGGAATGTGGAGTGCCCCCGAAAGCAAAGTAGCCTGGTCTTACCAGCGCGCGACTGGGAGGGGCGCCTTGAAATCAGAGTCGCCGTGACATCCCCGCTGTCCCCGCGTCCGGATTGGTCAATTTGCTGCCGCTGGCAACGGTCGTAGGTCGGCGGGAAAGTCTTTGTTCCTTTTGGCTGTTGACGCTCGGTGAGCTCGTGCGAAGGCGCTGCTTGTGCGAATGAAGTCTATGCATTCCTGCGGCGACTTTCCTCGGCAGGTTCTTCGGGAGTTTGGGCGGCATGGGGCTGTTTTCAATATCTGGGTGGTGCACACGGATGGCCCAACTCACCAGGAGTCGTGCGTCCGAGAACGCAGCCACGCTGGAGGTCGGACAAGCGTCGTCGCCCTGGGCCGAAGCCGCCAAGCGATCCGCCTCCTGATACCCTCGAGTGCCGCAGTGGGCCGGCAGCCACTGGAAGGCATTTCTCCATTCTTAGCGCTGCAACATGATCGCCGCGCTCGCCGACTTCCGGTGAGCGATGGTGCACGCTCCGGGTTGGCGTGCTGGGTCAGTGCCGCCTTCGAGTCGCTCAGGATTACCAGGCGGTCGGGCGTACTCTCTGCTTCAGCCAAGGACAGTGCCCGGCGAAGCGCCGCCAGCTCGGCTGTCGCCGAGCGTGCAAAGGAAAGGCGCTCCGCTGCTCGTGCTCGAAGTCTGTCGACACCGTGCTGTGGCTGTCACTGTGCGTGCGTCGTGGTCGTCGGACTCGTCCATGTAGCATCGCGCCCATCCCTTGAAGTGCTCTTTGTGCTTCGGGCCCTCGTGGTCGGCGTTGAGTTCCACTCGAGCGGTGCATCTTTTCTGTTTTATTAGCTGAACTACCTTACGTCTGAGGAATATACCCAGTGGCATTGTGAGTACCTCGAAATATATATATATATATATATTTTGCGACAAACAACTCGGTTGTCCCTATTTGATTTTATCACTTGACTGCAGCTGCTTGCGCGCGGGTTTGAGTAAACGCTTTACATACATTTTGATTTGTCGCGGCTTTCCGGAAATCTGCATTTCTAAGGTATGTTGGCTAAGGGGTTAGGCCGAAGGGCTGAAGTCTGATGTCTTGAAATCTGAAGTCTTGAAGTCTGAAGTCTTGAAGTCTTGAAGTCTTGAAGTCTGTAGTCTTGAAGTCTGAAGGGCTAAAGTTTGAAGTCTGAAGTCTTGAAGGTCTTCTAGGGTCCCATAACACACCAGGGCTGAAAGGTATTTTTTCAATAGGGAGGTGACCATAGCCCTAGCTATAAAACACGCGAAGGGCAGGGAAACAACAGCTAACACAACCGTATGTTCTATCTGACTTTCAGACAGCCATTCGAAGGCTAAGGACAAGAGCGTATCTCCAGAGGCCACAAGGCTACTAGCCCACCAGGTAGAGGGACATGAAAAAGCGTCAGGGTGATTTCGGTAGCGGGTCAGGAATCAGTAAATGGAAACAGGCAAGCACATGCCGTTGCTCGAGCTGAAACTTTACAAGAACGAGGTACTGAGGATGCCGAACGAATACACCCAGTTCCTAACCAATATTTCGAGAAATTGTTTTACTTGGGCGGACGACGCGCGCAGTATCCCCTCCATACAATTAATTTACGAGAGGAATCAACCATATGAAGGCAGTTACTGACAAACACCTTCCCCAACTTAGTGACACTACTTCAATTTTATCCGACTAGATATCCGGGAGAATGTCCGCATTGTGGGAACTGCCCGTCTTTTTATCATGTAACATGGGGCTGTACAACAAATTCCTCCCTCCCCAAACTCGACACCCCTAGCCCGTAGACTTCGGAAGCTATGCGGCTCAGCTCAACCCCCGACGACCAGCGCCAGTTGATCGACAGGGCGAGGCAAGCGGCAGCTATATTTCGGTTTCTTAACGGATCGCATCCTTGCGCCCGAGGTCCTGCTCCTCGCTGTCGCTGTACGAGGCCACCACCTCGCCTCTCTCGTAAGATTGAGGGAAGTATGGCGCACGTGTGTTGCGCGTCTAGGCCGCTGGGAAACGGGTCCGCGGCAACATTAAATACCTTAAATAGCTCGTGTCGCAGAAAGACAGGCCTCGAAGTCGGTGGCGTTGTGACGAGAAATTGCTGATTGTTCGGTAGGGTGATGACGTCACAGCCACATGCCCTCGCGCGAGAATTTGAAACAACCCACAAGGCTCACGTGTAACGTGACGTCAAGCGTCAAATTGAAGTGATCAAAACATAGCATGTAATGCGAAATACATATCGCGGCATGTCTCAAAGTATTTCATTTAATAAAGTAATTAATTTGCCTTAAAGGATTAAATTGAAGAATTTCAGACGGGATTCGAACCAACGACCCTTCGGTTGCGTGCCAGACACGCTATACTAACCAGGCCACCAAGATACTGTTTTATTGACTAGGTCACGGAGAGACGCTTGCATAGCTTGGGAACGAGCGGGAATTTATATATTCAACTATCTTAAAGGCGAAGCTTAAGCATCCTCCAAGTTAAAATATTTTCAAAAAAGATTTTATTTAGTTGCTGTTGATGATGATTAACAAGTTTCACAGTGGAACCATAAGTTTATTTTCACGAATTAAAATAAATTATTAGGTTTTAGTTAATTATCTTCTTATTAGTATGTTTGTGTATTCCTCGACTTTTCGTTACCTCAACTTTGTTCTAGAACAGCATTTTTTTGTGATTTCTGATAGGTTTCGCAGAAACGCCCTGTATTTTGGAGTGGCGGGCTTGAAATAAACGTGTGTTGTCCCACCACCAGTCTGTTTTTTTAGCTTCTCCCTCTCGGCGCCCGAAGTGCAGTGGGCGTGTCACTGGCGACGTTACGCATGTTTCTATCCTGTTCTGTCCAAGCAAAGAAAATTAAATGCTAGTGTTTAAACAGTGCAAGGTTGGTCTCCCTTTGGTGTATGGCGAAAAATGTTTAAGCTGTACACGAGAAAAGTGGCCAGTGCGCCATGACTGCTTGCCTGGTGATCCGCGAACGCACATTACTTTAATGCTAGTCAAGTCGAAATGGGAAAGAGGAACCTTGCCTATATAGCTAAGCCTGTGCTGTGTACTGTGTCTACTACATCGCCTACCACGATCGCCCGCGGTGTGCAATTGGAGATGTGTGTTGCATCTGCATTTTACTGGCATTATTTTTTATTCGGAAATGCACTGATTGACCACGAGTCCCAGCCGAACGCTTATTCACCACTCATGTCTAATCTACGTACCGCTGTCGATCGATGTACTTTAGGGAGTAAAGTCCCTGTGTCATTGCTTTGATATCGATAATTTTCCTCTGATTAAGTCCAGACGCAGCCGACGTTAGTAGCTAACGGGACCAATTAAACAAAGGAAGAGGAAGTAACTAGGATTTTTTGTTTATGGTTGGTTCAGCGATTATAGAACACGCCCAAAAATATGACCAACAGCATAATGGTGCGCTTTTGACGCCGTCTGATGAGTCGCATCAGAAAGTATCGGAGGCTCCGTCTGGACTTAAGGTGAAAAGAAGTATAGCTGGTGTTGTCAGGGGTGGGCCAACAGGTGGGCGCTCAACACAGGATACCTGTGTTCAGCAGCGAGAGCCTTTGATTCAGGCAATCTGAGCGGCGGTGCGTCAACACACTTGGCCACCAATCCCACACCACAGTGAGGGGACTGTTATGAAAGCTCACACTCACTGTTACGAGCTAATGGTGTCTTTCAGTAATCCTTTCACTGCCAAACGCGCAAGAACTTTGTACAACAAAAGTTCATCAGAAAGCTTGTCAGACACTTGGGCCGTATACACCAATGTTCACTAGAAAACTATCTGCGTCTCAACACTTTCAAATGTTCTGTCATGCCGGTCACCTCCAGGAAGACCACCGATAGCAACCGATGCTGACTCTAGCTGGTGACACTCTTCACCGCAGTCGACAAACCAGAGTACCTGCGATTATGTTCAATGACTGGCTGCAGTTAATGAACGTATCAGCCAACTGACATTCAAGGCCAGGCGGATACTGAAGTTAGTGTTTGGGTTTTTCAGGACACAGGTGCAGACACCCCAAAAAGCTTACGTTTCCGCTGAGGGACGTTGCAGGATCAATTGACACCACTACTTCAAATGAATTGCTAAACTATAGATTGCAAAACTTAGTGCTTGCTGCTATAGATTTTGAAACGTGATTGGTACTGACATTTATCAATCCGGCCACTAAAGCCATCAATTGTCTTCCCAGCTTTTTGTGAGATGTCTAGACTTGCTACGTTTTAGTTATTCATCACTAGGGCAAATTGTGATATTTTGACACGAAGTCTCGGAAACAGATATCCAGCTGAGGATTTCTGTCCTGGGACGGGAATGCAGTGTTGAAAATCTCCAGATCCAACGACTGCCTTCCAGTTGACTGCCTTCCAGTTTAGAGAGGGTGACAGCGGAGACTGTTTTCATAGTTCCCTTGACACTACGTTCCATTTAATTTTAAATGCGAGCTCCGGGCTTTTAGTTTCCCTGTTTAGAATACGAGTGCTTCATTTCCACAAAAGGCAAAACAAAGCAAAGCTCATGTGTTCACTTTAAATTTTTTAAGCCAGTGGTGAGATGAAATTTATTACGAGGAGTTGGGAGTGATATAGAGAAGTCATGGAGTGTCAAATGTCCGGAACCGACTGATCACTGTACAGTTATGCGTAAGATTATCTCCTTGAGTGGCCAAGGTTCGAGCATGTTGGACATCAGAAGGAACGCGTGGTTCCGCAGGATCAGTGGGGACACGGCGGTCTCATTGACAGTGACAACGTTTGCTTGCATGGGACATCACAGCTTTCTGTATGTTTTCCAGTGCCAACCTTCGAAGCATGGACACGTTGCTGCCTCAGCAACCCGACGTTCAGACACTGGAACAGGTAGCAGTGGTCTACCAAGGCCAGAAGAAGGAAGCTGAACTTGGATAAAAACATTGCACAAGGGCATCAGTTTTCTAGGCATAAAATTTATTTTACTGTTTATATATAATTCTCAAAGCAAGATATCCAACGGGGAAGCAAGCAGTAAAGATGCTACCAGATAACTTTTCTATCCAGGCAGCTAGCGTGTCACACTTATTTAAATATCCACAGAACAAGGCACCTTCTCTCGCTTCTAAACATAGCATATGATGCTTTAAAAACTAGCACTGGCGTCTCGTAATTAGAAACAGTTGTTTTTTTAATGCCTCTTAACTCCTGTCCTCTTAACCAAACTTATTTTCCGCATTATCACCAATCGAGAAAACGGTCAGTCCAGTTCTGTTCTATCAACCTCAAAGCCTGTTAAAGAGTATTGCGTCCGAAGTTATAAAATTCAACAAAATCAGAAAGTAGGGCGAGTTGTTTGATCTTCTCACAGGGTGGGAAGAGCGCAACTTGACAAATAACATCAAACAAGAAGTGCACCTACACCGATGCAGCGCTGTGTCTGTGCACTTCTTGTTACTTGTCCTTTGTAAAATTGTCTAATCCAAAGATAAATATATTTTTGTTATAAATTTAGTTTGTAACATTACTCTTCTCATTTGCCGAAAGAATACTACTTTGAAAAACTTCCTACGTCACAATATACGCTCTTTCGTTGCAGAAAGCGTACTCCTGACCGCCAATGAAGTTTTGTTTGTCGCTGGCGCTTGATAATGACGCAAGTGGCAGTCGTCCATCGACGCTAGGTACCCTGCGGGAATTCCTTGGAGAGCTTGGTTCTTCCGTGTGCAGTGAAGGTCGTCAGTTACCGTGCTCGATCGGGCCAGGTTCCGTTCGTTTTCGAGGAGACCACACAACGAAACTCGGCTATGAAAAGAGATTTACTAATGCTGAAGAGTTTGATTGGCTTATGCGTCCAACACGGCCCAGCTGATGTCTCGCGCAGCGGCTTGGCTGATGCGTCGTCGAAGGCCTGACTGATGTCTCGCGCAGCGGCTTGGCTGATGCGTCGTCGAAGACCTGACTGATGTCAAGCTACGTTGAAGCTGGCCTCCACTGGCCCGGTGTCGGCCGACCACTCGAACGATATCTCACCGCAGCTGGCCAAGTTCGATCCAATGTCTGCTACGGCCGACCAAATGCTCAGAGCCTTAAGTCTACGTCTGTCTCCGAAGCCGCGCCATCTCGAGTGTCTCAGGCCTTTTCTAGTCCGCCTCGCTGATAAGCTTCTTCAACTCTTCTCCTTTTTCATCTTCTCCGTCTCGTCTCGTGTCGTTTTTCAAAATCTTGGACTTGAATTTGGGCTAGGATGTTGCACATCGCTAACTGTGCAGTGCTGCGAAGTTCTGGTCACGCGTATGTTCGTTTTTCCAGTCGGAGGGCCTTACAAAGAACAAGTTGCCGATGGTCTTGTCCTCCGCAGTACTTTATCATTGTGCGTCGCCTACTCGCCTCCTCATCTGAATGGTTAGGCGCATGCAGGCCCATGTAGGGCCGATACCCATTTAAAAAGGTACATGAATGCAACCGGACTTACTCAAAGCACCGTTTGAAGGACTAAGTACGGTAGCTTGTCTTCAACCCAGCGTTAATTTGCTGAGTATGCCTGGTGGGATATGTTCGACAAATGTTTCGTTTCTCCTAAAAAGAAATGGAAGTGACGGAACTAACGATATCGCGTCTGATTGGTTAGAGGCTCAAATGAAGGAAGTTTCCTCTTTCTTCATTTGAGCCTTAGCCAATCAGACGCGATATCATCAGTTCCGTCACTTCCGTTTCTTTTTAGGAGAAACGAAACCTTTGTCGAACATAGCCTCCCTGGACGCCGTGCGTACCACTAGGTGCAGTAGCAGCGGCATTCCACTGTTCTAAAGATGTCTCTCTTCGAAACAAAGCTTGCGCTTTGCGTTTAAAGACGACGACGGCATTCTCAACAGCTGGAAACGCTCGAACGAAGATCAACCCATACCGCCGTGATAGCAATGACAGAAGCGCAGTACGGCATCCAGGATTCCTCGCAGACGTAGAAGTGAAGAAGGCAGATGAAGATCAAGCCTATTCAACCCAGAGGAAACAAGAAATGCCGAAATCGCCGAAAAAAAGCGAAAGTGAAGAAACTGTTAGCTGTAGTGGCGGGGGCTCAGTTTACCGATTGGCTTACGATAACGTTGGGTTCGGCGTATGGATTTCGCCCGACATCGCATTATCATTGCCATTTTATCATCTAGCTTGCTTCAGAAAGCGAACGTATATGAAATGGACCTTTTGTAGAAATACGCGGCGCGCATGCGCGGAGTATTTCATGTGCCTGGGTTCGAGAGTATCTAGTTCCAAACAATCCGCCATCTTGCATTTCTCGCCTTTGAGCGGTTTCGTTGTGTCGACCTCGGGGCGGAAGATTACGCACGATGGGGACAAAGGTGAGCCTGGAGGAGCCGTATCTATAGTAGGTTACAAGTCAAGAAGGTAGCGGCAAATGCCCCTCAAAGGGAATCATATATCCCTCCGCCATCTCCGCATCCAATAGCGTCCCATCGCTTCCGTGACGTTGTGGCCAACGCGCGAGGAGGGTCGTGCCTTTCTGTACATATTTGCTTTATCTCTCGACTTTGACTTAGCATTGTGGAAGCCACGAGAGGGAGATTAAGTCTTCCCCCTTCCGATGGAAACAAAGACGACTTTCGGGGATTAGCTTCCCCATCCGATTGATACAAAGGCTGCTTTCAGGGGCTCGGTTCCTTCTCCGATGAATACAAAGGTCGCTTTCTTAAAAAGTGGGGGTCGGAGATAATTTGGCATCACTCTGTGGCCATTATCTATCCATTGAAGCGGAACAAGGAGCGTTCCCAGTGAACTCTTCTTTCGATTGCGGAGGGATTTGAAACCGGCGCACCACGGTTGTGGGAGGAGCGTCTCCTACCTTCTTAGCTTGTAACCGACTATAGGTCACATCGCCTCAATGGATGAACAGGATGTAGCTGACGCTTTGGGTGTGGAACGGGTGGGAGAGGCCTTGGGCGCGCGTTCTTTTCCAGTCACCTAGTCTCGAACCGATTAGCGTGTCTAGGTGGCAGCACATATTCGCCAAGAGGTCCATTGCGTGGAATTTCTGATCTCGGTCTTCCTTTATTTTTTGTTTACCTGATAGACAACGCAAAAATAGTTTTCTGCCGATTTAAAATTGTTTATTAACGCTAACGCGCTCTGCGTGCCCAAAGCGACTTTGCGACGGCAACCGCAATAGCAATCCGC
Organism: Ixodes persulcatus; assembly: GCA_013358835.2. NCBI lineage: Eukaryota > Metazoa > Arthropoda > Arachnida > Ixodida > Ixodidae > Ixodes > Ixodes persulcatus. Next base: position 41,561 of record JABSTQ010010412.1, read on the forward strand.
TGATTGACATTTACACTTGTCGTCTGGCACGGTTCAACTTGAATGACCTTTGAAAATCCACTGCGTAAAGCCAATTTAGATGCCCGTCTGGCATAGGTATTAGACAAAGGGCGTTAGAAAACTCTAAAGGCAAAGCGAACACGCCACTGCCGTTTTTACCCTTCTTTCCGCTTCTCGTGTATGTTCTCAAAGAAACAACAACCATGTGAACTCTGGCCGGAAATTGAAAGCGGGAAACTCATTTATCTCGCGCACCGCTCACAAAAGGGAAGGCCACCAGAACCGCGACAGTAAGAAACACAAACGGAGACGAAAGAACACGGTGTTGCAGACCAGACACGCAGAGGAGCGCTAGAGGGTCCTCTTTCTTCCGAAATGGCTGGAACGACATTTTTTTTTTTAGCCCACAGTGAGGGGCGTGCGGAAGGAAGCGAAAAACAAATAGAAAGATGAAAAACAACGGGCAACCAGCCGGGAGAAAGAAAGATGAAAAGGCGTGGCACGAGAAAATCTGTCTTCGCGGAAAAGAATCTTCTGATTTCGCCTCGTGCCACAGAAAAAAAAAAAGAAAAAGAAACATTTGTAGACATTCTTTTGAAAAAAATTCCAACTTTCTCGTCACATTCATTTTTGTTCTCTTTGTAATGGGCAGCGAGGAAGAGCGTAACGAGTTTTCTGACTTCAGCATTCACGCGTGTCAGAAGACAAAAAGTACGAGAAAAGAAAAAAAAGTCGTCACCGGGCATTCTTTTTTTTTTCTTCTCACACACGCGCATTTTTCTGACAAATCATTTTGTCTGGCATATATATGCTATGAAACGTAGAGGTGTGCGCTTTTTAATTTTTGTTAGGTCCATCTGGCTCTATTCACCGCTGCTCCCTCCGAATGCCACCTCCCCAGAAGACTTGGTGCGGAGAAATACGAGAACGCAAGCGCCCCGAGATGTTTTCAAATGCGGTGATCCCCTTTTGTGTATCTACTTCAGCACTCGGGTTCAAATGCAGGCTCAACCTGCGTGTTTAAAATAAATAAATGCCATAAATCTTTACGAAAAAAAAGAACAAGATCAACGGTGCCTTTATCAATCAGCGCACACCTGTTAAATATATAGCTTTCCTTAAACGCAAGACCCCCAGTCTCTGGGCCCTAATATTGATTATGTTGTGCTGTCTACAAAAATGTCTACGAATTCTCTCTCTCTCACAAAGAGACTTCGTAGTTTTGTGCTTGCCAAGCATATTCAAATCAAAGCGAGGCGCAGTCTTATAGGAGCACGCTGCTGCGTATTCTGTGAAATGTAATATTTATTTCCACTGTTTCATTCTGTAGAGTCAATTCCTCTTTTTTCCTCTTGGATTCTGTCACGAAAGGGTGATACCACCGGTCCACCTTCCAAATTGAGGCCGTTACTTCGTTCTGCTAGTTTCACACATTGTCATGTACTTTTGATTCGTCTTTCTGTATTCTTTTATGTCTCCCTTTTTTCTTTGTATTTCGCTACTATTCTGCCTATTTCCGGTGATTGGATTGCACTGAAAAGAGTTGACGAAGTAACGTAAAATAGCGAACCGTGAGACTTCAATTGCGTTCGAAAGCGGGCGATTGCCCCGGGCGATAGTTTTTCCGATCCATAACAACTATCTAATGGCCTCCCTCTCTACCTTGTCCCGGAAGGTAGGGCGCGGGTAATGCCAATTGGTTCATGAGAAATATTTTAAATAAATACTAAGACGCAGAATATTTTTTCTTAAATTCGTGCATTGAAAGCAATGAATATGGCTAGCCAATCTGACGTAGCACGAGCATCGGTTTTCACATTAAAAAAGAAAAAAAAAAAGAAAGTAATGCATATGAACCATCATATTCCAAACTCAGGGGTTTAATTTATGATGTTTTCTAGCCAGCTTGCCTGGATATTCTCGCTTCTTGCAAAAGGCATATGAGGTCGTTTTACATTTAATAAAATAAATAAAAGAACTCCCCATTAAAATATTTTCTTACACTTCCACGACGTGAGCCCAAGATGATGCAAGTCAATTTTGTGTGACCATACGAAACTCGGCCTTTTTTACGAAAGGCGTTTGATTCCATTTGGCAAGAAAACGGGGAATGACTTTAAAAAGAAATCAAACACAAGAGGGGCAACATTCATTATTATTCGTTTCGATCTGCTCCCGCTCTGGAAAGTGTCACTTAAATCCTTGGAACGCAAACACTAAAATTTACTTCTGTCAACACCTGATCATCAACCTGCCACCTATTATATCCTAAATCCCAACGTACAACATGTACATGCATATACGGACATGAAAGTTTTTCATTGTTAGCCTTTGAGTTTACGGCACTACATCAATCACTTATCACGAAAACCGCATTGAGAGTTGCCATGCTGCATGGACCAGGGTCCACAATCCTCCACAATTCAAATACAGTCAACCAAAAACAGTAGGAAAATTTAGGGATTTACTTTAGCTTTTAGAAATCATAAAAGCCCTATGAAAGCCTTTTTATAACTCTCCAGTTGTTTTGCACTCTGCCGAAGCATACCTGAAAGCCTTCGGCAGAGGTCGTACGATAGATCTCCAACGGGTTCATGGCCGAGAAAAAATATGTAGGAAAATAAACTAACAAACAAGGCTACAAATCCACCTTAAAATAATAAAGTGTAAATAATTTATACACAAAACACTTTCAGCCTTTCCACTTTGGTGAAAAAGGAAGACCAGCGAAGCTGCACTATGGTGGGAATGAAGTAATCGCCGGCCGCAAGTCGGCAAGCCAGAGTGGAAAAGCTGACGAGGTTGACGGCCGTCTATGAGCGACAGTGGCAAACAAACAACCGGCAAGCCAATTGTCTAGTTGCCGCCGTCACTTATAAATGGCGGTAGCTGTCCAGAATTTTGTGTCATCATTTGTTTGCTGACGGACACGATTACTGGGGAAACTAGCCTTAACAGCTCCGCTGTAAAATGCGCCAAGTATGACACGATCAACAACGGGACTTGCGATTAAGCAATGGTGAGCAGCCCAAGGAAACTAAAACGTTCACTTTTACAGTGTTCGCAAAGATACTTTTATCCTTTGTAGCGACGTTACTCAGAAACGTTTACAAGCATCATTGAGAGTGGACGGCTTGCAGTTGCTTACCTTACTATCTGAATTGGGAAAGGATGAGTTGTATCTGATCTTTTTGCGGATTGTGAATATTTTCAGTATTGCTCTGAACTGAGGTAAACGTCCTTATATCACTTAAAGTTATAACAAGATAAACGTGGGCACCAGAGTATCATCCACGACCAAAGGCCCTGGAGATAAAAATTTACAACCAGTTCAATATTCAGCAAGGATGACATAGGACTTACGATACTCACTCTCATGTAGGGGTGTTCGACAATGGAAAACTATTTATTTTCACATGAACAAAACATCAATACTCTATAGTATAGTGCAAAAAGTATTAACACTTGTAAAATATATATCTAGAGCTGCGCATGATGCCACCCGCTGTAAATTCGAAGAATGTTTTTTTTTTTTCGTTAGATCCTGCACAAAAGTACTATTTCACAAATGCAGAAAGAACACAGCCGAGCCGCTCGAATATTTTCCTTATACGCTTATACAGTAGTGAGTTGAGTAATTGTCGTTATTTTAACTTTTATTAACGCTGAAACTAGGTCTTAGAGTATATATCGTGCAATACACGATGAGAGTCAATAGGCGATCTATGCATTTCCTTTCTTTGCGTAATCAAAGCTCAAATTGATTATATCTAGATATTAAGTATTACTATTATACTACTATTACTATGTATATTATATACTAATTACAAATACATATCATAATGATAATAAAGAATATGTCTAAGCAGAAGTTTGGCTGAAGCTCTTTCTTATTTAATAAAACAAAGCAAAAACCTTTATTTAGTGAATTTGAACTGCATTTACCGCCGAAACTTAAAAACAAGAGAGTAAATTGTTGCGGATTTGAACAAGCCCAATCGGAAGCAAAAATGGTTCTGAGTTTAAACTCGCATTTTAATTTGTTCCGAAGTAAATATACCTTTTAAAATTTTTCATTGATTTTTTTTTTATGAATTTATAAATTTCTATTTCGCGGATAAAATACAATAATAAATTTCGTTAAAGAATGAGGGTTTTTTTATTTAATGAAATTTGATCAAGTGAAGAATCCTTTATTTTTAGAGGCTCACATTATATAAGGTATCATAATAAATATATTGAACACAAGTGTTTTCTTTCTTTGCTACCTGTTTACTTTTCTTTGAACATTCCTTTCTTGTATAGAAAAGAGCCAAGAAAAAGTAATGTTGTCAAGAAGTTAAAAGAACCGTACGACAAGAACTCATTTACTTTCCGTTACACGAAGAGCGCTGCTCAAACGCCTTTTGCGAGAATTGTTCTTCGACACAGACAATAAAACTTAGGTGAGACCTATCTTCTGTTTGCTGCTTTGTTATTTTTCCCATCCTCAGCTTCTCTTTGAAACACCGATAAACACTTCAAGAGTGAACGCGGCAGTAACCCAAGTGCGACGCAAAGTAAACTTCAGTCTGAGTGCCCGTTCAACACATCTAGCCAGCCGCCCGGGTCACGTTCAATGTTTCAAAGACTTTCAGAGGGAGTTAGGTGTCCCATCTATTTTTTAGAATAAGAACCGAGAGTGACGCTTTTTCTCAAGAAAAAATCTAACAAAAACGGTACTGTAAGACAAACAAGTTTAAAAGCTATTCCAGTGTGATTGCTTTGCTCATTTCCCATCGAAACATTTGAGAACCAAAATTATATAGCAAACATTGAGGTGGCACAGAAAGAAAAAAGCTTGAGTAGTGGCTGTTATAAGTGAAGTGCCATGGGCTGGTACCCTCGTAATCAAGGATCTTCAGAAAAAAAACTTAGTTCTTCTTTTAATGCAGTATTGATAACACACCCTCTGTAAACCGGAAGATGTTTAAAGACAATTGCAGGGCATCAGCTGACGCTGCCATGAAGCAACGGGTTCAGACACAGAGAGCAATTTTGACAGGAAGTGGGTACGTGCTTTTCATGATGGTAAAGACTGCAAAAAAAAAACACAAGGACAAAGAAAGAAGTACGCAGGACGAGGAGCCACTTTCAACTGAGCTTTACTGAAGGAAGCATATGAAAAGAAGGATTAAACCGCATATACGCAAAGATGATATACGTTCATGGACCACATGGAAAGCATGCCGTCACTGACGAATGAGCGTAGCTTGAGTGATAAAAGCCTGCTCCTTATCGGATAGGGAAACAGAATGAGCACTGATACACACATTCGTGCCATGGACCCTTATCATGAATGCCTCATGTATCTCGCTTTCCACTTTTGTTTTGAAGTTCTCCACAATTTTGGTACTATTGAAATCGGCCTGGCACTAACACCTATCACAATGTGTTGCCAACTGGCCAGATGGGAATTGCCTGGTGGCGGCGGAGTATTCACAAATTTTATCATTAATGCACGTCCCCGTTTGGCCAACATAAACCCTACCGCAAGTCAGGGGGACCTCGTAGGTAAGCCCCAAAGGCACACTGCCGAAACTTGATGGCATGACGCTTGCCGTACTCCCCCTCCGCATCACACGGCACTTCTGCACTGTTTATTTTCGGCCTAGCTTGGAACGTTTGTTTGGGGTGGAAAAAACTACAGGAATGCCAAACTTATTCCCCACCTTTTTAAAGTTGTGATAGACCTTATGTGCATCAGGCAGGATAAAAGGGCTAACTTCAGGCTTTGCCCTATCAGCCTCCTTTTTCCTGACACTGAGAGGGCAAGGACTGACGTCAAACATGCAGTCCTGCCTTATGTACGTAAGGTCTCTCAGAACCTCAAAAAGGTAGCGAACAAGTTTCGCATTCCTGTAGTTTTTTCCGCCCCAAACAAACTTTTCAAGCTATGCCGAATAATAAACAATGTAGGAGTGCCGGGTGATGCGGAGGGGGTGTGTGGCAGACGTCATGCCGCCACGTTTCAGCAATGTGCCTTAGGGGTTACCTACAAGGTCGCCCTGTCTTGCGGTGGGGTTTATGTTGGCGAGACGGGGACGTGCGTTAATCATAGAATCAGTGTACAATCCACCGCCACCAGGCAATCCCAGTCTGGCCACTTGTCTGTGCATTGTGGTAGGTGTGAGTGCCAGGCCGAGTTCAATAGTACCAAGATTTTGGGAAAATTCAAAACAAAATTGGAACGTGAGATACATGAGACATTCATGATAAGGGCCCATGGCACGAATGCGTGTATCGGCGCTCCTTCTGTTACCCTATCTGATAAGGAGCAGGCTTTTACCGGTGAAGCTACGCTCACTCAACAGGGACGGTAGGCTTTCCAGGTGGTCAATGAAAGTACATCATCTTTGAGCATGTGCGGTTTTATTTTTTTTATATGCTTACTTCAGCGAAGTTCAGTTGCAAGTTACGCCTCGTCCTGTGTACCTCTTTCTTTGTTCCTCTATTTTTTTGCGTATTTAGCGTCATGCATGTGTCAACTAGCTCAAATCGCTGTGTTAATACGGTCTATCCCTTCATGCAAATTTTGCGATTTCAAGCATTTCACCTTACATGGGCGTGAATTTCAGAAGTTTATAGAAACCTGAAAAATGCTTATTTTTTTCTTGGAATATGCCAACCACTTTGAAGTGGAACCGAAAGATGGTTCCTGATAAAGGTAATACAAGAGCTTGCTTAAGATACCGAAAAATTGCTCACAAACGTTATGCTGATATTCTTGTTATCACCAACTAAGATCGTAATTATTAATACGCACGAGCATCAGTTTCACGCAAGAATGAGCGACTAAAACTTTTATAGGCAGAATAAAATCATGCCTTGTTATAATAGCTCGCTTGGCATAAAAAACGCGAAATAATTTATCCGAATTCACACGTTCTGAATATCGGTAGGTGTAAAAAGGGTGTGCTGACGACTTACACCCCTTACACGCCCTTTTTACACCCTACTTGTAGCAATCGTGTCCAGTATCGTGTAAAAAGGGCTTATGGGCGAATTTTACGCCCTTAATTCACACGGTGTGAAAGGGGTGTAATGGTGATGCTGTCAAATACACCCATGATTTCATAGCCGTTCATGTCTATTGCTTTGGTGAAGCTGTTGCTGATGTACAGCGGTACAAACATCGAGTATAATTAATCGCCACATGAAGTCGCGTATGATTAGGACGTTCTAGAGAATAGATTTGCAACTCCGATTGAACTCTCCGTCCGACACGAGCCGAAAATTACGTGTCGCGCGTGCATCAGTTTTATCAGTTCAACTGTGATTTTAAATAAATAATCTCCGCTAGCAAAAATGAATGAAGACGTGTAAATATACAACCGAGGCAGCACACACTATTGCGCCGTTATGGAATTATATCGGAAAGATTGTGCCGATACCATTTTGGTCTAGCCAATATTTGTGAAAAATGGGATGGGTCGCGCCGACGCCATCCTGACATATTGTACGCGGCGCCGTTTTTGGTTGAGTGTCAAGAGTGTCCTGCGTCAATCGGCTATGCCGGCGAGGTATTTTGATTTATTGTCTGCCTAAAGTCCGACGTTAAACCACAAAAGAAAACAAGATTGAGCGAATCAAAATCTGCTTACTTTTAACCCGAGAAAGACCTCCTGCGATAAAGCCTTGAACAAACTCTGGCGCCTTTATTTCGGGTATTACAAACTCACCTGACTGGGTTACACACTACTTATAGCACCTTCACTGAGATTTTATTTTTGTGTGCACTTCTGAAGAAACAATGTCGCAAGACCATCGAAAGTCCCGGATTCATGACACCCCCGCTAGGGTTCACGAATCTTATCTCTGCGTAATGACACCATAATATCTTGCGTCCCGTCGTTTTTTTTTTGTTTTGTTTTGTTATACGTGAAGCCGCGTCTCTTTTTGTATCATGCTCTCAGCGTCTTAGCTTTCTCCCGTGCTTCGACGGCTTTTATATTTGTTTTTTTTTGTATTTATTTTGTGATCTCGTGGTCCGGACCAGAGCATGCCCTTCTACATGAGTGACAGTTTGATGCGCTCAAGGTTGTACTACGCAAAAGCAATTCCAGACGGGTCCCATTTCGCGACCCTCCCCGGGCAGTGCAGGTGGTCATACAAAGAAGCAGAGGGAGATTAACTGCTTTGTCCAACCCCCTTTGACCTCGTCTTCTGATAAGCCTCCACACCTTCTTCTGTGTCTTCGTGTGGCTGTGAGCGAGTGCGACGGCCGCTTCTATCAAATCAGAGGGGCGGCGAGAAAACACGTGACCGCTCTCCGTAGGACAAAAACGCTTGGACGAAAATTTGTCACGTGACTCGCTCTTGCGCGCTGATGGGCTCACTGGGGCCGTAATCCTTGTCGTATGCCAAGTTATGGTGAGTTGTAGGGGTCACTTAGGTCCGGTTTTCAAAAAGGGGCGCCCGTGAGTGCTTTCCTCTTCTTTGTGCGTTGCAGTCGCGGCCGGGATTTTTCGTCGTGAACGGCCCGAATACATCCATGCCAACTTTTCGGTAATGGTCGTTTATTTCGTCGGAGTCCATGGAATTATTGTGCTGTGTTTGTTGGACACGTTTCGACAAAGAGCTGCTCATCGGCGGCCGTGACACTTCCGCTAAATGTGATCGACCGCCTTCAACCTCGACATTGTGTTTCCGTTGTTGTGCGCTGCCCGAATCGGATTACGCATCTATCACGACAAAGTGCTGTTCATCGACGACCACGAAACTTCCGTTGAATGTGAGCGACCGCCTTCATCCTCGACATTGTGCTTGTTGATTGTTCTGTGCTGCCCGAATGGGATTATGCATCTCTCACGGATTACATGAGATCGCTCTTTTATGTGTAAGTACTCTGCAAGCATGCTTCTGATAGTAGTCCTGCTTCCCTCTCAATAGAACATTTTACTGTTACAAACATGAACTGCCGCTTACGTCCCAAGAAACTCCAGGTCGTTCTGTCTTTGCCAGCCTGGCAGTTTTGTCTACGTCACCAGTGCTAGAAACCATAAATGTCGCAAGAAAAGTAAAGTTGGAGATTGAACTAGGGCCTTCGGTTGTATAATTTAAAGGGGTTATGAAACAATATCCGGTTGGAATGTTCATAACCTTACACGCACGGACCACCACTGGCTCGGAAGCGTCTTGGTCGTGGTGAAATTGCGAGGATAAAGGGGAACTATTTCTTTCAGTCTTGCCCGCCAAGTTTGATGACGTGCGCGTGAACGTAGCTTTGCCTTTTGCAAGCTTGTAATTGTACGCACTTGCCCGCATAAGCAGAGGCATGGCTGCGGCCAGATGACCTGCTTGGAATCGTCTATAGAGAATTCAGGAGAACCTGGTAGAACCTTGAGAGAAAAATAAAAAGTGAACCAGGCATATTTCGACTCCTTTGCAGTCATCTTTTCGTGCACTCTTTTGGGTTATTACACCCTACTTTATGGGTGTTGGTAATCGCGTCTTTTTTTTTATTTTCCTTTCTGGTGGTGGTACACCCAATTTAGAGGGCGTACTGAGCAGTGATAACACCCTAATAAAAATGTGTACAGTTAAATCATACCCTATTTTAAGGGTGTTCGAATTAACGCCGTCCTTTTGGGGTGCTATGAAAAACGCCCTTTTCTTAGGGCGTTTTGCTACACCCATAAGGGTGTTAGTTATAGGACAAGCCATTTACACCCTAAAGGGTGTGATAATGTTTAGTGTGTACGCTCACTCAACAGAGACGGTAGGCTTTCCAGGTGGTCAATGAAAGTCCATCATCTTTGCGCATGTGCGGTGTTATTCTTTTTTTTTATATGCTTACTTCAGTAAAGTTCAGTTGCAAGTTACGCCTCGTCCAGTGTACTTTTCTTTTTTTTGTTCCTGTATTTTTTTTGCGTATTTAGCGTCATGCATGTGTACCAACTAGCTCAACTTGCGGTGTTAATACGGTCTATCCCCGGCGTTTCATTATAATTGCTGACGTGGACCACAACTTCATGCAAATTTTACGATTTCAAGCATTTCACCTTACATGGGCGTGAATTTCAGAAGTTTATAGAAACCCTAAAAATGCTTATTTTTTCTTACAATATGCCAAGCACCTTGAAGTGGAACAGAAAGATGGTTTCTCATAAAGGTAATACAAGTGATTGCTTAAGATACCAAAACATTTTTCACAAAAGTTATGATTAAAATAAGAACACCGACTTCACATAACAAGAAAAACAACTTCATTAAACGTTTCGCCTCCCATGCGGGAGGCATCATCAGTACATACACAGGAATGAGAGAGCTTCGGTCAACGCAGTCCTATTTATCGGGAAGGTCCATATAAGCTTCCGGGAGGGGGCCACGGTTCTTGTTGCACGCCGTCTTATCTCCGCGGATGAAGCATGACTCAAGTAGTTTGCGTGGGCCTCACCTATACTCCTTCGCCAAGGTCGTCGCGGCTGTGAAGTCAAAGGTGTGTCCTGTTGTTATGCTGATAATCTTTTTATCACTAAGATCATAATTATTAATACGCAGGAGCATCAGATTTACGCATGAATGATCAACTAAAATGTTTTAGGCAGAATAAAATCATGCTTTGTTTTAATAGCTCACTTGGCATAAAAAAAAACGCAAAATAATTTACCCGAATGCACACGTGCTCATGATTCACTTATCTACTCTACCAAAGATTGACGCAGTTAAATCTCTTCTGGTGGATTTGTCTTTCGGCCACTTTAGTCTCTGCTCAGCTGAACGAGTAAAATTACGATGCCAGAGTGCTACTAGCTTGGCCACATTTCTTGCTGAAAATAATAGGCCTAGCACACAAAACAGAGCATGGCGCCATGGTCATGTGAGTGCGGAAACGGTTGCTAGGAAGCAGAGCTAGTGTGTACTAAAACTCTTACGAGAACGGCCATATCTCCGAGCCTCCTGGTATTGACGCGCACCATACTAAACAAGAGTGTTGTACCATCTTTCGCGTTTGCTTACAGTCCTGAACCCTACGATCTGAAGCCTAATGGCCATTCCAAATGATTCATTTTAATACGAAAATTTTGGTTCATCTAACTGCATTTTCACGAGCAGTATTACAACAACGCTAAAGCCATCCCTGCCATCTCTTTAATACAGCGGGAAAACAGAGGGAATGAAGAGGAAGCTCCATGGAGCGAATTTGCGGCGAAGGACCGGTGACCTCAGAACCATTGTATATGTCAGCTTTAGCTGACGGAGTTGCGCTACGTTTTTCTCTGCGTCACCTCTCGCCGCTTTTAGTTTATAGCGGTATTACAGCAACCGACTGAGCAGGCTTAGTGTGTACAACAACCGACAGAACCAAACAAGGCCGACATTTGACCCTGTACGGTAGTTCAACTAACAAATCCGAGCACGCGCACCACCCCTCAGAGAGGAACTCGAGGCTAGCCTTGGGGGCCCGAAACACAGAATGACCCCGACGACAGTCAGACAGCTGGCAGATGGGTGCCTCGAAGAGCGCTTCAGGGGATAGGCGCGATGACAGACGGCCGGGTCCGTCGACCCCTACGCACACACAGCCATAGCGCAGCTGTGTGGACAGACTTCGGAGCACGAACAGCGGAACGACTCACCTTTGCATCCTCAATGACAACCGAGCTTACGGCGCTGCGTCGGGCACTGTCTTTGGCTGAAGCAGAGAGTCCGACCAAGCGCCTGGTAATCCTGAGCAACTAGAAGGCTTCACTAATCTAGCTCGCCAACCTGGACGATGCACCACCACTAGCCAGAGAAGCGGCAAAAGCAGTGATCATCTTGCAGCACCAAGAATCGAGACTGGCTTTCCTTTTGCTATCCCCCCCCCCCCCCACACACACACACACTGCAGCATTGGATGGAATGAGGAGGTGGATCGCCTGGCGGCTTTGGCCCAGGGATATACGACGCTTGCCCGACCTCCAGCGGGGCTGTGTTCTCGAACGCACAACTCCTAGTGAGGAGGGTCATGTGCGTGCGACACCCAGCTCTCGAAACGGCCCCATGCCGCCCAGACTCCCCAAAAAACCTGGCGAGGAAAGTCGCCGCAGCATTGCACAGAATTCGCACAAACAGCGCCTTTTACCCCAGCATACCTGGCCCGCTGGCGCGCCGACAGAGGCAGCCGCTGCCATCACTTCGATGAGGAAAAAGCGGATGACGCGCACCTCGTCCCGTGGTGTGGCCACTTCAGCCACGAACGAGCGCCAACAGCCAACAGAAAAAAAACCTTCCGGCCGACCGTGGCCGCCGACAGCGTATTGACCAATCTTCTTATGGCGAATTCCCCTCGCAGATCTCGAGCGCGCCAAAAGCGCTCCATTTGGTGCGCGCATATTCCGCTCGCAGATATGGCTCGAGTTGGTCATCTTCCTCTCGTAGATCTCTGGCAGCGCCCGCTCCATGGAGCGCCTCAAACACCGCCAAACTTGCTCCGCCGGATTTCAGAGATCTTTGCGGAAGTTGACAGAGCGCGCTACGTCGCTTCCTTTAACTTTGCGGTGGCGCATGCGCGACGGCCGACCGGCCGCGCCGTCAACGGCGTCTAGTCGGTCGAGCTTGAACTGCTTTGATTCGTCGGTTGTTTACGCAGGATTGTGACGGCTCGAACGCTTCTTTCTCGCGTAGATAAGGGATGCAAAGCCGGAACTGGAGCGTGGCGAATCGCAAGCGCTGACATCTGTGATCGTGAGAGGAAGAACGAGAAAAGAACGTCCACCATCCAGAAAAGAAAAAGATCTCATCAGCAACTCACCTTTTTGATACATTTATTTTAAACTTTTACGTATAACAACTTTGAGGGTGTACTCTTCTTTATTTTAAGCAATAACACCAGTAACTTCTTTCTTCTCCTTCTTTATAGACCGTATTAAACGTCAGTTGTCAGTTAGCGCCCTCCTGTCTACCTCGTCCTTCATTCCTTGTTGTTTTGCGCTATTTAAGTCATTCGGAAAATCGGAAGGAGTCAGACGCAAGGATAGGCCCGCTCATTTTGCCGCCACTGATGTTTACGTTTTTACACTGCATGCGGCCGGCGTTTTTTTCGTGCCATAAAGCAAGATCAGATTAGGCAACGGCCGTGCAAGTGATGGTTTGTTTGTTACCTCTGTGTTTATTAAATTCGTACCATAAATCTGAACTCCACCGATGGCAATCGCTGTGCGTGCCCCGCCGCTTGAGGCTGCCGAAAGGTATGTGACGGGCCCGAACGCGGACGTCTTCCTCGTTATTTGTGACATGGGCTCCGTGGTATGTATAATTTCGCCCCGGTCTGTGTTGTCTGTAACTTCTGCAGCTAATCAGTGGACAGTTGTACAGTGGTCTCGGAAGAAGATCAGTCGGACTGAGGCGTTGGTCGGCTGGTCAGTTCGAGCAGCGGCCATTTTGAACGGGCGAGGGGGGAGCGGGGAAGGGGGGGGGGGGGAGGCTCGCTCTAAAAATGCGAGTCTATCTTGCCCTCGTCGTTTCTGAGCGGGTCGCACGGAGCGGAATTTCGCCTCCCTCGCGGATTTTGAAAAGCGCTCCAGATCTGCGAATGGAATTTAACATTATGTGTGCGCTGGAAAACCAGACTGCTCTGCTTCTCAGGGCACCGCTCATTCCGGAAGCCATCGTCACCATCCAGGTCTGTCACTGCCTTCCTTGTAGTACCAAATCCTGCCGAATGCGATGAATTTGCGGCATCATTGGGAGTCTTTCTTTGAGCGAAACGAGGTTTTAAATTGCACGGAAAACGGTCCCGGAAGATCATAGAGGGTCAACTCCCTCAGGCAAGTGAGAATTTGCAGTCCCTGACACCAGATTGTCGTTTTGGGGGACAGCCTAAACGGCTAGGCCTAGCGAAGAGCACGGCTCATCACCGGCGGGTAAGGCGGTGGTTCAGCCTGACACCGTACTCGCGGTCGGGTATCGGCCCTAGCGTAGACCCTGGTGACGTCAAGGGCAAAGGCATATTCGAAAATTCATGCACCAGTGGAAATTTCCAAGGAGATGGAAAGTTCTGGAAACGCAAGCCGGCCAAGGCCATCAAGTTACCACCCCTCAACGCTACAGGCGCTACGTAGAAAAAGTCCGACGGCGACTGTCCCGGATGACGTCAGCGAATCGAACAAGAGATAGAGAAGGCCTAGTGAGAGCAGTCAGTGCACTGTCATTACGGAAACCTCCGAAAATTTAGCGGAGACGCCGATGGCGGATGTGGAGGAAAGTCAGGCCAAGTTCCAAGATTACGACGACTCTGAAAGCCCATAATAGGAAGCCTGCTAGAGGAAGCGATGGAAGAAGCGGAAAGAATGCAACGTCATCTTGCGAAGCGGCTTCATCGCAGAGTCCTACTGGGGAGTCAAACAATTTTGAAGACCTCTACGTCGTGGTTATCAGAGCCCAAAATTATGTACAACGTTGCAGGCAACTCTCCGAGCACAGTGCATAAGAATATTTGCTCGGCACTTAAAGGGCCCCCGAAAAGAAAAAAAAAATTGTTTTAAACAGTCTGGTAGGGAACGTGTGTCAGAAAATAAATTTGACGTGAAAAAAAAATTAGAGCAATATTGACGGCCAGAGATTTAATTGAAATTCTCCGCGCGAAGTCCATGACGTAAAGAGTCGTTCCGCAATGGCCATATTGGTCGTGAAGGCGAAGCCGATCCACCACTCCTCCATGCGCCCGAAATGCCGAGAGAGAAAATAAGTGGAAAGGAAGTGACTGCCAACTAAATCGCGTCTAGCGTCGTCAATACTGCTCTAATTCTTTTTGCGTAAAATTAATTTTTTGACACGCATGTCCCAACCAAAATTTAAAACAAAAAATATATATTTTCTTTTTTTTTGCAGGGGTTCCATAAGACCAGCCCCGAGGGAGCTGCAAGGCATAGAGTTCCTACTTTGCGACTGAATGAGACGAGCAATATCATTGCTGTAAAGATTAAAACCAGAGGGCACGCTGAAGCTTTCATGGCGGTCAGGCATTTCAAGGCACCTGACACGGAGGTCCAGGTCCTCGCCCTCGAGGTACCACCCAGCGACACGTGCCACGGTGTGGTACACGGCGTGAACCCTACAAAAAACACGGCGCAACTCATGGCGGCAACGGAGTGAAGATCTAACGAGATCATTTTCGCCAGTATACTGTGCGGCAAAAGCCTGGCTCCCATTTCATTTCAAGGCAACCGAACCCAGGACGGGTTTGTACAACAATTGCATCACCGGAGTTACGCCGTACAAACCAACAACTACGGTATGTAGAAAATGTCAAGGCCTCGACCCTGCGATGAAGCGGCTATCGTGTGCACAAAGAAGCCTCGCTACTCGGATTGCGGGTGCATTGCGCAAGAAAGCCACGTGTGGGAAAGAGTGTACTGTGCCAACTGTCACTCTCACAAGTACCTATACTTGGCGACAATTTGTTTTGCCATTACAGTGGAGATGAGGAGAGCCCTCGCACAGCTTTATTCAGCGCTCAAAATGGGAGAGGTAACGCGTTCCTGTACCTTTCACTGCGTGCCAAGAAAAGTTGTCGCCGAGTATAGCAATAGAACCCAGGTGCCCGGCCAAAATCAAATCAAATCATATACTGCAAAAACAAAAAACCCGAAATTTGCAAATTTATACAGGAGCCAGAGAGGTCTCTTTTCACCAATAAGAGGAAGCCGGAAAATTCTCACGTGAGGTTCAAAAAGTTTCCGCCACAATGCGGCGCGGCTCGCAACATTACAGCAGCAGTAGTCGGTCTAACTCCACGAAGGGATAGCCTGCTCAACGGCCGATTAGCAAATCTCCTTCTGAGGGCGGGCAGCACAAGAAAATGAACCAGAAATCAAGATCAAAGGTTAGCTTGATAGTCCTTTCTGTCACGGGTACGCCGACGCTGTCAAGAAACCCAAGAGTTACTACTTGGAATATGAGTCTGAGATGCGGGTCTTGGCAGGGCGAACTTAAGGCCATCGATGGTGCGGAGAACAGGAAGACAAACTCGCCCGCCTTGAGCACGAACATTTTAACCTTGAGAAAGAGATCGAGTGGGAAAGAAGAAGCGCGAAGCTAGACGCAATACCAATAGACGCCATATCAAAACATCAACACCACGAAGGATCCGCGCAAGGGCGAATGATAATCTGTCGCAGGAAGCAAGCGGGAGGCGGGAAGCTTATCAATGAAAGGTTTATCGAGTGAGAACACGAAGCCTCGTGAAACAAAGGTCAATGGTGTCGAGCACTCTGCTATGTGTGAACCCTGGCAGGCTGCTCTCGCCCAGATGCAACCGCATATGCAACAGCAGATGCAGCAGCCGATAGAGCAGCAGATGGAAATTTTCATACAGCAACTGGCCGCGCTGGAACGCGCGCCACCTTCGAGCAGCGTCCTAGCTCCACAACATATCTGCTTGCCCTGCAAGCAAGCCACTGAGGATCCTGTGATGGAATGCAACAGACTCGACGCAAGCCAGAGTTACTACGGAGAATTCAAAGTATGGAATTGAGCGTACTGCTGCAACAAGAAATGAGGTCAAATCAAATACCCCTATCTGGTGTTGAGCTGCACTGCTCTCCATCGAATGAGCATATCGACAAGACGACGCCGGGTCAGAAAATGGTGCAAGTGCAAGTGGGAATATATGCACATCAGAAACTTCCCCATATTACCATCGGCACATCAAAATGGTGCTCTGCAACGCAGAAAATTGAGGTCATCAGGATAGCACTTTCTGTGACACAGAGAAGACTAGCTTTGGTCTCGGCATAAGCAGGACTTTCCATGCATATAACTTCACATGTATCTTGTATCTTAGGAAGGAGAATCCAGAGGACTACATGATTCTGGAAGGTGATTTGAACAGTGACATTGAAGATTTGGCGTCGAACAGAGAGGGTAAGAGAAAGGCAATTGTCGTGGACACCATGGATGCGGCCGAGGTAACGTTGCCTAACGACCTAAGAAAACACACAACGTATAAAACATCAAGGAGGTATCAATATTTTATTATTTACTTCACTCTCACTCCTGCTGGTGCGAAGGACAGCTACCAAGGGGATTTCACGGACGACGCTTGGAGAAGCGATCACTTTCCGATCGTCATTTAAGTGGCTATGGGCAGCAAGGCCTCAAAGACCAAGAAGCAAACTCATACCATAATGTGGGACAAGATTCGTGGTCTCTTGTAGATGAGAATAGGAAATTGGAGCTGGACAACCATGCTGAGGCTCTCAAGGCTGCCACGAAAGCGGTTACAGATCTGGGACAAGTCTCTTTGGATGCTTTCCCTTCTGACAGGCACCTACTCTCTCACTCTCTGGAACAAAAGAACCAAAATGCCCACCAAATACGGAAAATACATGAGCAAGATCTTTCTTGAAGGGGCGGGGCGGAACGCCTCATGAAGAAAGCCAAGACGTACTCCAGTCCATTAGGGTCTGAAAAGTGGACGGAGTACTGCGAATCTTTCGACAAGAATAAGAACTTGGGAGCCGTTTGGAGAATGTGCAACTCCATGTTTGGAAGGAAGGAAGTGGTAAGTCCGGTGTATCTAGCCGCTCTCTTGTCAAACGAGCCGACGGTGGAGATATTGGACAAGGTTTGTGGTGCCCTCTTCCCCAACCAACTGGCAAGCCTGAAAGAGATCTGCATGAGTCCACTTGCAAGCCCGATGATGTCATTCTAATTGAAGATGAATCCTTCACCAAGTGGGAGTTAAAAGCTGCGATCGAGCAGTTGCGAACGAAAAGTGCGCTGGGAGACGAAGAAGTGCGCCATGCTCCACAATGCTCCGAACTCTACTAGAAGGTATATCCTGGACTGGTTCAACCGAATTTGGGAGTCTGGTGAAATAACCGATGAGTTACGTATAGCCATTTTCACATCAATTCCTGAAATTGGCCAGCCAGTAAAGAACCCGAAAAATGTCAGATCTAAATACCTTACTTCCATTGTGGGCAACCTCATGTAGAGAATGGTGCTGTCGAGAATTCAACACAATGAAAACGCCAAAGTGGTTTTCCACCCAACACAGACAGATTTAAGTCCAATCTCAGCACACATGATAGATAGCCTGCACATGATATTCAAAGCCGCTGTGGACGTAAAGAGGACAAGAAAGAAAATCCGACTGATCGTGTTGATGGACATAAGGAAGGCCTTTGACAATATTCTGCATAAGTCAGTTATCGAGAAAATGCAAGTGCGAGGTTTGCATGAGAGGAAAAACGATGTTGCAAGACTTTCCTCAGATGAAGAAAATACAAGAGCAGAGCCGACTACCGAGACGACGCCAAGAGAAGGAAAGAGAGAATTCAGTTGGAGTCCCACAGGGAGCAGTGCTCTCGCTACCCCCTTTAATTAGGTAATGGCTCTGCTAGTGTGAAAACTTTATGAGATACCCGACTTGAATGAAACGGCATATGCGGACGACACCGCTATAGTGACGTGTTACGAAAACCATGAACGGCAGGTCACTTGTCTGCAGAAGAGATTGGATACCATTGCTTCTTTCCATGAACTGGTCGGCATGGCTCCGGCCACAGAAAATACCAAGTACACTCACTGCCTTAGGTAGGGGACGCGTAGACAAGCAGCTCGACGTCAAATTTTCGGGGGCACCCCACTAGGCCGAAACAGAGATCAAGATTTTATGAGTGTACTTCGTGTACGGTGTGAACCTCTTGGACACCTGGCTCAAGGAGCCCCTAGGGAAGTGAAATAAGACACTCAACCTCGTAGGGAGAACCTCAGGTAAAGTTGGTGCATCAGGGGAGAAAACGGCTAGGAAGCTTGTCGGCGATACCCTGGTGTCCAAAATTACGTATGCGGCGAGATTTCATCCTGTACGTGGAGGACAGATGTTGAAGTTTGAGACGATGCTCAACGAACCATGAAGGGTCATCTTTGTGTTACCAAAGAGCACTAGAAAAGAAGAGCTGAAGAAGTGCCTGTTTCCTTTGGAGTTTATGAATTTCTTGAAACAGCAGGAGACAGCTCACGAAACAAGACTGAAGCACACCCCTGAAGGGCGTAAGATTGCGGGATTCCTTGGAGTTCTTGTCCAAAAGAAGGAACCTATCCCTCTTTCTCCCCCGAAGGCTCCATGGCATGTTATTGACCTTGCCCATGCCCTTAAGCCTGTGCCCAAAAAGATAAATACTCAAAGGCATCAAAAGAGGAGAAAGCATTTTGCACAACAAAAAATCGAGGAAGTGGAGGAACTACTATTTCACGAGGAGATGACGGTCGCCTACACTGGCGCCGCTGCCACGGAATATGGCAGGGTGGTCTCTATTGTCTTCTGGCGACAAAAGTATCAAGGATGGCATCTGAAGCCAGTTGCTTTGAGACAAAAAAGTACGTTAGCTTTGGACGCGTCCAAGGGTATTTGCACATTCAAGACGTATGACAAGGCTGAACGCAGGACAAGACATCTTGTGTTATACGCGGCTGCTCAGACTGTGCTGGGTAATCTAAAGAGACTCAAGTCTACAACAAGTCCTTTGGTGGGATTTATTTTCGATAATGCACTGGCCTTGTACCGTGCCCATGGTACAAGTGTCAACATAAGATGGATTCCCGCTCACGAAGTCATCCCGGGCAACTCGGCAGCTCATGAAGGTGCGCAGAGGGAGATGCGTATTATCACGTCTCCGTTTCCCTTGGGCGGCTCAATGGTGTCCGACGAATCAAGACGGACTTCACCCTGAAAGCACGATCCGGTGAGGAGTTTCACGAGGCGTCTAAGGAACGAAAAATAGTACTGCTGCGAGCTCCAAAGGTGGCTGAATTGGACGAATATCTGATCCCCGAATGGGGCTTCTCGTGCGCAAGCAGATGGTGCTTCTTCGAGGATGCGATCCAGTGGAGCGGTCACGCCGTGGTTCGGATGCATCATAGACTTAGCTCAACTCAAACAATTGAAGCCCTTTGCCCCTCGTCCTGACGCAAGGTGTCAGAGGTTCAAGAAAGAGGGGACCGTCCCCAAGCTACACCAGATCTTGTGGGAGAGCAAGGCTCTGGCCAGTCAAAAAGGCCAGTCAAGAAGTACCCTCAAGCCCCATGGATTGGACGCATGCGGCTCGGGACTCCCAACGGAGAACTAACCTTTTCAGGTCACTCTTGACTTACGTTGCTGGGGGTGAACTGGAACACTCAATATGAGGATCTTCACCTCCTCAACCATCATCTCATTCTCAAACAGAAACGAAGATGCCAGGTCTGATGGCCATAGCATTGCTAGAGGGAAGACAGATCGTTTTTGATCTATGGTAATTTATCTATAATAAACACTCCATGATCTCATACTCGAACTCGCCACCAACCACCGACGTGCCCGTCCCCTCTCCAAGAGATCAGGCGCGATCAGCAAAGTGTGGCGTTCGCTTCGGCCGCCTGACACAAAATGCCCAAGCGGCTTCCCCAAAGCATGTATCTTGAAGGGTCACGTGATCTTTTTGATGGGTGATGTGGTTTCACGCAAATAATTGGGAGAGACCCCAAAAACAAAAAAAAAAGAACTCCCCAGCTTGAGCAATCATTCCGCGTAGGCACGTTTGAAAGCCATGATCGTATGCCTGCAACTTCTTAATAAATGGCATTTTCAACGTCCGCTTATTAAGCCACGATGACGCTCTGCTGGGCCTTGGATTTGTAATTATTGGAACGCTGTATACACACAGACAGTGCGAGGGGAACCATGGGGTGATGCGTATTATCACCCCATCGTGTTGGTTCCGAGGAAAGAGTCAGTTGCGTGCTGACGTCGAGAGATGGCGCCACCGACTGCCCTAGCGTTACCCCCTACGCGAGCCTTCGTCGCGGCTCACGGCAGAGAAACTTGGAACGCTCGCCGCTCGCCGTTTATTTTTTTTCACACTTCAAGGAGAGGAGACTAGAGGAGGAGAGTTGCGCGTGGGCGCGCGGTGTGAGGAGAAGCGAACGCACGCGCAGTGCACGCAGCTGGTAGAGAGAGAGAGAGCGGAGAGAGTTACGCGCAGCTGTTGGAGAGAGGGAAGGAGGAGAGTTGCGCGTGCGTAGTTCGAGTGCCGACTACAACGCCGACGCCGCGGGACATAGACCCGAGCAAGAGATGCTCCGCATCTAAAAACGTAAGTCGAAGTAAGCAATACTTACGAGTCTCCTGTAGTCTTCTGTCAGTCGCATATGCCACAAATTTCGGATCGGCTTGGCTTGCTACGTTGATGGGCGCGCGGCTGGGCCGGGGTGGCCAGCTCGCGGCGCCAAGTTCTCGTGGCGAGACCGTCCGATAAATCAAGCTCGATAGATTTCTACTTGTCTCCGAATAGAGTGGCAATAGTGGGCATCATTTAAACTCAATGAGTTTCAATGAACACAATATTCGCTTCCTACTGCGACTGCACGATGGACCAATAAACAAAGGCACACAACAGGTTTACGCATTCGCGTCTTTGGATGATTTCTGCGAGGGCCTCACGCTAAAATCTAATGGGTTTCACAGACCATATCAAACGATCATTAATGGCCGCACATACGCTTTAAAACAATCCTGATTTTTGACAAACACCTTTCAGAAAAATATATTTATAGGCCCTACAGACATTCAGGAGAGCCAGATTGGCCCATTAGACACCGCAGGATATCCTACATGGCTCAGGCCCTCAAAGGAAATCCTAGTGGGCCTCACGCCCGTTTGTTTGTAAAAGGGCTAGAAGTTATTTACCAATTAAAATGACAAAAATAGAAAAATATCTTCACCCCAAGGTGTTACAGAGGCCGATAGTAGGGACAAATCAACTAGTCAATCAGCTGCGGGTTAGGCTCATCCCGCATCTCCGAGAGCGCGTACTCATCGTCGACTCGTTGTTTCATTGCTACGCTTGCGTGCGTCATACCTCATCCACGGTTGCCTATTGAAGTTTTAGTGCCGAATTTTTAGAAAGAGTGTGAAGCCTGGCGTCAGGGTTGTAATTGAATGCGTAAGCCTATCCAAGCCTGAGCGCAAAACAAACTGCTTCCATCCTCAAGCTCGATCTATAAGTCACTGCCTTTCGCTCTCGACTTCTGTTCACGACGAGGAGTCACTCGCAAACACTACAATCGTGCCGTTGGGGACACTCCTCGTAAGTATCCGCATGTGTCCTAAAAGTGGTACTCAATTAATATTATTTTCATAAAAAATTTAGATAATTGGGTGATCGATATTTTTATTCTCGTTTTAAACACGTATTTTAACTACTATGAACTATCATAAAGTTCCTTTGTGCAATGTCACGAATTGCATGCTTTCGACACCGCGTGTCGCCGAAGTAGGTCAAAGTGTTAACCCGTCGTCCGACTAATTATGGTTCACTAATATTTTGTAACATGGACCCTTTCCCCTGGGCTGTCCAAACCCACATAAAGCAAGAAACCGCAAAAAAAAAAAAAAACAGGCTCAAATATAGTTGCAGGTTAAGTGTAAATTTAAAGAAACGATATAAAATAAGTACAATTATTTAGGTTGATAAAAAGCATTCCTCGCCACAGCTCAAATATTACTGCCAATGTGCGGTGGTATTCACTGTCCACCTGTTGACGAGAAAATATTTTTAAAAATAAAATAGTCAGAAGCGAGCAATAATTTTATTAATTAGACTTCGAACGACTTTGTTAGCCTTATATACGTTTCAACTGGTTTCTACTTTGAAGTCTCCGATTGGCAAACCTGGTGGGGCTGGTTCTCAAAAAGGTAATGCAAAAAATATACTAAACTAAACTGCGCAAATAGGACAGCTAGAAGCTACAAAAAATACCTCGTTTATTAACCTTTTCATTCTGAAAGGTAATGTTTCTTTTAACTCTTACGCTGCATCTTTTTTTATAAAAAAAAAAAAAGATTTAATTTTATACATTTAAGTATTTTAGGTTGAGAAGAGATTTTGTACAGTCTTGAATAACGTAACATAGAACATGTAAAGTTAGCGTGCGGCAATGCCATCCTATTTCTTTGAAAGCCCGGCAACGGGACATACTTTTTTTTTTAATGAGATTAAAGCGTTTGGCTTCACATTCGTGTAAAGAACTGCAAAGAAAAAAAAAACTAAGCACTAAACATAAACTGGTGACGCGCCGGTTCGGATTTAATTTTCCAACATATTGAAAATATTGTGTTTTTTATTTAGGGTTATGTTTTCTTGAAACAAAGAGTGAGAAAAGTACCACATGAAAACTGATATATGAGATCTTATGAGATCAAAGGTTTCTCGCATATGTTGACTAAAGGCCAGGCGATCGGAACGGGAGAATGTGGAGGCCGTGGTCAGGCAGCCTTTGAAAATTCTGTGTTATTTCGTTTACGAGAAAATTATTATTAAAATAAAATCTATGTAATGCTGAGGGACAACACAGTTGAAAATTCAAAATTATAGGTCTTTTGAAATACCTGAAGACTTCTAGTAATATAAAAAGTTACAATAACTACCAGATGTTGGCGATATTTTTAAATATTCATAACACAAAACCTAATTTTTTTAGATGCACTCTAAGAAATGAAACCGAAGTCACTATTTAAAGATACACGTTTTTTTTCAATAAACAAAGCATTGTTTTTGTTAAAAAAAGGAACATGGATTGTTTAGGCTATTCCGCTAAGCCAATACTTAAAAACAAAAGTTTAAAAATGCTCTTAGAACTAAACGCACACGATTAAAAAAATTGGTCGGTGCATAGGTGTACTCTTACGCATAAAGTTCTGTAGAACTACGAGTGGGTGGCACAAGAAATAAGAGGGGGGGGTATATATGAGAGGCCGTGACCTAACGTAAAGTGACCTACAAACCAATTCAGTTTCCCCACCATATTTGGCGGAAATTATGATGTCACATGACCCGCTAATTTCAGCGTGGAAACTAACTTTGAGTATAGTTCACCTGACGTTAGGAGACGTGACAAAAATTTCCTCGACAAATTTAGTGGGGAAGTTGATTTAGTGTATAGATCACGTGGCGTCAGGTCACATGACATAAATTTTCCCGTCAAACGTAGCGGGGAAAACTAAGTGGTGTATAGGTCACGTGATGTCAGGTCACGCGATATTCATTTCCAAGCCAAATTTAGCGGTCAAACAAAAGTGAAGTCTAGGCCCCAAAAAGTCAATTTTCCCGCTAAATTTAGCGGAGAAACTAGACTTGCGAATAGTTCACTTGACGTCGGGACACCTGACATCAATTTCTTCCCCAAATTTAGCGGGAAACTGCATTTGTATATATATACCACGTCGCGGCAGGTCACGTGACATAAATTGACCTGACCTGACTTCTACTGGAGAGAGACGTCACTTCCGTGCCCAAGTTTATGTGATATGGACTCGCAACTTTGCACCCCCTCCAAAGCGCGGAGAAAGACGTAGTTCTACATCAATACAATTTCAAATCAGATGAAGGCAGAACATTTAATCTGCTTCATAACTTGGTTCCTGCAAAATTTGACAATCACTAAAATATCATTGAAGAAAAATATGCCAAAAATGTTTACGCCTCCTTTTTTATCTTATTTGTTGTCGCATTACCGAGTATATAATGTTCGGTTCCCCGGCTCAGACTTGAAGCGTAATACATGGTACAAGTAATAAAATTACTTCATTGATTACTTTTCTTAATAACTCTTGAATTCATTGATAACTTTTAATAGAAAGTTATTATAAAAGTAATCTTATGACTTTTAAAAGTACTAAAATTACTCATAACAGTTACTATTTCTTCCGACCCTACCTAAAGGTATAAGTCAAACCTCGATGTATCGAAGTTGGTAAAATTCGGAATTTACTTCGTTACATTGAAATTTCGCTATACAGAAATTCGGAACTAACGTTAAAGAAAGTTTCAACGAATGTTTCTCTGGTGCACAAAACTCACCAAGGACACCTTTATTTCGGTGGAAGGTAGTCCGTCACCTTTAAGTGGGCCACTCTTGGTATTATTATTGGCATCACGCGACGTTCGCATAGCCAGACGGCCTGCATCGCGTCTTCGTCTTGCTGTGTGCTCGCGAACCGCCTCAAGACATCGATCGCGTTCACCACTTCACGGTTACTGGGCACATCGCAGGTGTCTTGCTCATCAGGCTCGATGTCGTCAACGTCTTCAGAGTTCCCACGGACATCGCTAGCTATCGCCTCGTTGGTCATTTCCTCCGTTGCAATGACAGCAGCGTCGGCTTATAGAAAGTTGTCGAGGTCGACGTTGTCAGGGGTGGCTCCATCGCCTTCAAAGCTCCATCACCCAGGACAGCGAGAAAGGCACGCTTTTAGTTAGGCCTCGAGAGTCGCAACCAACTGCGCAGCGCGGACGAAGCCGACGGACGTAACGGCGGCGGCTCTAGTGTCCTCTGGTTGCCGTTCTGTACACCACACTCGCCAGATTCGGCCCGTTTCACCTTTTGCGCCTTATCAGAGCCCGTTTCAGCGCATGTGCTTCCCAAAATCTCCTTTGGGACCCAAAAGGATGGGACAAATTGTCCATGAAAGTTTGTTACATCGAAATTACGGTGAACGGGACTTCGTTACATAGACGTCAAAAATACATGGCCTGCATACACTTGTGGTTAGAAAAAGTCATGTATTTTGTTACATCGGGGGTTTCGTTACATAGACGTTTGTTACATCGAGGTTTGACTGTCAGTTTGTTTCTACAAGTTTTCCGCCAAGAAATCCTCGAAGTACGTCTCAGAGAGGAGTGCGGTCTGCCGAAATCGGTGGATTAAGAAGATGACTTGTTTGCAATTCCGTGATTCTAATTTAACAATGGACAGTAAGAAAGGCTCGTTTCTTAACGGAGAACAAAAGTCTCTCAATTTGGATGTTCTGGAAGTAATTGGATGAATATCTGTTACTGCTCTAGTAACGGCCCATTAATTTTACTCTAAGTAATTTAATTGAACAGTTTTTAACCAAGACTCTTTGTAATCTTAATTGAAAAATTGTTTAGTACCGTGTACAAGACTGCTCGACGTCCATTTAATGCTATAGTGATGTCATGTTAAACATGGAGATATGGGACGAGCTTACACAAAACATTTGAGCTTAAGAGCAGACGTTTTCCTCTAAACATTATCCTATGTAGATAATTACAAAAACGTTAAACATCTTGAAGCTTGTTCTAGGATCGACTTAACTTACAATGGCTTACAGTTGATTTCATCTTAACTTTCCCCATCAGTGATGTTAAAAAAAAAATTAAATCGAGATTTATTAACAATTCCTCTGTACATAACCTGAACAAAGTTGTAGCTAGATGTGGTTCTAATTTATTAAAAAAAAGCGTGAAAATGTAAATGTTTTATTAAATGTCTTTAATACATCTGCAAAAAGAATATTTCTTGATTTTGCGATAATTTCTTTTCTATACAATTAAAACGGAAAACTTCACAGTAGGGCATTGAATATTTTGATTTTACGAGCATGAACGTAAGATGAATGCAATTTCTTTGACATCACTCTTGTTTGTCGCTACTTCGTAAGTCAAAGGACACAATAGCCCACAGCAGGTTGTAGAATAGATATATTGATCTGAATCGTGATATAAATCAATATTTTAATTGGGATTTAATTCAGACTTATTTAGTGTGATGACTTCAGATGACATCATGAAATCGTTCTGGCAAAAATTACTCCTCCGAATATTTTGTTTTATTTATCATTTGTTTATAAGTTTATCCTTTGTATATGCATTTCTGTTTTGAAATCGAAGAATCAGCACTCAAGACTTATAAAGGCCGAACACGAGCGAAAAGCAGTGCTCTTCTGACCAAATCAGCTCTTTGAGCTTGATTTCTACCTTCCACTTTGATCGACACTTACCTGACGTCCTATTGCAACAAATCAGAGCTCAAAAGAAAAAGCGAAAACTAGTAATGTTCCATTGCAATCCACTTAGAATGCAAAAAAAACACGAAAATAGAGTTTTTACTAATAAAAAATAATGTTCTTTTTTCTAGTATGGTGGGAAATAGATCAATAAAAGTTTGTTCATTAAATTGATACTAAATTTACATTAATGTTTTCGCATTATCATGAGTGATCGCGTACATTGATCAGTCAAGCTGCCATTTTAAATATGACACCTAGAGTAAATACTATTTTTAAATACAGTTATTTAAATTAAATTAATCTAATTTATGTAAAATAACAGGGTTTTAATATTAATACGTATGATTTCTTTGATTAAAAATTTTATTCTTTTCACCCTGGCCTGCAGCGACAACTATTTTTACTATCAGCGAAATAGGCTCCGAAATTTAGGGCAAATTTTATTTGTGTCAAGCACATGATAAGACTAAGTTGACAGGGCAAAGTCACAAAACTCCCTCCCATCTACCCTTATTGTTCTAATCACAATGGCGCACCTTGCACAACCAAATTATAGATAATCATTTAATGGCTATTTTATGATTTCTATTTAGTTGGCCGACGCGGTCCATCACCGGACTGAGCCAATCGGTGCCCATGGACTGACAACTACGCATGTATTTAACGCTAAGTCCGAAACAAGAAAATGTTGATTTGAATATCCTGTGAAAAGTGAAACAATTACATCAGTCTAATTCAAGACGACATGTTATGCAGGCATTTTTGAGGTCGCTCTTTTATAGGTTCTTTTGGAGGTCTCCACTGGCACGTATCAAACATGAACCACAGTTATTTAGATTGAGACCCTATTGGAAAATCTTGATGGTTGGAAAGATGGTTGGAAAAGCCTCATACAAGCGTAAACCGTTAATATGGGGACCATACTATACCAGCGAAAAAGCGGCCCAGTATAGTGGATTAAAGAGGAACGATACAGGTAGGCGGAACCATACAAGCGTGTCGTAATATGGGACATCCTATACCAGCGTAGTGGATCTTGTGGAACCAGGTAGGCGGATGGAACCATACAGGCATAACGTAATATGGGATATCCTATACCAGCCAAAAAGCGATACCAGCATGGTGGAGCCATATGGCTCATCATGGTGGTATCGCCTTTTCACTGTTATACAGGGTTATTTTTTAAGCTTTACATATTTGTTTAGAAAGGTTGTGAAAGTTACATTAATGCGGTTTGTGCAGGTGAGTTATACGTCCAGGGGTATGTACTATAGGGGCCTAATCGTAACAATTAGTTGGATAATTAAATAAAATTTTTAATTACTTTTTAATTAGTGAAAATGAACATATGATTTCAATTAGAAATTTGCCGATCGTCATTGAAAACGACTAAATAAACTCTTTTTAGAAGGATATAATTCAGGGGTACCATTTTACGCATTCTGTAAAAACGCTTTATTTGGACCCGTTTCTAGGTTTCGGTTTCTTATCAGAGCGCATCTCTGCACCTACGGTCCTGTTCCCCAGGGGTTTAGTCGCGCAACACACGTGCGCCCTGCTTCCCTCCATTCTACGAGGGAGGCGAGGAGGTGGCTTCGCATTGCAGTCACTGGTCAGCAGTATCGCAGGTGCAAAGATGCGCTCTGATAAAAAACCAAAATCTGGAAATGCGTCCAAATTAAGCCTTTTTTTAGAATGCCGTAAAATGCTGCTTCCCTCTTATATATTCATGAAAAGGGTTGATTTATTGTTTTTCGATGATGCTTAGCAACTTTCTAATTGGAATTATGGGCCTATTTTCACTAATTAAACATTTAACGAACATAATATATTTAAAGGGAAGCTAGAGTGGTTTTGTATTTGAGGAAACACATTTAAATCTTCTTCATTTGACCTCCAGAATCTCAAATATCAAAATTATTTGGTAATTTGGTGAACCGAGGCTGCATAGAATAATTTTTAAAGTATCACTGAGAGGCACTCTTTCCCGGAGAGCGACATCACAAAAGGAGCTTTCGAAATCTCTGCTCATGCATCTTCAGCGCTAATCAAAGCTATGCATGCACACACTATTTTTAAAAAGGGGAAAAAAGACTTCACGACTGGTGCCAGTACGGGAGAGTACACCTAGAAAGCTTTCAATTGGACGTGCGGCCCTCAAGCGACACATGCTTGGCAGCTGAAAAATCCCCTTACGACGCCACTACTGGTCGGTTTTTTTTTTGTGTTTTCTCACGTTTTGTTATATCTTTGGAGAAAACGAACGTGATATTCAGATTCACGGGATAAAACTACACTAGAATCAATCTCCATCTAGTTTTCTGAAAGAAGTCTTGCACTTCCCTTTAATAAGCCGACTCATCATTACAATTACAATTACAATACAAAGGACACCCTATAGCATGTCCCCTAATACGATACCACTGTATGGTTCCTTCCCCGCTTGCATCCTTCGGGAGAGACTCGCAGACATCCAGCGTTGCATTGGAATGCTGGATGTCAGCGAGTCTCTACATCAGCATTGGTTTGAAACAAGCATGATGTTTGCACACAAATAAGCTCTTGTCCGAGGTTCTCGAGGAGTACTAATAGCAGTGGCGAAATGTAGTGACGTGGTAAATTCAGTAGCAAGTATTTATTTCTAGAAGAATCGCATGCAGCAAAGCTGAACTTTGCTCAAAAGATGATAATTATAAATTCAATACTGAAAATTCAATAATGAACAAAGGTGTCCCTTGAGCTGTCAGGCCAAACTCCCACTCTTGCCACTCAGGAGTTCCTAGCTTGTGCGTAGAGGATCAGCACAACCCAGATTTGTGCTGCGGGTGCACCTGCCATATAAAAATTGAATAAACATGAGATTAAAAATAAAAGAAGTTTACAATTCTTTGTAATGCGAAATTAGCCCTATTGAAAATTCTTATTTGTATGAGAAATTTCTGTGTTCAATAAACACATATGAATCATACAAGATATATAAGAACATATAAGAAGCATATGAGAACCATATAAGAACTATATAAGAACTATATAAGATATATAAGAACATACAAGCACCATATAAGAAACTCGTGAGAAGTTTCTTATATGTTTCTTATATTGTTCTTATATATCTTATATAGTTCTTATTTAGTTCTTATATGGTTCTCATATGGTTCTTATATGTTCTTATATATCTTGTATGATTCATATGTGTTTATTGGACACGAGAAATTTCTCATACAAATAACTTTTTTCACTAGGGAGAGCGAAGATCTTGAGGAGGAGGATGGGAGGGTATGCCACTCCTTCCCCTCCCCTCCTCCTCGTCTGCTCCCTCCCATTTAGCGGGAAATTTCCCTAAATTTAGCAGGAAATTATCTCACTAAATTTAGCAGGGAAATTGATGTCACATGACCTCAACAATAATTTAGTTTTCCCACTAAATGTAGCGGGGAAAATGACGTCACATGAATTTGTGTCACGTTAGCCAGAAACAAACACAGTTTCTCCAATAGATTTAGCTGAAAAATTAATGTCAAATGATCTCTACATTAATTCAATTTCCTGCCAAGTTTAGCGGGGCAGTTATGCCGATGGCGACGCCGTGAAACGGGCACCTAAGACCTGCGCCCTAAAAAACTGAATGCCTCACATGAAATAAAGTGATAATTAGAGATAAGACAAAGAAAGGAGAATCTAAGATACCGCTTTAATATCATTCCTTTTGTCCGTTCTCAAATATTTTGATTTCAAGAAATGTTTATCTCTTTATTCATACCCAGAGAACCCCTCCCAGTTTCAGCATGAATGCAATAAATCAATGCAGACTAGACCTTGTAAACCTTAATGCACATGAAAATGAATATTTGCCACAAAGTCTCGCATGGGTCAGTGGCTCATATCTCTAAATACATTTGTAGTGAGGAACGTTCTTGAATAAAACTTAGGCTTTGAATTTGACAGTTTAAATATCTATGAGGAACAATATATGCCACTGATTTTTTGTGACATATATCAGAAATGGCGCAGCACCGTCATCCTTGCATACATAAAAGAGTTTGCATTGTTTTAGCATGGCATGTGCTATTCTGATACCCATACAGCCCTCTTTAACAAAATTTTGTCTATAGAGCTCTTTCTGTGTTCTTAACTCACACCACAGATTCGGTAGCTTGAATTCTCACTCGGCATCAACACTTCCATATATTGATGTAATAGTGAAAGACAAAATGTATGCGCTTGAGTACGTCTCAACAAGCCCAGATGTGTAGAAAAGTACTGTCAAAAACTCAAATGTCAAAATAAAAATATTTGGTAGAATGTGGATACAATTATGGATATGGTCATAAATACAGTTAGCACATTCAATATGAAGAATATGTGTTAGACGTACACTCAAAGAAACCTGTTGCATATATATATTCATGCAAATTACTTCGGAGAACCAAGCGCTACAGCCTCGAGAGGGAGTTCCGTGAATGAGTCTACCGAAAATGTGTGTAGACGGAAAAAGCAGTTTGATCTGCGACAATGAGCGTTATATAAGCAGGTGACATGCCATTGTTACTGTTACAGTGCCGACTGTTTCAAACTGTCAGCCGCGTCATTCGGAGAGTTCCCTTCGTACATTACAGGGTTTGGGTCTCTCGAATGCTTTGCGAGAAAGCTGATGAACTGGAAATATCTACCGTAGTTCTAGAAAAACTATTTCCAGAATCTTATCTCAATATAAAGTTCCCGTAGGTAGAGCTAGTCATTACGGATGATTGTGCCCACTGGACCACATAAAAATTTAATTTGCGACCTACAATATTTAATGGCTCAACCAACTCTGAATAAGTGGAACACTTGACATTAAAGATTGGTCTCACCATGACGCTCTGCAAACATCCACATAATAATTTCCATGAACCTTTGTATTTCAAGAAAACATTTGGTGCGAGCTGTTTAAAACATAACACTTTTTAACACTAAAAGAAAGCCTGTAGTGGGCCACAACTTTAGCAAATTTCACTTCATTATGAAGAGCAATTACACATATGTGAACCTTCAATATAGACCTGCACTTAATTGTTTTCTTAAGTTGAACGTGCTACGCTCTGTTCACTATATAAATCTTTGCAAAGCTGACAATGTGCAAGTTCCTGTTTTTAATATTTCACATCTCCCAACTGCTGAGCACGATAGGTACGTAAGATTGATGACACCAACGTAACACAGTGATTATTTAAAATAATTGTTTGGGTATAGCACGAGCGAAGCCATTTGCGGGAAGTTATTTTTGTGACACCGTTGAACTTGCATCAGCGGGCTTTAGGTTCACATGTTAATCATGTCTATAGACTCCTTTTTTTAATTGGAACTCCATCCAACCCAAGATTTGAATATGTCTTTTGCATTTTAGGCTTAGTAGTGCTTTTGCTGTTTCACTCAAGGAACGGGTAAAAAGAATGCTTATTTCGAGTGGCATACCTAACACCTGGTGGCACGAAGACTCCCCTGTCGTGACGCTAATCAAGTCACAGGCAGGGAGATACTGCGATGCTCTTGTTGCTGGGATTACCTCCCCCCCCCCCCCCCCCCCCCGGGTCCTGGCCAGACGACAGAAGAAGATTGAGTCCAAGCTTGTGGCCACTAGGATCTCCAGACCTTGAGGCACCCAGGTAGCTGAAAATATAAACAAATCACAATCAAGTACTTGGCAGAGATACATTACAATGAATGGCATATTCTTTCGTGATCAGCACATAGATCCTTTTATTTGTATACTTTGTACTTGTACTTACAAAAAAACTGCTCCTTTACTACCACAGCAATAGTCTCCGCCGAGGACAAGGCCATGCAGGCCTTGAAATGATGGAATTAAGGCAAATGATTAAATGCATTCGTTTAACCCTCTTTCACCCCAACCTGAAAGATTTCTGTCGAATATTCATATTCAATCGTAAAGACTATAAAAAAATACTACTACATCAATGCGCAGCCGTATACTGGGAGAGTTTGGCCAGTGGGTGTGGCGACGAAGGCGCTCGAGAGGCGGGAAGGGGGGAGAGCGCCAAAGGAGCGAGAGAGAAAGAAGGCAGCAAAGAGACGACCGCCATTTTGACGCAACGCTGTCGGCGCGGAGCACTGTTGAGGCTATGCGTTGTCTGCTACGGGCTTATTTCTTTTTCGCCTGACTCAAAGTTTGCGTTCGAACGTGGAAGAACCAATTCTTTAGCTTTTAAAGCCACCGAGGAATAACATTATATCATTTTGTTGCGAGAGCCTGATAATAAAAGTAGAGGACCAAAATTTGTATGCCTATCCCATGCATTCCGCCAGGCGAATGAATGAAAATGGCTGCCCTCCCCCTCAGCTGGCAACAGTCAAGTGTCCACGCGCCTGCGCTCACGCCTCTCGCTCTGCGCCGTGGGCTGATTGGCTCACTCGGGAGGGGGACATTACAGCGGCGAGATCATAGACAGGCCAAACTCACCCCATATATGGATCTGCTGGAATGGAAAGATTTTTCTACCCTCATGTTCAACAAGTGTCGGCTGGGGATACCAGTTCATACACTAACTGAGAATGAGGGTAGAGTGTACCAACAAAGGGCAGGCGTCCGGATAGAAAGAGTTTGGTTGGCGCACCAAGAGGCTAACCGATAAAAATGGGTACTACTCTGAGCAAAATGCCAAAAAAGCGCCGATCTCGACTTAGCACGAACAGCAGCACACAGTATCTATTATACTGACTAAAGGGTACTCAAACTAAATATTCTTCCCGGCTTGCATTTTAGGAAAATATCTGAATTTACAAGAACTATTAAGACAACTGCTAAAAAAAGCAATGGCGAAATCAGCAATTGAATTTGCCTGCTCTCCAGTAGCACATCTATGGCAGGTAGACCTGCAGAATGAGCAAGCAGTCTAGAAAAATAGGGTATGTCCTATGTATCTTTTTTTTTCGTGCTGCAGAGCAAGTGCTGAAAGGAGGTTTCACGGCATCCATTTTTCACAACCAATTTTCTTGCAATTAGTTGAGAACAAGTTTGAGCAGTGAACTTGTCCTTGACACTGGCATAACGTTTTAGTGTTGCCCGTGGAGACTCAAATAAATTTGTAAATAAAAACAAGGAAGACCAACTTTCATAAAAAAAAATCTGTCACTTTAGCAAAGAAAAGTTATCTTGACACAAATATGTGGGATACAGTTTTACAGCGTCTGTTAGTGTGCTTAACCGATGTTGAGGCAAATCGTTGACAATGAAAAGAAAACGCCCGAGTAGCATTAAGGAAAAGACAGAAAGGATGCATACCTACAAAAAAAAATTAGAACGACCACGGGCAGGAAGGTCTGGTGAGGCTCTCGGAGTGACTCCCTGCAATGGGCCTGCGCAGACCACAGAACAAGATCGGTCAGAGCTTGCAGTCATAAGGTGCTTCATACGATGAAGTTCCAGAAGCAGCTGCAATTGGAAGCAAAGTGCATTTCCTTTCTCTGCAGAACGGAGAGTTTAATAGATAGCATGCATTCATTAGGTGATATAGTCATGAATGCATCGACTTTTCAATGCAGCACTATATCACCGAATTGTTAACCGTGCCGGGCAACACTAAAAACCGGAAGCATTATTCCAAACTATCTCAGCTTAAAGTTAACCACGGCAGAAGCTTCAAGCCATCCTTAAAAATTCAGTGCGGAAAGCAAGCCATGTGACCTTGTAGTTCGACTCCATGGTACGTCGAGCTTATAATCATGTGTCACGCTGTTTTTGCTGCAATGGCTTGTAGTGTCAAAAGTGGTTCACCTTAAAGAGGTACAAAGTATAGACGTTTGTAAGTGGGGCCCTGGCATAGCATTCACCTACATTGCGAGGTAGGACGTTCCAACCAATATGTTTGCTGCCTGTAACCACACGACCAGCTTGTGCCTAGCGATTGTTCGAGCTGAGTATTTGTCCGTACTGATATATTAACTAAATCCAAAACAATTACCTGGCAGGCATTATATTTTTAAACAGGCTGGGTCGACTCCTCATTTAGTCGAAGAAGTCGATCCGTAATAGGACAATACGAACAAAATTATGGGTTAGAATTCCTTTCGCACCCCCAAAATGATGTGTTTTTGAAGGTAAGATACACAAGGTACTTGATTTAGAAAGTGCCTCAGCTGTACAAATGCATATGCACTAAGGGCACTCGCCAAGCCTATTCTCTTCAGCTCTGTCCAGGTTAAGCCGAGTTAGAGTATGGGAGTATACGCTCACTGACAGAATGAGAAAGGCAGGGAGAAGTCTTAGTTGTTCTGCCACCAGCCCCCCCTGCTACCTTCGATGACGTTTCAGCGTCTCATGAGCCTCGAGTGAGCACGTCCATTCAAAGCGGGGTGAAAAGTAGAAGCGCGTGCTGGAGGAAGCCCAGCCATTCTGTTTTTGTCATCGGCTATACTACATATTTTTAGTATGACATATTTTTAAGTGAGTAAATGTATTGCAAATATGCAGTCCACCTTTTACCATAATACAGAATTTTGGTAAGGATAACAACAGTCTATGCGTATTGCCATCCATCATTTTCCAAAAAAGT
Source organism: Ixodes persulcatus (assembly GCA_013358835.2). Taxonomy (NCBI): domain Eukaryota; kingdom Metazoa; phylum Arthropoda; class Arachnida; order Ixodida; family Ixodidae; genus Ixodes; species Ixodes persulcatus. The sequence goes on from JABSTQ010010412.1 coordinate 76,937, forward strand.
GCTCCTGCCTATCGAAACATCTACACTTAGGTGCGCGAGTGGGTTCAGGACTGAGAGGCTAGAAAACAAACCGCTCGCAAGTCTTGCCTGGCCCTTTCAACAATGCGGGTACATTCGTCGCAAATCCCCGATTTCTAGCAAAACTTTTTAGAACGAGCAAATCCTGTCCACGCCCGAGGTAGACCACTGAATCGTGATTCCCCCATATTGTGCGAATCCTCCTTTAAACTGCGGTACAACCTGCAAATGAACTCTGTTGTGCTGCGGCACGCGTCCATGCTGCCTGCTACAGAGGAAAACCACTGTTTGTGTTGAAGACGACATCCCACAACGTACAGGCTACAACGTTTAATGAACCAAGATAAAATTCATATCATTCAATAGACACAGATAGGCTCACAAAGGGACGACACCATGATTGTTGTTGTTGGTTTTACTCTTGCCTACGAACAAAAGTGACCTCCTCTTTTCTCCAACGTACAGCATACCTCTTCTCTTTGTAGCCCCTATTTCTTCTCAAATTGGTCACAGAGGACATAATCGCGGCCACTAAATTTCGCAAAATTAAAGGCCGCGAAAATTAATGGCTCGCCAACATTAAAGGGTTTATAGTACTTCGGTGTGTCACATGATGTCAACATTTCAAGGAGGCTGAAGGCATTGGTTTAAAAAAATTGGCCTATGCAAAAAAAAAAAACGCCCTTCTCCAGGTTAGGCACGCGAGGTTCTTTTGCACTCCCTATAAGGTGGCAGATTTGTTTCGGCAGAGCTTTTGGTAAAACGCAGTCTCAGAACTAGATATACTTGGCGTCAACTATTTTGTGTTGCATTGTAAAGGCTAGAGTAGCTTCTACAGTGCTTCAGCTCAGCACTTTTGCGAGAGCATGTGGTTTAGTGTTGCATCTCATTTGCATGGTCTAGAGAAACTAGAGCTGACAGAGTTGGGAGCATTCCGGAATAACAAAACGCCGACTATAGAAGCATTGAGAGATGCGCATATGCGAACTGTGCATTTCTTAAAAGTGGATTCGAGCAAAAATAAAAACAATATGTGTACTTACGGCGGCCATACTTGCCATCCTCAAGCATGATAACTTGTCCCTCGGTAGCACCATCCAGTAAGAAGCACCAGCTACACGACTCCTGGATTGAATGACGACCCACCTCAGGTCTTGGAAGGAGATCCGAAACACTGCTTTAGGCCAGATGTTGTACCTGGCGGGGCAAGGGCTAAAAGTAGAAATTAACAAATTTATTTGAAGTGATACATTCCTATAGCAGAAACTCTAGGATAGCAGGATTTTTTAGGTCAGTGATGTGTTTTAATTAAACACAGAAATGGTAGGTTTATATGATGAACCAGCAGCCCCAGTTTTGCATAAGCGTAACGCAGTGTCTAACGTTACGTCCGACGGAACCCGAAATAAAAATTAAAGTTACGCCCAACGTAACTTTACGTCAAGCATTCGAGTGACGTCCGACATAACCCAAAATAAAAATTAAAGTTACCGTATTTATTTGAATATAAGTCGACCTTTTTCTTCTTTTTTTTTTCGGAAATCGTGACCAAAGAATTTCGACCTACCTGCAAATTGTCGCCGCTAAGCGGCGTAAGCGCAGCGCGGCGTATAGCTTAACGCGCGCCCCGTTATTCACTAAAACATCGATTCGCTCAAATGTCGCTGTTCGCTAAAACGTCATTCACTCATGTGATATGGAGCTGTCATAGGGGTAGGCAGAGCTCTGAATCAACAATCGCGACGCGAGAGCCGAGTGCGCTGTGATTTGGCCACCCGCGCTCGCTCCGTTGGCTCGCACTGTAGCGTATGCCTTCGAGTGCCGATAATTTGACCAAGATACAGCACGCCGCTTTGTCGCCGCGAATCATTTGTCCGAATGCCTGCGAAACCACAACACCGTTTGGCACATCCAACGCTGCGGCGCCTGGCAACTGCACGCAGCGGCGCGCAGTTGTCAGCACTTGAAAAAGGTTGTTTGCAACTAACAACCGCTTAGCAGATAGATTAAGAAGGCATACCATAAGCGCATACAAGCCGCTACGTTGGGCCACCGGTGCTTGCGAAGGGCTCGCGCCGCAGCGCGCAGTTGTCAGGCACCGCAGCGTTGCATATGCCTCAGCTTCGCAAACATTCGGACAAATGGTTCGCGGCGACAAAGCGGTGTGCTGTATGTTGGTCAAGTAAGCGGCACTCGAAGGCATACGTTACAGTGCGAGTCAATGGAGCGAGCGCGGGCGGTCAATTCACAGCGCACTCGGCTCTGGCGTCGGGATTGTTGATTCAGAGCTCTGCCTACCCCTATGACATGTGCGCGGGTGTTCATAAACGGCTCCTCTCGACTGCACGCGGGTCAAATTGAACCAAAGTGAACAGCTAACAGCGCGATAGGAATCGGTAGCAACGATAGTACTCACCCGGGAACAACGCGCGAAGCGGCGTGTTGTCCGTCAACACTCCCGTCGAAAAAGGCAAAATAAAGACACAAATACTATATATATATATACAAGAAATATCGCGCGCATAAGAGAAAAGAAACACTTAGAAGCAATAAAAAATACACTTGAACACATAAAAATAGGTAATGGAATCGAAAAACAGAGGAAGAGGAGGCAAGCGACAAGGCAATGCGATCTCAAGGCAGGGCGGCCAGGCGAGGGACAGTCTCTCCGACAATTCCTCGTGCGCGGGCCGGGGCGCTTGGGAAAATAGCAAATCGTCTACTACTCTAGCTCAAAATTGTCACGAACACTTGGCACACATGTTTACACTGAAGCGCACCTAACATAATTTAAAAGTAGAACGAAAACGGGACAAGATTCACTTACCGCTTCACGGAAAGACAGACACCTTCGGATCCTAAGCCTAACGGGCGAACTACGAAGTCTCCGGCGATCGGACGAGGCAAACCAGCCGCGGTGCACTGACCCAGGCTGACCACGCCTGGTTGAACTATGAGAAGCGCCGTCGAGTTGAGAACCAGAGTCGCGCCAGAAAAGGACCGCAAAACATCTGTCTTGTGAAACGTAAAGCGAGCCGACGACCCTCTTGCCGCTGCGCAGTTCACCTTCTCCGTGAATACGGGAAGCGGGCAAGCCGAAGCCGGGAAACTAGGCGAGCCGGGGAGCCGCGGCAGCCACTGGGCGGAAGCTTTACGTTTCGGTTTCGCCGACGCCGGCTCTCGGTTGCGGGGTGGTGGGTTTGCGGATAGTTGCGGCGGTTGCGGCGACGGAGCCACAAAAAGACGCCGAGTTGGCCGAGTACGAGTGACGGTTCATGGTACGAACAACGGGCAGTTTGCTGCTGTCGATCGGTGATGCGCTCGGCTTGGTGTCACGATCGGTCTGTTGCCGTGCACGTTGGCTTTGCTATGCGGTACGGTTGGTGCGGCTGTCGAATACTTGTGGAGCACATTACTCGAGACAGTCGCCCCAAGACGTCGCCATGAAGAGTTGACCGAGGAATTTGTGGCTCATGCGTCGGTCTATGTTCCGTTTCGAAATGTAGGGTATATGTAACGATACCGGTGGTAAAAGATGGACGTTTTTGGTGGAAGATGTCGGTCGCCTTTCTGCATGTATGATTTTGTGATTTCGGTGGTCTTGTGGTATAAGCGTTTGTTGAAAAGTTGGCGGTCGTCTACGTCATCGGACGCAAAATCATACCAGCCGCACCGAATCATATCGGCAAGCAAACTGGCTGCCAGTATAGACAGACGCTTAGCAATAGCGGTGCCGGTATCTCAAGTTATGCAGAACGCCAAACCAAACTAGCTGCATTCATAATAACAAGCAATTATGTTGGCGTCATACCAGAACTGTACAAGCAGCAGGTATGTTTCTTGTGCGTTTTTCCAATAGGGGATTTAGATTTATTTTGGAGCTCTCGAAGCGCTTAAAGGCCTGCATGGAGTTGCATCTACACAAACAGCTTAAAGGCCTACATAGGGTGTTCTCTACACATATTCTATATCATTAAAACATATAAATTAATATTGTCACAACCTAGTCAGTAATTTTTGATCGCACACATTTTTTTAAATATTCTAAGGGTCATAAAAATCGATATCAGCGTTATTTGACTTATCTTAGAGAAGTTGCATACGAATCAAGGGAGTTTTAGATTGCGAGGAGAGAGGGTAAAAAAGCATATCTTACCCGTTTTGTCGCCGAGGAGCATGAAACAAAACCTTACCAGGTAACAAAGGGGAGTAAATAAAAGCATCGAGTACTTTGCATATCAACACTAATTCACTAATTAATTTTCTTTAATAAAGGGGCGAGAGTACAAGAGTTTCTAAAAGGCTCGCATAATCATAATGAAGTTTAGGTCCGATATGGCGATCATAAACAATTCGAAGAAGCCATCGTTGCACACATTACAAACGGTGGGTTTGATTATAAAGCAGTCTGGGTAATTTGATAATCAATATACGCTTGAACGCACACTTTACCGCACTCAGAATTCACCGTACAGCACGCGGAGAGTCCATTACTCATTAAAACGGAGGAAACTTTACAATGGATGAAGGCCAGAGATTAACCTTACACTATACTGCTCGATTCGATACGAAGAAAAATGGTTTGGGATGACCTCTTACCGTTTGTGTTTGCTGGTCCCAATGACGAGTTTCTTACAAACATCGACAAAGTCGGAGGTTCAAGGCTATGTGTAAAGTGGTTACCCCTCGATCCTTCCAGATAGATGATGTTGTGTCCTGTTGTTACCGTTATCATTCGTCATTTGTTTCGACGTCATCTACTCTCATTTGCACCGTCAACACGATCCAGTATTTATACTCCAGCAGGCACATAAAAAAACACTTCTCTCCCAACAGTACGGCCATCCCCATCCCCCAAAACAGCGCAAATAGATCTCAAGTATTTGTAAACAATCCTTATCCTACCACACATACAACAAAAAAAGTAAAATATCAAAACACTATTTAAGGCCTGGACGAAACATTTTTGACAGCGTCTCGAACTAAATTACGCGGAGCGCATGTTCTTCTGCTTTTGCACAGGTGTTGCGGTGATGTCAGTACGCCAAGCTCTTATGGGCTAATTGAAGAAACAAAATAATGGGTAGACTTCTAGGCATCTAGCATTGAGGTCTACTCACTATCCAGTCAATCAAAGCTAATCAGAGCTCGGCGCCATGTGGGCATCACCACAACTGCAGCGCAAGAAGCGGACAACTTGCTCTCCGTATAGTTTGAGACGCTGTATGTCTCACCTTCTCCTGTTATCTTACCGTTGCAGCTCTTTTTACGCACCAGCGTCAATGTTTACCATCATGTTCAATAATGCCGCACATGTTTCTGGCCGTTATAAGAGATTCAGCCATAGAAAGAAACAACGACAAAGTGATTCAACCTTTTATTTTTATCTTTATTTTCTTCTTTATTAATATTTCATCGTTGTTTAAAAAAAGAGATGGGCGCAATTATTCACACTAACGCCCTCAAAAGAAGCACTTTGCAGAAACATGAAGATCTCCAGTACACCTGGAGCTGGCGACAGGCCAAACAATGTCGGGTGACAGGCTTTCCCGCGCCTGTTTCACGGCTTTACAAAGAATTTCTTTGTCTCGTGACATGGGAACGCTCGCAGCCATCCATAGTCGCGCGTGACCCCCGAGTCAGTTCAGCCGCATAGACGAGAGTCGAGGCCCCGCTCCCGGCGGATGCTTAAAAGACTATCTGTCATCATTTCTCGAGTCTCCGGTAACGGGGAGAAGAATTTGCTCCCGTCAAGCGCTGGAGGCGTCGGAGGCGGCAATAAATAACCGGCTCGTCGAAAAGACAGGTCACCGCTGTAAACGCCTGCCGTTTCTCGTAGGCACGGTCGCCGCCCGGGCAGCGCGCCAAAAAAAAGAGCTGCTGTGCCAATTGCGGCAAACAGCTTGAATCAAGGCGCTTTACCTTTGAACTTTGTATGCGAAGCTCCCGTGTTTGAACAGGGCTGTTTCTTTTTGTCTACATTTTCGAGCGGCGTTGCTTAAATTGCGTTTTTTTTCAATTAGCATCTCATCTAATTCGTATCACTTCACGACGACCAAACTCCGTATCATATTAAGTCCGATCCGCAGCCATCACAAACGATTTGATCTAGCCAGTCTGTGTGCGTTTACTAGGACAGGCTAAACAGTCACACAGAGGAATGTGGTGTGAATAACTTGTGAAGCGCCTAAAAAACGAGGACACGAGGAAGACGAGACAGGACCGAGCGCTAACTTACAACTGAAGGTTTATTGAAAAACCACTTATTATTTGTACACAAATTCAGGCTCCCCACACAAAAAGGAAAACACTTTCTCAGTTAAGTGGACTGACGGTGCACTCACGCAGCTATCCTCAGCTATCGCAGCTATCACGCAGCTATCCCTGTGTACAAATAATAAGTGTTTTTCAATAAACGTTCAGTTGTAAGCTAGCGCTTGTGTCCTGTCTCGTCTTCCTCGTTTCCTCGTTTTTAGGCGCTTCACAGGTTAAACATGTACCAACAAGCCCACCTATCCATTTTACTGTGGTGTGAACTTGCGCTTTTTACGTGCGTGTTCCGTTTAGCCCTTCGGTCAATAGTCCAACGTCTACTATACTGCATTCTCTCTCTGTCTAATATTTTTTTCCTCTGTGCCTGTCCAACACCACTTTGAATAGTCAGAGGCTATCCATCGGAATTTTGACGTCATCACATTGAGATGGGGTGATGTCCCAGATTGGGCGCAAGTGCTACGTCGGAGTTCGGCTTGGCCTCGTGTCCAATCGACGCCTGGAACGAGAGTCGGCATCCGGCTCGGGTTCAATTATGGAGTTGGCGGCATCCCACTGTGATGACGTTTCATTGTGAAAAAAGAGGACGCCCGCGGCCTTGATTGATTATACGCTATACTCGAACTTACGTCAAAAACCGCAGTAAAAACACAAATCCGACTTCTTGCTGAATATTACTAATTTTTCCATTTCTGTAGTGAAGTAAGTTGTATGTAGACGAATTTTAGATTAGCGTTGCGCTATTTTATTTACAGAAACACGTTACAAACGCAACTACCATTCTTCCTTGTCCCGATACTCAAACCTCTAATAATTACGTCGCGCAGCCAATAAACAATCCGCAAAAAATGAATTAGGTGGTGTTGCCCAATCTTGCACTACTACACTCCACCATTTTTTTGTATTTTTTCTTCACTGTGTGTGTTTTTTTTAGATGCCCCAGCAGTGTAGCGACACTGGAAAATGGGATTTCCGGGGGCAAATGCGAGTTAAAAAGCACTGGTATGGTCTCTTTCGTTAAACTAGTTAGCGTGGTTCTAACGTGCTCGTCCTCTAAACCAAGATTGTTTAGGGAACTCCACGAAATGCGTTCCCGTCTGAGAGTCGAAGTTTCACATGTTGGCCGATGAGTTCTGCGAATATAATACGTTTTCAAGGAACAACAAGGCGCACCAATCCGTACAAATGTGTCCCATGGTTACTTACTGCTACGAACGTTCCATAACACAGCACGAAAATATTAAAAAAAAAACTGTTCTGGTTATTGTGTACCACGCCAACGTTTCAGAAAACCCGGCGGCCAGAAAACGAATGTGTAAAAATAAATAAAAGAAAGAAGTTGTTTGAGTAGCCAATTGGGGAATTCAATGGAGGTTTGCGCAACATTCCTAGAAGTATACTCCTTCGGAAATTCTTACGTTTAGGTCTCTCCGTACCGTGAAAGAGTGCAGACGTGGAGGTGTTTTTGAAGCAACGTCACCTTTTATTTTACTATATACAGTAGCGTATGTTGCAGTATAAGGGGTGAAGAAAAGCTCCAGCCTTTCATTTCCCCCTAAAATAGCAACACCATGAAATTCCCTACGAAGGCCAATCTCCACAAAAATTCAAAGATGTTAATGATTGTAAACAAATATTTTTGTGACTTGTAGCTTTTTATGGACAAGAAACATTGAACTGCTGTTTATAACATTGCTTAAGTGGCGAAATGACTCCATAGGACATTTTTCTCGGAGATCCGTACAATGCGAATGTATCAATTATCTTACCCCTATGCCGTTTAAATTGATTGCTTAGACCGTTGCTAACATATGCCTTTTTCTGATGTCCACCATAGTCGAGACGATGCTACAGTGACACGTCCACGAAAAACCGACATTTATACCCCATCCAAGATAAACGGCTGCACCGTAATGTTGGGAATGGAGCCTTTTGTATATCACAGTGCTCAACCCCACGAAAACAGCATAAAGAGACAGTGAACGTCCACACAGCAACAGTCATGCAAAACAACCTATCGGACACAACTAAAAGATGAATTGAGAGGCTACAAAATCTGGAACTCAGAAAGAGTGAGCAGAGAAGAGTGAGCAGAGAAGAGAGAGGAAAGGGTACGAGAGGAGGGAGGGGTAGCAGAAAACGGCTTTCTGAGACGAGAACGGAAATGTGTTAGGCTTAGTGTCGCTTCTGACAGGGACACGAGAATGTCCAGCTTTCGCCGCCTGGCCTTTGGGTGGGGTTCCGGAAGAAATGTCCCCGGAAAAAACGTCCTCGGAAAACATGTCCCCGGAAAAAAAGTCCCCGGAAAATACGTCCCCGGAAAAAAAGGCCCCAGGTGGAAAGTAGGAAAAAATGTCCCCAAAGAGGCACTTTTTTCCGCCTCCTATTTTTTGGAAATGCAACGCCGTTTTTGTGATTTCTGCGAAAGGTACGCCGCTCGGCAATCGGAATTGAAGATTTAATGTGTGCCGTTGGGGTCTAAGACTTTCGGGTGTAGGACGTTCCGGTGTAGGGCGTTTCGGTGCGGTCTTTTCGGTGCACGGACATTTCGGTGCACGGACCTGTTGGTGTGGGACTTGTCGGTGTGCGGACATTTCGGTGCACGGACATTTCGGTGCACAAGAAATTAAAATCACGAGTTATTTCTTTGTCTAAACGTAATAAGCACTATTCTAGCTAGAAATGTATTTTTTTCGCACTTCATATGTTTCTAGACTTGGTCATCCATTTACTGCCACTTACTGATATACCACCTAAGTGACTTTGTTAGGTGCAGTACCATCCTGCGTGAGGATTGGAGACGTTGGATGTTATCGTTCGTTTGCTGGTGTCTCTTTTCTAACGTACGCACTAGTCGCATCATATGTCTAGGGTAATTTTCAACCATCTTAAGCTTCTTGCTGTTGGGGCCATTCCTACACAGATTATCAATACTAAAGCCCACACCTTTACAGAGGGCGCCGAGAGCGCCTGTATTGACCCAACGCGCAAACACGATGTGATGCGTCTAGTGCGTACGTTGGAAAAGAGACACCGTCAAATTAAGCATAACGTCCAACGTATCCAGTCTTCCCGCAGGGTGGTGCTGCGCCTAACAAAGTCACTTAGGTCGTATACGAGTAAGTGATCGTAAATGAATGACCAAGTCTACGAATTTATAAAGTGCGAAAAAATAATTTTCTAGCTAGAATAGTACTTATTACCTTTAAACAAAACTAAAAAAAAAAAACCAAAAAACTCGTGATTTTGATTTCCCGTGCACCAAAATGTCCGTGCACAGAAAAGTCCGTGCACCGAAATGTCCGCACACCGAAAAGTCCCATGCCGAAAAGTCCGTGCACCAAAATGTCCGTGCACCGAAAAGTCCGTGCACCGGAAAGACCGCACCGGAACGCCCTACACCGAAACGTCCTACACCGAAATGTCCGGATCCCGTGCCGTTGGCAGTACGATCCGCGTTTGACTTTTGTGTTGGAATCTAGAGTGTGTCATTTCATCCTCATTTGGTAATATTGCATCTCAACTGTCTTTGTTTGTTTTTTATTGTGAAATAAATATTTATAACACTTCTAGCCAAAACCAAATTATTGTGTTTGGGGAAATTTGAAAGGTACTTGTGTACCATTTCCAAATAGGTAAAAAGCGCGATACTGTTAACACAGACAAGCGATCGCCAGTTTTTTTGTTTTAATCTTTTTCTCATAGAAACAAAAGGTTAAGTGTCATCTAAGTTATTATATGTACTGAAAGTGCTTATTGGGGGATATAATGTAGACGGTTAAGTTTCGCTCCCACTAATACTCTTTTTAAGTAAAATGTAAAAACGCGCCGATGTCGTGTTCGCACTAACAGTGTCGCGATGTGTACCTCGGGGAATCGTATATTTCCTTATTTGTTTGGGGCTGTTTTTTCCTACTTGCCACAGGGTGCCTTTTTTACCAAGGACATACGACCGGACCGCCCAAAGGCCATGAGGATCAGGGAAACCAAGAGATAGAGAATCCTTTGGGGCCATTTTTTCCTACTTTCCGCCTGGGGCCTTCTTTTCCGGGGACATTTTGTCCGGGGACGTTTTTTCCGGGGACATTTTTTCCGGGGGCATTTTTTTCCGGGGACATTTTTTCCTATACCCCTTTGGGTGTGTGTAGGTGATTTACATCTTCCGAAATCTATAAATCGCCCATAGGGTAGCGAACGCAGCGCTAAATACGCGTCGGATATCGCCGGTCGCCTAGGTGAGAGTGCATTTGCTCCGATGTTGATTTTTGAAGGTGAAGAAACAAAGACATATGGCGTAAAACGAAAGAGATTGTATTACGTTAGAAAAAGTAGGTAGACGAATATACTTACTTCAGGGAGTACAAGAGGTGTACTTTTGAATTAATGATAACCGCAGTGTAAGGGAGTCTTTTCGGCAGTTTTAAAGCGAAAATAATGATAGCTAGAAAACAAAAAAAAACTTTCCTAAACTCTGCATGTATACCTTTATAGGTTTTGATCAGAATTATTTTGATAAATATTGTTTGCAAATTTCAACTCAAAATTCAACTCCGTTCACAACGCTCCAAGAATGCCTAAGCATTTAATGTTCAAATTCTTTTCGTAGTATATATGTTGTAGTACAGCGCACCGAAAACACCACCATTGCCTAGGGAATGCGTTACCTAGAACCTCAAAACAAAGATTCAAGACTGAAGTTGAAACAAACTATAATAACTTGATGCACCGCCATATGTAGTGCAAATAAGAAAAAGAAACTGAATAGAAGTTTATTTCAAGTTCTTGAGACATCGGGGATATAGAGTTTTCCATCTCCAGTGTAATTGGGTTATCTTTACAAGCCAGTGCACAGCGAAGAGACCGTGCACTCCAATTTAGTTTCCGCCAACATTTCTATTGTCTTCGGACCGCTGTGCCACTCTCGTATTATATTCGCTTTCTTCTCTAAGCTTTTACGTATTGAAGGTGCCCAGAGGAAGGCTAAAAAGCGTTTCCACAAAAGCACAAAAGATGGAAAAACGCAATAGCCAAAGGAGAACAAATCCTAATTTTAGTCAGATCTCACTTCGTAGAGTTTTGTCTGACTGGAGGAAAACATTGCGATGAGAAAACCCAAACGTAAAATGAGATGTACTTCGTTTTCTTTTTTTTTTATGAACAATATTGATCTAGAGATTGTATTATAGTGTCCTTTGGTGTTATCTCCTCGTAATTATGTTTGAAGCTTTTAGTAAAGTTGTTTGGTGAACATCGTCCCTGTTTGTCTCGATGCAGCCGAAGACTCTAGATGAAAAAAAGAAGGAATCATATATATATAATATATATATATATAATATATATATATATATATATATATATATATATATAGATATATATATATATATTATATATATATATATATATATATAGATATATATATATATATATATATATTATATATATATATATATATATATATTGTGATTAATGCCCTCTAACACATCTTTACTGAACACTTTAAGGGAAGCATTGAGTATCAGCATAAGTTTTCCGATTTGCTAAACGGCGCGAGTGTCCCCCAGAAACGAAAAAGGGACTTTGGTAAAGGCTGCGGAGAAGTGTAAAAATAACTGACTAGATTGCTTCGCCAAACCTTTATGATAGTTTCGCCCTGTGTGAAGTGCGCAACAACCCTTCTCTGTTGATTTCGTACAAGGAAGGCTCCTGTGAAGCGGAAAGCCACCTTGATTTCCCCAATCGTTATTATTGTCGTCTAAATCGTTCCTCACAATAGTCCTTTCTTTAAAGTGCGCGCCACCTATAGTCGCTAAATGCACGAGCAGCTTATTGTCGTTCCGCAGCCACGTCGTTGGCTTAAAAGCTTGCCTCAAAGGCTCCCGCAGTGCAGTACGTGGAACATGGTGACGGTTTGCTACAAGTTCCCCTTGAGATTGCGTGATCAGCAGTATAAGAACACTGCAAAACGAATCAGAAAACAAAAAAACGGCCACGTAATAAGCCAGGCCGTGCGCTTCATAAGCTCTCGGTGACTATGCGCCGAGAAACAGAGGGAGCGGAGGAGGCAAGAAAACCCAGGGACGTCAGAGAGGGAAAGCAGCTAGCTTTGTGTCTACCCACTAATCATTCAAACAAGAGCTTGGCGTTCTCACGTCCCTGCGGGCTATTGCCTCCTTCTATGTCTCAGTTTCTTGGCGCACTGTAGTAGCTGCCCCGCCAAGTATCCGGGTTTGCCATTGCTTGGGCACGCGCTCCATGCATGCATCGGACCCGAAGGCTGCTTCAAGGCTCTATTTTAGTCCGGCGTCGAGCGTAGCAAATGGAGCGTAACGCAGCGCGCACGTATATTGATTGGTCGCAAATTTAGCGTTCCTGCTCGCAGGCCAATAAAACGCGCGCGTTCTGCGCTACGCAGCGTTGGCGGTGCTCAACGAAGGAGAATAACAGAGCCTTCAGCGTTCGGTGTGAACTCAACTCAGCTTGTCTCAAAAAAGAGTGCTGGCTGTGTTTATTAAGGATAATCACAGTAGTGTCACGATTGTCTTTTTTTTTTTAATCAAGGTTATTTTTTATTATTAACGCTAAAGCAATAATTGTTTCATGGACCGGAGCCGGCGATGTCCGTAACCACGAAAAAACTTGCAACAAGCCGGCGGCTTCTGTAGCCGCGCAAAACATGCGCTGAAAACATCCGAGCAATGCCCAAGAGCATGCGTCTGTAACCGCTGTAGTAACCGCGCAAAACGTGAAAAAAATATTCCCAGCGAAACGGCTTTTAGACAGCCATTGGCTGCGACGCGTTATAGATCCAAGGAACGCCACCCCACAGAGAAGGCACCTTCCTGGCGCTCCGGCAAGCACGCGAGGGAGGAGCGCGCTCGGCCGTCGCTCTCGTGTCAGTGGAAGTAGGAGGGAGGGGGGGGGGGGGGGGGGGGGGGGGCTGCGGTTGGGGGCTTCTGTTTTTCTCCGCGCCGAGGAACATTGCGGCGCCTGAGACATCTATATCGGCGGAAGCCGCAACCTCGACAGTAGCGAAACGTGGCCGTCCACCCCAGTACCACGGACGAACTAAGGGAGCGGAAGAACGACATTCATGCTTTCGCGTTCACAACTCATAAGAAGTGCTTAGTTGTCCTCGGTTTTTTAGGTAGAGAAATTTGTCCACACAACGGTAAAAACCTTCCTTTTGCAGGAAACTTGCAAATCGCTCGTTGACGCAAACGTGAAGGCATCTGTTATAAATAATACAGGGGTCTACGTTACCACACTATTTATGCAGAGCGCACACGAACTTCACTACTATTTGATCATATACACTTAAATAGAAATAGAATGGCGATCTTAGTTTTTTGAACACCTCTTTCGTAATAAAGCACTATTCTCCGATTTTTAAGGAGAATTTAAAAATTAAACCTACAACCTAAAATATTTTGTCCTTATTATACTATTTCATGTACATTTCTAGAAAAACATAGAGCACTATACCACTATACGCATATTTTCATTCCGCACAAAATATAAAAAAATTAGAAAAGTAAAAAAAAAAAAAAACATAAAATTTGAGCTTCAATAAAAAAATAATCACCCTCGAGTTTCTTTTAACTTTATTGGTGGATTCTTCATGACCTGTAATTTCATATATGCAAAAAACGTGTTGCATTATATTAGAGCGCATCGTTTGGGCGCCCGTTTCTGGCTTGAGCGGCGTCGCTGTCGCCGTTGCCGTCGGTGTCGGCGGAACCGCGCGCTTTGCAGTATGGGAATAATGCAACCGGGCGTAACCGCGCGTTTATTATAGAAAAAATTCCCCGATAAATTTAGCGGAAATCGTTCCCCGCTAAATTTAGCGGCAAAAGTTACCCGCTAAATTTAGCGCGAAATTTAGCAAAAATGTTCTACAAAATTAGGCGAGAAACTTTTACCCTCGTGACGTCACACGTGACGTCACATCTGACGTCAGACGTGACTTCACGTGTGACATCACGAGGGTAAAATTTTCCCGCTAATTTGGCTGAAATTTAGCGGGAAACTTTTCCCGCTAATTTGAGCGGAAGACCTGTGCGCCAAATTTAGCGGGGAAATGTTTGCCTCGTGACGTCATTAAAGAAAACATCCCATAATGGAACGCGCGGTTACGCTGGCGGCAACGGCGACGCCGCTCAAGCAGGAAACAGGCGCCTAAGAGCTGGACTCTAAAAAATAAATCGTTTCCTGGTAGTAAGCCGTTTTCCCTCTGCGCCCTTGGATTCTTTTCGCAGTCACCCAACAGAACACCCTGCACCGCCCCCAGGCTTCTTACCTACAGGAAATGTCGCTTCTCACCTACAGGCATGTCGCTTCTAACCTTAAGTTTAAACACAAAATTTCAGATGATCACATCTTTAAAGAAAGATCAATTTGTGTTGAGGATCCTTGGACAGTGAAAGGTTGTTCTCCCTCAGAGTGGCGCCAGGATTTCTGTTGTACATGAGAAATTTTCCAAGTGCAGTAGGACCGCTAGCCTGGGGTATTTAACGAGCATCACACAGTAGTAATTACACAGTGATTGCCGGTACGATTCTCATTCAGATCGAAACGGGCAGGAGCGGTGATCGAACCCTGCATGGATTCCTTGGTTCTGCAGTTCAAGCTTCCGTGGGCTTCCGTGGTCACCGCACGCTTGTAGACTCTAAAGCTCGCAAACAAAAACTGACTTTAACCTCTACACACATGCTACTTGCCACGTTTCCCGTAACGGGCACAACGAACATGGCGTGCGAGTCTGAGTTATTAAATCAGGCTTCCCCCATTCCAGCACTCGGAAAAAAATAATAAAACCGCTTGATCTTTATTAATGTCCTCACAAAATTCCCAACGACTTAAACAAAATATTGACTAAATGTTGGTTACTAGCAGTCTCGCCGTCTTTTTTCTGAACGCCCTCCCCCCTCCCCCCACCCCCTTTTCCTTTTTGTAGCGCCCCCGACTTTCCTCCCTTTGTGTGGCCTTGGCGTTTACGGTATCTTTACGGTTTGGCCATTCCTTGCTTCTTATGAACCGACACGCTGTTTACAAACAAGCCCCGCGTTTTGCCCACACGAGGTGTGGGCACTGCGCGTGCGCAGAAGCCGAATCCCCGTGAAGTAAAGCGTCTGCGCATGCGGAGGGCCGTCGACAGCGCCACCGCATCTGCGTGACGTGAGGGCCGCGTGTTGGTCTATATATTGTGATTATCTTAATGATTGGGCTTCGCTTTCCCGCTGCCGTGCGTCTTGTCCATGCGTGCGCCAATGTTCGCCCGAAACGTCGCTCTAATTCTGCCGACTCCAGAACACAACGAGACTTTTCGCCAACGTTTCCTAAGGCGACGCCGACAACTTTTGGAGGGGCAGCACACGCCACGTTGAACATTCAACAGTGTAAGATTTGTTCAGCAAGACACGATTTGCCTGCAAGCACAGTGAAGAAAACTCCAGACGACGTAGAGGTTCTTTTCGGCAACAAGGCACGGACCGAATGCATGCGATGGCATAGGTGGACTTCTGAAACATCAGGCAACCCTGCACAATTCGCGATCACCCACCACTGATGCGCTACAAGTCGCAGGTGTTTTTGTACAGGCACTTGTAGGGAAAATTAAAAATGTGTGCGTGCTACACGTTAAGAATAATACACTTTAAGTATTTCGGAAATCAAAAAAGTGGAAGGAAGTTAAGAGTGTGCCTGGAATCCGGCGGTTTCACATGTACTCGTATAAACAGGAAAAATCGAGTCAAGAGGATTTCCTGTTCGTAAAACGGAGTCCAGACTCTGAGTGAAAAAAAAAAAAAAAAAAAAAAAACTGAACGTGATTTACTTGATCGCTTGCGGCATTCAGTGGCGACGATCACTGTTTGTCATCAAGAGTGTACTCATTCCAAATAAGCAAGTGCATGCTTTTTTAGTATGTGGCGAAGTACGTGTTCGCCACACGTAGTTCTCTGCATCGTCATGAGCGACGTCGCCTAGTTCTCTGCCTTCGTTCTCCACACGTGTTCGCCATACGTGTGGCGAACATGACGAGGCAGAGAACTACGTATGGCCAAGTACGTGTTCGCCATACGTTTTGTCTCTGCCTCGCCATGAGCGATGCCGCCGTCAGGTATTGTGGTGCTAACCTTGCTGTGTTGTAGGCAGCAAATGTTACCACATCGTACGCGGCGAATGTTCGTAATTCCTCTACTTCTGATACCATGTTTTATTTTACCACACTAATGTACATAAGTATCGCGGTTCCTTGTTTCATCGGTGTCCAGCTAGAGCCGACCTGCTTCCTGGTGCCCAGATTTTGTATGTGCAGTTCCTGGTCTCGTGCACCTAGCGAGTTCTGGCCAACTGGCGTGGCCAGCCGAGGCTACATAATGGCGAGCGTGAGATGCTCGGCAGCAACAGCATTGCGGTGTGTATCGTCTGCTATGGTGACCTAAACATGGCGGCCTGTCCTAATTCCTCTGCGCAGCACTAGGGGCGCCCTTTTACGCATAGGGTCTATTGTATTTTTTATTCCAGGTGCCTTCAAAGTTGCGTCAACACACAATTTGGAAAGTCCTGTTTTCAACCTCCCCTCAGGTGCGATTTCTTCTCACGAATACAAAACAGTTTCTTGCAAAAGTAAGGTTTTTACCGTTGTGCGGACACATGTCTATACCTCATAAAACATTTAATTGAAAGCGAAAAATAGGCGTGACACCGCTATGGCCATTCTTTGCTGAACACATGATGCCACGACTGCCTTCGGCAAAGACTTGGACCTTATCACACGATTTGTGCCCAAGAAATCGCGACCGACAAATGTTGCGTGATAGGGCTTTGAATGGGATTTGTGAAACACCGGCGCATTCGAAGCAACACAGCGGAATACGCGATTAAAAAGGCCACTGACAGCCCCACAACCGATATTATTCTATTGTGTAAAACGTTTATATATAATTCCTACTCACTTTTAGGCTTGGAAACGACGCGCTTAGGAGGCTCGTCGTTGGCGAAGTAAGGATGAAGCACGGCAGCGTACACAAGGGCAGAAGCGAAAATAGCGGCACTACAATGATGACAAATTACGCAAGCGGAAAGCTGCTGTCGCTGTGACACTCAGATTTCTCATGCTTCACTCCAGATTGCAGTAAAATTCTAATCCACAATGAGGATCTACAACCACATTCCAGAACAAATGCGAGCCGCGGCGGAACGAGCGGCATCCAGGGCACGATGGTTAACGGAAAACCCCAATATATTTTAAACCGAAGCTCTCTCCTAATCAAGTGATGCAGTGGTGTCCGACGAATACAATAACACCAATAAGCAACTCAATGTTCTTATCACTCAATATGCATTATTTCAAGATTAAATTGAGTTGAATATCTGTACAACCTTCTTACAAAGGTATCCTGATGTTTCACTGTTAATTCTGACATATACGTCAGAATTAACAGTGAAACATCAGGATACCTTAAAAATAAAAATAAGGGTAATGTAGTACCCTCCTTAAGGGGGTAACCGACTTGCACACAGGGCAACCCCTTTTGGAGGTATCGTTACCCCCTGCATCGAGGGTGCAAACTTACCCCCTGGGTTAGGGCGCAACATTGCCTCCTTTTGGAGGTAACCTTAGTTCCTTTTGGTGTTAAAAGTGCATCCTTTATGGGTCAGCCTTTACCTCCTTTAGGGGGGAATTTCAACCCTTTTGAGAGGTAAGACGACGTAATTGAGGGCGCTGCTTTTACCTCCTTTTGGAGGGAACTATTATCCACTTTGAAGGTTGAATGCACACGATGAGGAAAACAGCTCAGAAATCGCGAACTACGAAGAACAAACACTACAGAAAAGTGCTGTCCTGTCATGTTTGTTCTTCGTAGTCCGGGTTTTCCGAGCTGTTTTCCCCATCATGTATAACAGCAACCAACTGGCCCAGTTCACCACCTTAGCACAGGTTATATGCACACTTGATGGAATCACTTTGGAATCACATGACAATGTTTTATTGTGGCTGTCACAAACAAAATGGCATAAAAATCAATGGCATGACTAGACATCTTATAAAAGTTCTAAGATGAAACCACTAAGCGCAATAAAGGCATCTGGAACAACACTTTCGGGGCTCTAGTCGTAGCTAAAGATGAACTAGAGGCAGAATGCAACCAGGACTGCCTCAGCAGGCGACGCGGCTTCGAGATCTCCCTCCACTGCCACAGAGCTGGGCGCCTCAGGATTAATTAGGCTTGAGCTGACAGCCACCGGGTAGATTGCACTGCCTGCCTGGAACCAAAAAAATGTGGAAATCATGTGATATGAAGTTGAAACATATCATCCCCAATTTGAAGAAACTGTGAAGAAATATTAGATTTTTCTAAGACGCATTTGGAGCATTTGATGGGCCACTGATTCCAGCATTATAAAGCATCGACCATACTTACCAGACGTGACCAGTTTAACTGTTGACTAACTACCACTGACTAAAATTATCACATGGCGGGTGGTAATCATAGATTAGTAAGCACTTTGTATTCACCGGTCATGTTTAAATTTGTCACCCCGATTTACTTAGGTGACTAACAAATCTTAGTCAAAGGGGTACAACTACTGTAGCAGGTTAGTATATACAAGTGCTGATTGTTGGGCGAGTTGGTATTGTACGTGAAAAAAACATGATTGCGCTTTAAGACAAGGACAGAGGAAGAACATACACCACAGAGCGCTACACCACATTAGCTACTCAGCACCACAGCAGATCCCTATGACCGCCAACCCTAACTGCCGAACTTCGGAAAATATGCAAATATTTTTGCCGAAGTGCTCTGCCAGATGAAAATTGAATTTGTTTTATTTAGACATGAGAAGAACAGCACACAAGGACGAGAACACATAAAAAGAACACACCGAAAAAGACACACTCAAGCGCCTTGTGTGTCTTACTCTAATTTATTTACTCGAAGTATACCCTCAATTTTCTCTGGAAAATGAACGAACACCACACACACAAAGAAAATTTAAAAATCAAGAACCTCATTTCAATTGCCCAAATGCGAACAAGAACATCAAAATAATATATCTGACTACGCTTACCTGCAGTTGCGTCCAAGGTAGCAGGCATCCAGTACCCTCGACGAAATCACCCTACAACGTTGACGCAGTAGGAAAGAAATATATTCAATCAACTTCAAATAATGCAAACTTGAGCCATATCTAACTCGCCTACTGAATGATTACTTTTAAAAAACCTGATCACACGCAAAAAAAAAAAGCCAAGACAACACTATAATTGCTAGTCTCTCTGCCGGCAACAACTTAATGACCTTATTCCGTAATATACTACTTTTAATGTTTGCGAAGCGCACGAATAATTTCTAACTGCCGAATGTCGAACTTCGGCAAATATGTAAATATTCTTGCCGAAGTAATTTGCCAGATTAAAATTGAATGTATGTCTTATTTAGACATGAGAAGAACAGCACACAAGGACGAAAACACACACAAAAAAAACACCAAAAAAGACACACTCAAGCGCCTTGTATGTCTTGCTCTAATTCATTTACTCGAAGTATACCCTCAATTTTCTCTCGGAAATGAACGAACAGCACACACACAAAATCAACATAAAAATCAAGAGCCCCATTTCAAGTGCTGAAACTGGAACAAGAAAATCAAAATAAAATATCGGACTCCGCTTACCTGCAGTAAGCAGTGTTAAGAACTGTCACGAGATGAGTCCAAGGTAGCAGGCATCCAGTACCCTCGACGAAATCACCCTACAACGTTGCCGCAGGACGAAAGAAATATATTCAATCAACTTCAAATAATGCAAACTTGAGTTATATCTAACTCGCCTACTGAATGATCAGAGTTTTAGAAATGCCTGATCACACGCAAAGAAAATGCCAAGACAATATAATTGCTAGCCCGCTGCCAGTAACAACTTCATGTCCTTATTCCGTAATATAATACTATCAATGTTTGCGAAGCGCACGAATAATTAGCTCAGACATTTGTATTCGGTATTTCAAGGTAACGTGACATTTTACCAAACTATTTATTAAACCTCGTTAAATTAAAAATTAAAAAAAAAAAACGTTGATATTAAAAATCAGTGTTTAACACTGATTTTTACAAATATCACCGACGTTGAGAATAAATCGCGCCGGTTGGCCGGTGCCGCCAATGAATGCCTGATCGACTACTGCTCTGCGGGGAAAAAACAAAATAAAACAAAAAACAACCACCTTATGAGATTTTCAAATATTTGATCAGATCCTCAATTTAACGCCCGACGCGACACACCAACGGCCCCAAAAAGAGAAAACCTCCTACCCCCTCACGCCTTAAACGTAGGCGACACCCGATTCAAAAGGCGTCTTGCCGCCCGGCTCGCCGAACCGCCGCTCTCCCCGTTCGTCCACCCGCACACACATACACCGGGAAAAGCTGCTGGCTAAGCCACTGGTTAGCGTATGTCAACCTTCTAAATGTGCGCTAGTGCAAGCGACAGTCATTCCTGTTCTTGCTCTTTATGAACTTCGATGGTCTAAACCGTGTCTGCGTTCGCGCCACACACTAATTTTATCGAACGCTCGACGCCTTCAAACGTGCCAACATGTCCGCCAACCCTTTGTCTAAGGAAGACGGGGGTCGCCTTCCCGGGCGGTCATAACCGACGCCAACTGCCGACCGCGCAGAACATTTCCTTACCTGCATACGGTGCACACGACTTGGATCTTCGACTGAAGTCAATGCAGCGCTCTCGGTGACCTCGTAAGAAGAGACTGAGCCGAACAGAACAATAAAGAACGTTCCTGCACCGGGACGCCTCCGTCGAACGTTCGAGAAGAAACACCGTTATGCCGTCATGACCGGGCGCGTCGGCGGGGAAGGCGCGGACGCTCCCGGTCGGCCGGGCAGGCGCTTCCCCACGCATGCGCGAATAATCACGTGTCATACGAGGAGACCAATTAGCGAACTCGTTTGCGCCTTCCCACAGCCAATCGCAGCGCCCAGGCTTTGGCAGTGCAAAACAGGTGCAGCCTCTGGGAGGTAATACATGCCTCCTTGGTGCCCCTTCGCGGCGAACTTCACCTGGTAGCACTGCATTCTTCGTGTTTGCTGCGCCTGAAGAGGTAACAAGCGGAGCGCTTCACCCCTGGCCGGGAGGAGGGTGGTAAAGGCGGTCTGTTACCTCCTTTTGGTCCCCTTTTTTCTAAGAGTGTAGGGTGTAGCATGGTCTTTAGAGACACTCCTAAACACGATTTTTATACACGCTTAAAAAATGTAGACGCAACATTTCACCTTAAAACGTAAAACTGAACGCCCTTGTGGTTTAATGAATATAAGAAAACTAAAATCCCTGATATACATTTTCTTTTCGTGGCCCTTTTAAGGGGCAATAGGGACTATTGAGTTGGGACTTCTGGAGTAAATTCCACAGCCAATGCTATCGAAGCGTCTGTTTTAGGGGTTTGAGACCCGCATATAAAAACACGTCTCGTGTGAGTTAGAAAGATGCAAATGTTTCCTTCCAGGCAACAAACACGTGTGAACTGAGTTCACCTCGTGGAACGAAACCGTACGGAGGCGATAGATGAGTAGAGACGCCGCCATTCTAAAATTTGTGTTTAATAAAGGCGATAGATTACCACGCCGCAATATCAGATTATGATCCATCTTCATTTGCAATGGGGAGAAGGGGCGGGGGGTGTTACCAAAAGAAATGCCGTTGTATTTAAAATTATTTTATGTAGAGGGAAACAGCGCCAAATGTACGGAGGACAAAAAAGAGGAACATACACACCGAGCGCTGAACGAGGAACACGCAGACCGAGCGCCGAACACACAACTCGCCCAACTTTCAACGGTGCTACAATTTAAAAATTTCTTGATGTCGTGTGGCCGTTGCGAGTTAGAGCGTAAACTCTTATCTGCCATGACCGACATGAAATTATACTCAAGGATTCTATCCAGCGGGTCGCACAGTGGGAAACCACTTCGCAGAAACAAACTGCGACAAATTAAAACGCCAAAACCACGCGCGCAAGGCGTTGTGAAAAAAGAAATTACAAAGGATCAAAAAGCTCTTAAAGGGATTGCCCGATAAGATGTTGTCTTTCTGAAAACAATTAAATTATACTGGCATTGTGTTCAAGAATATCATCCGCATGATCTCCGACTTTTTTTTTAATTTTCTGCCACGCAAATCGTTCAATTTTAAACAGGGCCACCCTAGTGCCACTAAATAAGCTACGCTTCAGAGTAACGGCACTGGCCTATATTGTGGGTTAGCGTCATGACTGTCAGTTATCTTAAGCTTTCTCTGAAATCACAGGAAATGTTTTTACGCCCTTCACAAATATTTAAACGTTCGCAACAGAGCAAAGAAAAATTACATGAGCTTCATAACACCGAATCTAATGCTGAGAAAGGAGTGCTCTTGAATAATGTCGATCGGCAGTTGCGACTGCTCTGCACAAACACTAAAATGACGGCGCCCACAACAATGTCGGGGAACAGAGCTCCGATACTCCAAGCGCCGCTCATTTAGTGGCTCTAAGCCCAACTGCTCAGACTGCACCCGCAAAACACACAGCGTTTTTGTTGGAAACTGCGGAAGCTCTGACGTAACATCAGGCAAAGAAAGCCACCTCAGCTCTTAACTGCTGTCTCAGTAAAAAAAAATACTTTCGTTTTAAGAAAGACAAGATTTAGCGTATTGAGGAAAGCTCAATTTTTCGACGTTGATGTTGATCAAAACAGGAAATAAGTCAACGACCGCGACTCTCACGTTACCATGCCTACTGTGACGCCACGACACGACCAACCATGAATACCTGCAAACTTTGGTGTGTAGTTTTGTATTGATTGTCACAATTGATTTAAAAATATCGGGGCGTTCTTAATGAATTAAAAAGCATATCTGACTATACTTAATATTTAGGCCCTGTCTATCTGACCTGCGCAAAAACATAGTAACTTCCGGATATCACGTACATTCTTTTGAATAAACCGAGAATGGTGCAATCATGTGCATGCCAAGCTTCTTTGCACTTCGAAAATTCATCATCATCATTATTTATTAAGACTTGAGGGCCCTTACGGGCATTACACAAGAGATTGGGGGGGGGGAATTCAAACATCCTTAGATGAAGGCACACCAAAAGAGAAATTAGCACTCGAACAGACATTTAAATAATAAACTTTTAGTGAAGTTGCAGATGGTTACTGAGCTGCGATATGAATGTTGTATGATTTATCTGGGTCACAATATGGTTACGCAGGTTATTTCAGTCCGCTATTGTTAACGGCCAAGTGGAGTGAAGAAACGAGACAGATGAAGCGAAGATCGGGCGTTTCGTACACTCGTCATCAATGCGAGGAAATATGCGTTTGTGTGGAAATAGCAATGATGTTCTGATGCTCCTGTTATGATAGTAGATCTTGTGAAAAAGAAACAGGTGTGACGATGTTCTTTCATATGAAAGTAGATCGATGTTATAGTTGATTCTTGGTGAAGATATACTGGTGTCTCGTGAGTAGCATGAAAATATGAATCTGATTGCGCGATTTTGAACTTCCTCTATGTTTGTTGCCAGTGAATGTTGCCAATGAGACCAAATAGATGACGCGTACTTCACTTGGGACCTCACAAATGTGCCATAAGCTAGTTGTTTTACAAATGACGGTGCCAGTTTTAGATTGCGTCGAAGATAGGCTAAAGAGCGGTTAGCGTAAGACAGGATGTGTGTTAAATGAGTTTTCCATGCGAGATTGCTAGATAAGTGAACACAGAGATATTTGTACGGCGGACTCTAGGTAATGGGCTGGTGTCAGATTGTATAAGTAGAAGTGATAGGACTATGAGCACGTGTGAAGAAAACGAGTTGCATATTTAAAAAAAAAAACACTGTACTTTTCTACGTTTTACACCAGTTGGCAATAATGTTAAGGTCAGCTTATCGAGATTTTTGATCGTCCAGATGAGACACGAATCTGTAAATTACGCAGTCGTCTCCCAAAAACTTTTACAGGATGTTATGTGATCAGAGAGGTCATTTAAAGATATTAGGGGCAGTAATGGCCCAAGAACACTACCCTGGGGGACTCCGGATGTCACAGGACATTATGAAGACTAGAAATTGTTAACTACAGTGTTACGATCGGTTAAAAATTGCCTGATTCATGAAACCACGGATGGATGAATATGCAGTTGATTTAGTATAAGCATTAGTAAAGTATGGGATACCTGTCAAATGCTTTAGAAAAGTCAATAAATATGGCGTCAATGGGTATGTTATTATCGATGTTACTGTGTATTTCATGGACGAGCTGCACAAGTTGATTTTCGCAAGAAAATGATTGACGGAGCCCATTATGATTTAGAAGAAAGAAGGTGGTTATCATCGATATGCTTCATGGCGTTCGAATAAACTGCTCAAGAAGTTTGTAAACTGCTCCAGAAGTTTACAATGAGCACTGGTTAGAGAGATGGGACGATAGTTAGATGGTGAAGTTCGATCGCCTCATATATAGACGGGAACAACACTTCCAACATTCCAGTCTGTTGGAAGGTCGCCAGAAGATAAGAATTGCTGAAATAGAATTAAATAAAAACGAGCCTAATTTGATTTGGTGTTTTTCAGTAGTTTAGAATTAATTTTGTCGTCGTCCGAACTTGAATATAGCTGCATCCTTTCTATCAAGCTTATAATTCCTGAAAAAGTAGAAATCGAGTTGAAATTCTTCAAACATTACTGATTACGAACGTTATATCACATCTAGCACAGAAAGTTGGATTTTTATGTTTCCAACTACGGAATTAGAAATAAACAACTTAATACAAATGCTAAAAAATAATAGAGCTTGCGGTGAAGATGGCATAAAAGCTAGACCTATAAAACAAGTTGCCAACTTGATTAGCCAACCACTCTCACATATATGTAACCTAGTCTTGGGCACAGGTGTACTCCTAAGGAAATTAAAAATTGCTAGGGTATCAGTAATACATAAAGGAGGGGATAAAAATGATTTAAACAATTATAGACCAATTTCTGTTCTACCAGTTTTTTTCGAAAAGAAGAGAACAAGTTATCAATGAACGATTTTTAAATTACTTTAAAAAGACAAATATTATATCAGAACAACAGTACGGCTTCCAGAAGCAGAAGTCGGCGGAAATGGCATTGTTGAGCATAAAAGATAAAATAATTGCTAATTTTGAACACCAACTGTATACAGTAGGCGCATTCAGTGACTTAAAACAAAGCGTTTGATTCAATCAAGCACAATATTCTATTGGTAAAACTGCATAGATGTGGGATTAGAGGGAATTCGCTTAGCCTAATAAATAGTTAGTTATCTAATCGGTTGCAATATACAGACGTTAATAACGCGAAGTCAAATAGGGAGTAAAACAAAGTACAGTGTCCCGCAGGGATCTGTCCTTGGCCCGCTGTTATTTTTAGTGTATATCAACGAAATAACTAACGTACCGCTCTCTGGAGATATAATTCTTTACGCTGACGACACTAATATATTTTTTCCCTGGAAAAACCTACAAGAGATTGAGAACCATACCAATACGTGGCTCATTATGGCTCATAGCAAATAAGCTAGAATTAAATAAAAAAAACTAAGTATATTATATTTAGACCCCGCAATAAATGTGTCGAGCAAGAAATCCCCATACAATATCACGGCGATATTATTGAACGGGTTGTCTCGCACAAATTTCTTGGTGTTTTGTTTCACGAAAACTTAAGCTGGTCTTTTCATGTAGACAGACTAAGAACCGAGATCTCGTGCTCCATTGGACTTATTCGTAGAGTTAGACATTTATTGCCACGTCGAATAAAGAAACAGTTTTACTACGCTTCGGTTCATTCGCATTTTAACTACCGCCAACTTGTATGGTGGACAACAACAAAACAAATATAAACAGCCTATACACACTGCAAAAGCAAGTCTTACGTTTAATAGAAAATGCACCGTACAGGAGTCATACTGCTCCGTTTTTTAGAAAGCACCAGTTATGGACACTGCAAAATGTGATAAAAAATTATCTTTAATCATCTATAATCAATTAAAGTCCGAGCCAACAGCTTTTTTTTCAACAGTACCTTTAGAGAGAACATACTTACAATCCTAGATCCAGAAACTACAGAAGAGAAAAAGTACGCACAAACTACGGAAACCAGAAACTATCTAACCAAATACGCATCCTTCTAAATGACCATCCTGATCTGATGGCTATAATCGAAGACAGTGTATCAATTCAGGCTTTAAAAGGGAACATGAATATGTACTTCCTGTCATATGAAGAGTGAGTCCTTTGACATTTGTTTTTCTTTTTTTGAAGTGCTATGATATGTGCAGTGTCATGTTTATGCCTTTTTATCATGGCATGTTATTTTGTTATTTTGTCGAACTTTATGCAGTGCTATCCCGTGTGCATTGTTATGTTTATACTTTTCATATTGTTGTTTACACTTCGCAAGGTTTCCTTTCTCTGCCTTCGTGTGTTCCACGCTAAGTGATGTGCGGGGGTGGGGGGGGGGGGGGGGGGAGAGGGGAGGGAAGGGGGTTCGACGTCTCGTCAGGCATTTTGAATTGCCTTTTGCGACGACTTCCTAGACAACTGTTTGATGTAGTGGTCTGAATAAAAACATTGAACTGAACGGAATAGGTTATAATAATGGCGTTCATGGGTGGATGGTGCAAATCTTGAAGATGAGGCATGTTGTCGTGGTCCTGACTTGAAAACTGAGCTGAAATAATGGTTAAGGCTGTTGGCACTTTGTTCATCCGACAATGGTAAGCGATCATCACTCATTAACTGAAGAGGTTAATGAGAGATGGCAATAAACTAAAGGTGGAGGCAATCAACTTAAGGTGGAGAACCCAACAGCAAACTCTAGGCGCTGCTGTTTACATGCATGAGCATTCGACCGGTTCACGACGAAGTCTTTTAGTTCATGAATACTTCAAATTGTATTAACGCTCTCAGGAGATTGTTCGCGATCAGAGGACGTGCGAAGAAGCTGCGATCGAACTGTTGAAACAACTACGTCGGAGCATGTTCAGAACTCGACCTGAAGACTAGTGGTCTCGACAACATCAAACTGCAAGCGTTGCTTGCAGGCCAAAATTGCAGTTGGGTGTTCAACCCTCCAGCAGCTCCTCAGTGCGTTCTCGTCGCTGCTGGGTCTCGAACGCTCGACGGAGCTCATTCTTGCACGCCACTCAGGGGCGGTTTGCTCATCGCGCGGCCGCGGACGCGGCTGCGGCCAATAGGGATTTTCGTAGCGTGAGCTACACTAGCCGAGGTTGAGCAGTTTCGCGTGGCTCCTCCAGAGCCACGCTGCGCATGCGCGAGGAGCAGTGACGTCATACGGCGCACAGCTGGCGCGCCGGAGCCGCCGCCGCCGCGCGCTCCGCCGCCGCCGCGCGCGCCTCGCCGGTCTGCGCATTTCAGAGGAGTGACGTCATAGCCGCGGCAGACGCACTGGCGCCGGCGCGTGCCCAGCTGTGCGCCTCCGTTGCCCCAGTAGCCAAGTCTGACGCTGCACCGGAGCCGCTTGATAGCGGATGTCATTTTGTGCGCATGCGCAGGGGTATCAGTGGGGGTATACATATAGCGGAGCGTTTGCCAGTGTGGTATAGCCATGACGAAGGAGAGCGAAATTGCTGCTCAGCGGCGCAGAAGAGCGGAGAAGCTTAAATCATCGGATCCCGAAGTAGTTGCCCGGCAATTAGCGGTTGAGCGTAGGAAGAACGAACGGACGAAGGCTAAAAGTGCCGCGGAGACACCGGAGCAAAGGGAGGAACGTCTAGCAAAGCGGCGTCGCCAGGGCCCGTTTGCTCGAAGCTGGTTAACTAACCGCGGTTAACCGGATTTCCCTACGAGGGGGAATTTTAGGTCATGTGACCGGCAGAGTAAGGACGGCGGGGAAACATGGCGGTGCCCCGGTGAGTGAGCGCCGCTCGCTTTGGAACTAATATGTCGTTGTAGCTGCAATATTGGGCGCGTTTGTCAGCAATGAATGGTGCAGGAGGCTTTTGATTTGCCTTACCTCACTTAAAACGCAAAGCATGAGCAATGACCTCACCGCATTTTTTAGATAGTCTTTCGATTCTGGCAATTCCTAAGCCTAAATGAACGCGATAGTTGTCGGCATGGCAACGTCTTTGAAAAGTGGATTGCCTTGACTCAATCGGCCGGGTACTGATATAGCACACAAAAGCAGACAGCGTCCCCATAGACGTTTCACTAAATTTCCCACCGAGGTGCATGCTACGAGTGTAGTTACACGCGCTGCGCGTGCTGGCGTCTGCAGTAGTCAGTATTCTAAATCAAAAAGCCTACAACAAATTTTGCCGTGCACGCGCGTTCGTCAAAGATTTATTATGATTATTTACTTCGAATATTTTATAAGTGGAAGGCCAGCGCGCGCCTATCGTTGAGTTACACTTCCAGTGTTCTCCTCGATGTTAGGGTAATTTACTAATAGGTCAATTTTTACTGGAGCGAATTACAGGTTTTTGAATTTATGACGGTGGTATACAGTTTTTACAGGCTGGCCAACCATGCTGCCGGTGTAACGCCCGCCTTTCACTGCTCACTTCTTTCTCATCGTTTCTAGGCTGAACTTCGTCGTCCTCTTTCGAACTTGGAAGGAAATTTCAACGAGGCTTGTCTTAACTTCAGACAGCCAAATATTTAGAAATTTTCCAAACAAGGGTTAATTTAGTTTTACCTACTGATTATCTGTACCACGAGCAATAAAATTGTTTCTTAAACTCAAATGTATGCCGCGCTGCGTCGCGAAACACGGTAGCGCGCATTTTTGGGTCCCCCCATTTCGGGACCTTTCCACGGAAGCCATTATATTCGCTACAGCAGGAGGTGACACCAGCCACACCCCATAATAAAACACGGAGCTATCGCACATCCAGCCTTCGTCAAACTTGGCTAGGTACTTTTAGGTACCTAGTAGGGAAGGGGGGATTAACTTTTAACCGCGGTTAAGTAACCGCTTCGAGCAAACGGGCCCAGGAAGCTGAGCGACGTGCCCGACCGCTCACGCTACGTATTTCCTGGCATAGCCGAGCTATACTTCGTCTCACGTTAGTATGGACTATTGTTAGCCGCGCATGCTAAAAGCGCGAGATAGTTGCTTCGAATGAAGCCTCGGCGTCTGCACGAGCGCTCGTGCAGCGAGTGCTCCAGTCAAGGCAGTCAAGGCTAGCCGCTCGCGCTAGCACAGCATTCGCGGTTAGTCCATGCTAAGGTGAGACGAAGTATAAGCCACTGCAATTTTTTTTTATGTCCCGTAGCCAGCTCTATGGGGACAAGGAAGTACCTAGCGTCCCTGAATAATAGCAGAGAAATCTGTGTCGCTTCGAGTACAAAACTATAATTTCGCTCGCAGAAACTAACTGCAGAGGCTTTCAACTGGAGTTCAATTAACCGCCCCTTTATACTTTAGGAGCGGCAGGTAAAGTTACAGCCAGGGAAGGTAAATATTAGCCAAAATAAGGGAAAAATCACGCGAGATAAAAGCGGTGGCACTATATTTCTATACCTACACCCAATATGTGATCCAACTCCACTAAGCCCTACCAAACAAACATGTTTAAGGTGGATTATGGAACAGGAAAATCTAAATGGATTTCTAGCTGGAAACCTGATAACCAGTTTGCAGACAATGGTCTGCAAACTGGAATTCATGTTTCCAGAAAGAAATCCAGTCAGATTTTCCTGTTCCATAATCGACCTTAAACTGGTTTTTTAGCTAGGGAAAGCTTTGAAGTACGTATACTTTCTTATATATGTATATATATATATATATATATATATATAGAAAGAGAGAGAGACAGAGAGAAAGAGAGATAGAGAAATTTTTGGGCAATATGAATTCACATGTTGAAGGAAAGATAAAAATTGCGAGTGTCACGTGATAAATAATTTTAAGCTGGAGATTCATGCTTTGCAGTAATCACCTATCAGGGGTTGCGCCCCGAGCGCGAACAGCAACTGACAGCTTGGCTCAGCTTTGCTCATGTGCAACTCGCGACACCAGAACATCAAGCTTCTCCCGCAGATGTCGCAGCAGGTACACGGGGCCACGCGCTCCGCTGGTCCATTTTGTTTCTCTGAGCACTGCACGTGCAGTTCCCTCGGGGAGAAGTAGACGTTCTGCTGGCATATCTCGGCGTCCACACATTCTGACGGGCCACTCCCTCGTGCCGCTGCGTCGAGTCGTTGATTTCCTCGCAGACGTCGACATGGAAGGGAGTCGGAATACGGGGTACGACGGGAAGGAAGGAACACTACGCAGGGATGCGGCTGCAGGGACCTCGATCGGCTGGCCCTGGGAAGACATCTCCGCGTCCGGAGACTTCTTCCTTGGTTGCTTCACCAATGCACCAAGTACCGGCGGCTGGCCTCGAGTGCGGCGGCTTGCTCGGGCTTCGCTTGAGTCCACAGAATTAAATTATGCGGGGCTTGAAATTGATCTGGTACGGTGGCTCCTAGTGGTGCATACGATATAGGAATATAGACCCCTTTCGAAAGCGTGCCTTCTGTTGGAAGCTGTGGAATCTCTGCACAATGGCGGACACGAAAGACACCACCGATGTAGAAACCCTAGAAACTCTATTGATCACACTTCATTTCTAGTAAAGTCACTGAATCCTGGGAAAGTAGCGCCGAGCTCCCCGTATGATCGCCAGTTTAGTCCGTGAAATGGGCACTTTCTCCTTGACCCCTCCGTTCTTTGTGATTAGATCTAAATTCGCTGGTGACGGGTAGCTTTATTGAGACGTTTCTTGTATTCCGAGATTTTGCTATCTACGCACAGACGAAACAACCGTACATCTTCGTACCACCACCACATGCTGTGTTGGTGCTTGGAGGCACTGAAAAATGAGTATATATGTCTATGCGCTTAATGTATATGTTCAGCAGACGCTAGTGGTATGAGTAATGTATCTACGTGTGCAAGTTACCCGAAGGGCCCGAAAGGTAATGGTGGCGTTAGCAAATAAAAATAGTTTTTTGTAGCACATGAAAGAAATGGGCGGTACGCTAGCGCCACATATACTAGCTGGAGCTGATGGGCGATATATGAAACTGGTATGAAAATCCAAAAACTGATATGCGACTTATGAAACAGATATGAAATACCCAATTAGTTCAGATATGAAAATGTGCCCAATAAACATATCAGAAATAATTTATCTAATTTTTTTTTTCATGGCACAACAAACATGAATACAACAGCACACCCGATTACTATTACTGAGCTCTGCGTTTCCGCCTTTTATGCTGGTCGTTTTGAAGGTACAGATTTTTCAGTGACCTGCTAAACAAAAAATAATATTCAAAGCATGTTGATATTTTTCAGTAATGTCATGCCTCTGAGAGTGTTTTCATCGGCTCAGGGGATGAATCTCTTCGTAAAAAAAAATGAAAGACGTTTACTACTTCCTGTAACGCAAAATTAGAGCGCAGCTCTAAAAGGAGGAGGAGGGGATGGTACGAAGGGGAGAGCCCTTCCTCCCCCTCCTCTCCTCCCCTCCTCCTCTCCTACTCCCCTCCCATTCAGCGAGATATTTTTGCTACCTTTCCCGATAAATTCAGCGGGAAAATTTCCCTGCTAAAGTTAGCTAGGAACTTTTTCGCTACATTTAGCGGGGAAACCTTTCCGCTAAATTTAGCAGTGTATTATTTTGTTGAATTTAGCGGGGAAGTTTTTCTGCTGAAATTAGCGGGAAACGTTTTCCGCTAGACTTAGAGGAAAAAATTTTTCTCCGCCTCCTCTTCCCTCGTGACGTCACACATGACGTCACGCGTGACGTCATTATGGAAAACGTCCCATAATTCAGCGCGTGGTTACGCCGACGGCGACGGCGACACCGCTTAAGCCGGAAGCGGGCACCTGTGCACCAAAAATAAACGCTCATGCGTAATTATTTGAAAGCCAATAAATAAAGCCGCTCTACTGCGGTTCCAAGCCACGTGTTTCCTTGCCCGCGCGGCACGTCGTATGCTGAAAATAATTATATGCATTTATTTCTGATATGTTTATTGAACCCA
Source organism: Ixodes persulcatus (assembly GCA_013358835.2). NCBI lineage: Eukaryota > Metazoa > Arthropoda > Arachnida > Ixodida > Ixodidae > Ixodes > Ixodes persulcatus. Next base: position 109,317 of record JABSTQ010010412.1, read on the forward strand.
TTTTCATATCACAACTTTTGTGATATGAAACCATTTAAGAACTGATAGGACTGAAATTATGTGCTGAAATGGAGTGATGAGCCAGCAGGCGAGTATATTTACACAAATATACTGCAAAAGTCGTAGACAAGTAGGAGAAGTATGAAAAACAGAAGTATAAAAAACAGACATATATTAAAAAAATATATGCATGATGTGTACGTCATGTCAGTTCTCAGTTAGGCAGCATATGACATTCCACATTCTGAAATGAATGCCATATAAGTAATAATTTAAGTCACATATGAACATGTATGCTGCGTATCAGTTGGCATATGTTGCATATCAGCTCCTATATGTCCCATATCAGTTTTTGGGTATTTCATATCAGTTTCATATGTCGCATACAGTTTTTGGATATTTCATATCAGTTCTTATATAGATCCACATAATTTGTTTCAGCAGGGCAAGTCCCTCCTTCCAAGTCTGTAGTGCTCCAGGATCTCCGTACTTCTTCTAGGAACACCCTCGTCTGAGCTCAACACAGCTCGATCGAGCCGAAGTGAAGTCCAAAGAGTCTGTTCTTGGGCCGCGGCGTGAGCTGCCTTGTTTCCCGCCAGGTGCTCGTGCCCCGGAGCCCACACAATTTGGATTTCTGGGGGGTCTTTGATTTTTGCGAAAATCTTGAGGGCCGTGTAGCGTTATTAAATTCTTCTACTTCCTCGTCTAAGCCAAGTAGATGGCGCGACTGGGCGCCATCTACTTGGCACATTCATTTTCTGCACCCGACAAAGTATTTTTGAGCTCTCGCACAGCGTCGATACCAAGCAAGGAACGTCCGCTTGAAATAACGTAAAACTCGAGGGGTGCAAATCTGTCCTTGAAAACCGTCTGCCCAAAACAACACCCCAAGGTAGGGATTGTCCCTTGCATGTAATGCACAAGTCTCTTGGGTGGCGTATGCAGCCGGATCTTGCAATCAGGGTAAAGTTCACGAAAGATCTTCTCGTTTAGAATGGAGACATGGGAACCAGTGTCAATGAGTAGGCGTAAGGGAAGTCCATTTACCTTAACGTCCGCAATGAAAGAATTCATGCGGCTTCGATCGAAGGTTCGTTGTTCTGTGGTTGATACAGTAACAGCGTTGTCCATGGCTGTTATGCTGTACTGGTAATCGTACAGGGGGCCGTAGTTCTTTGCAACGGCCTGGACCGGACTGTTCAGCGACGCTCGACTGCTGTACTGTCGCGCCGCGTTCCGACCTCTTGCCCGGGAGGGGAATGCAGCCGGGCGTTGATCTCGCGGGAAGGACTTGGGAGGAGATTGACGGCTCCGGCAGACAACGGCGAAGTGCCCCAGCGCTGGGCATACCTCCCTGGGATGGTAGCGCCGGCCGCAGAATCAGCAGTTGTCGCCGCCAATTTCCCACTCCCTGAGACGATAGGGAGGAGGTTCTCGTTGCGGTGGTTGAATCATTCGAACTGGGGCGCGTGGTACATGACTGGCCGCCGATGGCCTACGGGACATCCCAGGAACGACCGCCGGGGATGGCCAAGGAAATCCAGGCAAATAGTTGTGATGGCCATCTTGCCGAGGCCTTCGCGGGTTGGCTCCACTCGAGGAACCTGGAACCTCGATGTACTCGACAGGCACGTTCGTCATTGGGGTAGCAGGCATTAGCCGTTGATTAAACTCGCCAGAAACCCCGCGCCAGCTGTTCAAACTCCCTTGCTAGCTGAACTGCGCGCTCAAGAGTTGGCAGGTCGGTGCCCACACACTCACGGAGAATGCGATCTTGCACCCGCTTCGACTCGAGTCCTTCCAAAAACGTTTCACAAAGGTGCTCATCAAGACTGTTGCCGTACCCGCAGAACGAACCTTGATGGAGTAGGGCCGCAAGAAATTATATGACCGTCTCGCCGGGCAATTGAACTCGCGCGCAACTTTTTCCGCTCCAACACGATGCACCCCGAAAACTCGAAGTGTTTCTCTAACGCGCTCACAAACGCGTCGAATTCATTTACGCCTTCAGCAACCTGCCAACCACCCTCTCCTCTACTTCATGGACGAATCCATCGTTCAAGGATTGATGTACAGGGCTTGCCTACACGACAAGTTCCAGTAACCCTTCCTTCTCAACGGGAACAGCTACCCGCTAAAGTCCACAAGTATCAAGATAAGATGAAGTCGTACTCCGACCGTCGTCGAGCTGTAAGACGACCTCAGTTTGAGCCAGGACAAGTTGTTCTTGCTTTTCAGCTTCGACACCGAGATACGTTGACAAGCAGATATTCAGAACCTCAAGTCATCAAAGCCCAGATCGGTCCAGCCACTTACGAGTTTTCTGATGGTCGCAGATGGAATGCAGCAAAGTTGGCGAAGGCACCCGTGAATGTTCAGCAACGGCACAATAGACGACTTCAATTTCGACTGGGATGATGACGATTTTTCTCCAATCACCCAGCCGATGCACTTTTATAACTCATATACATCGAATGCAAGTTCCATTCCAGTGGTGACACAACCACCACAAAGAGAATTCCTTCATGATCCTGTACTGGTTGAGGAGCCAACATCCCCTGCCATCACTCCAGTGCCTGGTCCGGTGACAGAACCTTCACTTAACGCCGCCACGCGTGTTTCTGTTTTGAATCCTGGACAAGCCTGCGCCAAGGCCCGGGTTTGGCTCTTCCAGATCCGGGGCAGTACTCGTCACCGGCTGTTCCTGATGATTCAGCTCTGTCCCGCCCCAAAACACCTTCGAGCGGCACAGCACCTATGGCGCAACCCCTCGAAGGCTGCACGAGTGAGTGGAGTGATAGCATAGGTCCAGTGAGTGCTCCACTTGTGGTAAGTGCTCCAGCTACTTTGAGTGATCCAGCTACAGCTCTAACAGAGAGTCAAGGTCGACGAGTCCGCCAGACCCGAGCTCCGGTATACCTCAAAGACTACGTGCAGCGCATTGGTGCTACGAGTGTCTTCTATTCAAAATGACCATAAAGTTTTATTGATGGAAAACATTGAAGAGAGACATATTCCGACTCTAGTGACTGTGCAGCTTTTGTAGTGAACATAATTTTGTTTTTGTTTTTTTTTACTTTAGGATATGTAATTTTTTTCTTTTCCGCGGCGATGCGCAAAGCGATCTTTCAATTCATTTTTTGTCGTGAAAGAGAGGAAATAAGTGAAATAGAGAAATCGCGTCATTTGTAGGACGTCAAATTTGTTAAAAGCGTAAAATTCTCCAGTTTCTTTTATTCTTTTAAGAAAGGAGGAATATAGTGTTTCTAAACTCTTTTACTTCCTCGTCTAAGCCAAGTAGATGGCGCGACTGTGCGCCCTGGAAATAAAAAGAAAAAGAAGAGGGAGAGCACGGGGAATCGTTCGAGAGAGATTCTGCCTGACGGGTCGTGTGTCGTGTATCTCATTCTCTCGACCGGAATGGGTTCGCTGGACTCGACCGGTTACCGCCGACAGAACTTCAAATGAGGTGAGCTGGCTTTGGAGCAACCTGCAATACGCTGCGTTGAGATGAACACTCGGCTCAGCGACGTATGCCCCGTAGAAGATGCACCTCGGAAAATACAAAATGTCGCTACAGCCCCTTCTCCCCCTGGTAGTTTCTGCAGGCTGCTTGTGAGTCTGTGATGATTGTGGTGCATCCCCTGCCAGTTGTTGCAGCCAGGGCTATAGCTGCTCCCTCCGCCGAGTCCGTAATCCAGGTCTCGGTGCAAGCCGCTTCTAACTTTCTCCCGCTGCCGTCCACCACGCTCAGCGCGTACGCTCCTCTCGCAGCGTACTTCGCCGCGTCAGTGTACCTCGGGGAGTTTTTAATCTTCCCCTCATACATCCTAACGAGGGACTCTACCCTGGCCCTCCTTTCGCCGTGGTATTCCGGGTGCATGTGGCGCGAGATGGGAGCCATCTTGACATCGTTCCTCAGGTTTGGTGGGCTTTTTTGCTTTCTCCTTGATTTTCCTTAAAATCGATATCCCAGTCTCCTCAACATGTCTCTGCCCACCTCGGCGAGACTGGTCCTCTCCAACTGGCTTGCTCTGTGTGATTCCAACCTTTCTTCCCAGGTGTTGTGAACTCCTAGTTTTACCAGCTTCTCCGCTGATGCAGTCGGAAAAAGTCCCATCGCCAGCTTGTATGTCTTTTTGATGAGGAGGTTGATTTTCTTTTTCCCGCTTGTTCCGAGACACAGGTACGGTGCACCGTTGGTGATCCTACTGAGCATCAGGGCTTTTGCCAGTCTCAGGTTGTCTTGGTTTTTCAGTCGATGTTTCCGGTTGGCAACCCTCCTCACAAGCTGTGCAACTTCGGGTCCATCTCCTGAAGCTCTCACACCATAGGTGTTCCAGCTCCATCCTCTTGAAAATTCAGGCCCAAGATCCGGATCGTCTTGACCCATGGGATGTTGACTCCGCTCAGAATCAGCTCCGGGTCTGGTGTGTCTGGTGGAGGTTTTCTCCTCCTCTTCCTCAGGATCAGCAACTCCGACTATTCAGGAGCGCATGCGAGGCCGCATTCCCTTAGGTACTCCTTGTTGTGTTCACTGATTCCTGCAGGGCATCTTGCTGCATGCACGCAATACCCAAGTTCGTCTCACTGTCAGGACATCAGCGCAGATTCCGTGGTTGATCCCCTTAAAGTTTCCCAACCGTGGCGGTAGGTCCCTCATTATTGAGTTGAAAAGAAGTGGAGAGATCCTCGAGTCTTTTGGTGTGCCTCTCTGTGGTACTTTCATTTTTTCGGAACTCAGGTTTCCCAGCTGCAATGTTTCTGTTCTGTCAGTCAGGAAGTCCTTCACGTAGTTGTTTGCCTTCCTCCGGCACTGCGTCCCTTGCAGACTTCTCAGCACCGCTGTATGGGAAACGTTGTCAAACCCCCCTTGACGTCTAGGGCCAGGATTGCGTTCTTGTTTTTTCTGCACAGGTTGTCGATGACCTCCTTCTTTACCTAAAGGAGGACAATCTGTGTTGATAGATTTGGCCTAAAGTCTTACAGCGTGCTTGATAGGTGACCTATCTCTTCTAGCACCGCCAGTCTGTTGTGGACCAAGTGCTAAACTAACTTCTCCAAGCACGATGTCAGGGATATTAATCGCAGGTTCTTTATGGCAATTTTCTTGCCGGGCGAAGGCAGAAATTTTGTCATACTCCCAGCTCTCATTCGCGTGCTTTAGCTCGCAGTAAATGGCTTTGTCATCCTGATTTCTGAGTGCCTTATTGTTGATCTTGCCCCTACCTGGTGTTGCATTCCTCGTCAGCCTGGCCGGCACCGCCTCCATCTCGGCTTTGCTGAAGGGCCGGTCCATCTCCGAGTTGTATGTACTTTCCCTCGTAGTCGGGGTGATGACTGTTGCTTGTTGGGGCTGCCCTCTGAAGACTTTCATCTTTATCGTCAGGAGCACGTCCTCATCCATGGCCTGGTGGTTATGAATAAGGGACATGATAAACTGTCTCGAGGTCGCTTTGGATGCCGCTTTGCCCAAGAGTGTCCTGAGGATGGGCCAGGTCCTTCGGTTGCTTAGGGTGCCCTGGAGCTGGTCACACATCTGGTTCCGATTCTGCGTCCCCAGCTTCTTTGCGTACTATTCGGCTTGCTTCGTGATCTGGGCGATCCTTGCCTTCAGCTTCCGATTTCTCTTCTGTCTTCTCCACCTCCGTAGAAGCCCTTGTATTGTCTCCCATAGTTGAAGCAGATGGGGGTCGACCTCCGGGTTGTTTGTTGTGAACTATATGGTTCCCGTGTGCCTTGTCCCCGCTCCTGTGGCCCTCTGCATCCACTCCTCGATGTCGGCCAGGTCGTCGGTATGCACTTCTTTTTAGAAGGCCACCCAGTCGGTGATCCTGGCTTGTCCCAGCCTCTCTGGAGCCTTGTGCTGCCTTAATTCCGTCTGGATAATTTGATGATTACTTCAAGGGGTCTCTTAAAGCCTTGTTCATTCGAATTGCTGGATGCCAACCGGGAAGGTCAGGTCCAAGCTGGTGTCCCTGGAGACGCTGTTTCCTATTCTTGTGTGGGTTAGAGGGTCATTCTCCAATGTCCATCGATGCTGCCAGGCTGCATTGTACACATCGGTCCCTGTCTTGCTGTTTGCATGGTAGCCCCGCGCAACATGTGGAGCATTTGAGTCCCCCACCACTAGGAGTTTCTGTCCTTTGGCTTCCTTTATTACCTTTCTCAGTTACTTGTCTAAGTCCCTCAGAGCCTCCGATGGTGAGCTATAGACACTGAGTATGAAAAAAGATACCCTGAGTCTTCTTTTGCGGCACTATCTAGATGAACAAGTGTTCTATTTTATGGTTGATTTGATGCTGTCCCAATGTTATGTTGCTGCATGACCAGGATTGCAGTTTTCGTCCTACCGCTGGCTTTGTAGGTCTCATACCCTCTAATATTCAGCTTATCTTTTGCCGTTTCTTGTAATGCTATAACGTCAGGGTGATGTGAGTTTATAAATTGCAAGAGAATCTGCCTTTTCTGTAGATCGATCTACAATTCTATTGCCATATCTTAAAGATTGGGGGTGCTTTCCTTCTTTGCGGTCTACCTTCTATTCTGGCTGCTAAGTCTCTCACTCTTCTGCATTGCTCGTGGTTTCTGTCTGCCGGCTTTCTGATTTTTTTCCCTTTTCACCAAAGTGGAGATGCGCTCACTTATCATACTGCCCAGCTTCTCTATATGCGACCGGAACTCGCTTTCCAACCTTCCTATCCTAGTATCGATAGCCTAGTGCATCGATAGAATGATCAAATTTTCATTATTGCGGTAACTACCGTGCTCATCTTTTCCTCTATCGCCTCCATCACGTTTATCACCTCCCCTGACATCTACTTTGCCATCACCTCATCCGGCTTCTGCTGCTTCTCCAGTTCTGTCTCTAGCTGTTGATGCAATTGCTCCACCAGCTTCCGCCACTTCTCTTGTGCCTGCTCCCTGGCCTGCGCCTTTTTTTCGTTGTCCTCCAGCCGTCACAGCAGGTGTCCGTTTTGCCTTTTGAGCCCCTCCATAGTCTGCTCGCACCTCTTGTTGCACTGCTACCCCTACTTGCTTTCTAGGGGTGGGAAGGCGCCCTGACCTCCAGCCTCGCGTAAATCCTAGCGAGGTCGGTTCCCTCGGACACCCTCTTGCGTTTCTCCAACCTGGGAATTCGCTGTCGCCTTCTGCTGCTGCCCTGGTTGCCTGGCAACAGCATTCCCTCTCAACCCCTTCTGCTTGTTCTCCCCGGAGATCCACTCTCTCACGTGAGCGGCAGAAGCCTGGTTTGAGCCCCTCCTTGCACTCCCTACTCGCTGTCTCGTGCGGTTGCACGCAAATCTTGCACTTGGGTTGGCACTCCTGGCCTTCTTCGATCTTTACTCAGCGCCTGGCACACATGTCGGGGTCCGGGTAGGGGTAGACGTCTTGTCTGAGGCCTACTCCAGTGCAGGTCTCGCAAAGCTGCGCACACATCCTGTGTGGTCAGCGTTGTGTGTATACGCTGCCCATTTTCACATACACTAACACGTCTGACCCCTCGAAGGTCAGCAGCGCTGAGCTGGATTTTCCTAGCGTCCTTGCACGTACATAGTTGTGTCCGTTTGCCGACATACACCAGCTCCATCGGCTTGTGTTCGCTTGTCTATACGTCTATGCCATGCACCACACCTCTCACCATTCCGGGCATCGGTCTGAGGTACGGCACCAGTTTGTGGACTGGCTCAATTTTAGAGCGTAATGCTCGTCCACTGTGCTTGATACAATACGGTTGTGTGCCCACTGTGTCTGGGTCGTCACCATCACACAGAAGTCCTTGAATTGGATTTCACTTGCACTCGCTATGCTTTGCGAGATGGCAAGATCGGCCCATGCTGCTACCCTGAGCCCGGTTCGCAACCTGTACCCGACCTTATATTCAATCTCCGGTAGCCGAGGTAGCCTCTTTATCTTCTGGAGTCCATTCCTCCTTTGTCGTTGGTTGTTCGCCGCCTGCACTGTTGAACAAGTCCCACCTGCTCTCTGATTTCCTACATCCGCCTTTTTGCGTTTTCAGTCCCTGAGGGCTTGAACCCACGGGCCAGCCCAGTGTAGGGTCCTTCCGCTGTCCTCATCAAAGGCCGCGGTCGCCTCACCCCCCCCCCCCTCTTTTAATCCTGCTCGCACCGCATTCCAGTATCGCTAAGTATTCCTTCCATCACCGAGGTACTCCGAAATATTAGGCCTATCTGTAACTGTTTCCCCTCGCACAAATGTGGGCAACTGTACGCCTGGTTAGGATTAGCCTCCTGCTCCCGCAACTGAGATTTGAAATGCGAAACATGATCGAACATCCACTCACAGAGATAAATGTTAGCTTTTTCGACGATGTTTTTCTTGCTGAATTCACTGCGACAAATTCCGTGAAGATACTCCAAGTAGTTTCGCAGCAATTGACGTAGATCGCAGGAGCCCATATGCAGCGCGTCCCAATATCTAGAGCTTTTCTTCTTCCTGAAGGCAAAGATACGATGACTAATTAACTCAAAATAACTGTTCAATCGGCGAACCTGTTCCAGAAACAAAAGGAAGAACAAACGTCGAGAAATCAACAGCGAGCGTTGACGGCGGCAGCAACGAGCGACGGTGCGTCGGCCTGGAAGATATAGCTATCGTTAAAGAAAATAAGTCGGCAAGACCTGCGCGCGACTCCTTATCTACTAAACTTCGTTTCAGCGTAAGCCCAGACCGCGGTGGAAGAAACACATATAGGTGATGACTCTGGCCGCTCTTCCCGCGGGGAGCGAGCGACCAGATCGTTTTCGGAGCTAGACTCGAACCAGGAGTTGTTAGTTAGTTAGTTAGTTGGTTAGTTAGTTAGTTAGTTGGCGGTACCTAACACCCTTTTGAAACGGGGTCAGCTAAAGTTCAGATTGCTGACACTGGTAAACGTATTAGTTTCTTGTTGTGGTCTATCTTCTCCCACTTTTGGGACACTTTCACTGATTGGCGATCGCACGCAGTCTCTCCCACTCAACGAGAATGCGCTTGGATGCTATCGTACTGTGGGCCTCTTCAGCGAATCCCAGCATTTTGGAAATCCTCTCTTCACTGGTCGCCCAGGGCGGTCGACAGTGGTCTAGGGTAGGGCACCACAGCAGCATATGGGGTACGTCCTCGCTTGACTGCCCGCACAGAGGACAGGCCGTGTCGTTGTCTCCGAAGAGTTGGGCACGTCGGCAGTTTGTCATCAGCGCTCCTACCAGTGCCGGAAACAGTAGCGCACTTTCATGATCCCCACGGTAGTGTGAGCAGGAAACGGCTCTAACTTGTGATGCGCGTATATGCTCTGGAGGCTCCGCTTTTTCATCACCACCTGTCTCCAGGCTTCAAGTTCAACTGCGTTCACCTTCTCTGTCACAGCTTTCAACCATCCTTTCTCCGATGTGTCGTCATGTCGATTTGTCCCTTAGCTGTACACAGGGTCGAGCCTGGCGATTGTGTTTGACCCGTTCGTCCTGCTGCTGCGGTATTTAACGTAGGGGAATGTCCTTTTGGCGTTCGGTTCCTCTGGCATGTGGATCAGGCGCCCGAGCTATCTAAGCTTGGCCCTTGCATCCCGTTGTTTGAATGTCGACCAGGCCATCTCTCCCGTGAGGCCAGGTTTGCAGTTCCCCGTTTCCGCCCAGTGCCCACCACCCGATTTCCACTTGATGGCGGTTCAGTGTCTTCAGGGTGGTCTGCTTGAAGACCACTGCTTTGTTAGGGTAGGTGACAACCGGCACTGCGACACTCTTCCACATTGCCCTCGCAAGGGTGTAGGAATTATACGAATACTTTGCCATGTTCCACAGGTGCCCTTTTTGGATGTTGGAGGTTTTTAGTGTGTTTCTCCTGTGTTGTTCCAAGTATTACGGGCCTTCTTGGAGAGTCACTCCCAGATACTTGTACTCCTTGGTATGTTCTACTTCCACCTCCTGTACTCTAAACGTGTGGTTGTGCTCGTGAACATTATAGCGCATCCACTTCAACTTTTCCTTAGAGAATTTTAATTCCTCTTCATTCCCAATTCGAGTGCAGATATTGAGCACGTCTTGAAGGTGAGTGTCACTCTCTGATAACAGGAGTTTATTATCAGCAAAGGCCAGTACTGGAATATAAGTTGTTTTTATGTCATTACTGGTGGTAATGGTTTTGAAAGGAACACCCTGCCCTTTAGCTTGCAGCTCCAGAATGAGATCGTAGATGTAGATATCGAACAGGGTTGGAGAGAGGGGCAGCCTTGGCGCAGACCCACAATCATGTTCACCTGCCCTGATAAATGATCTCTCAGACTGTATATGGCGTTGCATCCGGCGGACATGCTTCTGAAGAGCGATATTGTGTGAACATCTAGTGCCATCGCTTCTAACTTCGTCCACATCTTCTCATGGGGAACTGCATCATAGGCCGTTTCCAAGTAAAGGTAAGCCAGATAGAGTGGTCACCTATCTAGATTTTTTAGCTCTATTAGTTGTGTGACAGTGTATAAGTTGTGGCTTCCCCGCCGGTTCCTATGGAATCCATTCTGTGCCTTCAGTTGTCTGTCTTGCAAGAATTGATGCAAACAGGTTGTATACATTACTTAGTATCGTTATCGGCCTCTATGAGTCCAAAGATTTCTTGTCTTTATCTTTTCCTTTGTAGATTAGTTTTATTCTGGCTTGTTTGCAAGCTTCAGGCATAGCGCTTTCTGCCAGCATGTTGTTTAGAAGTTACCTTAGGTGCTTCTGTGCTACCGGTTTAATCATTTTCAGTAACTCGCTGGGGATGTTGTCTTGACCTACTACCTTTACTGCTTCTAGTTTATTAATATGTCTCTGCACTTCACCGGTCGCTATTGGTTCAAGAATGCAGCGGTCAATTGGTCCTGAGGTAGTAGGGATGTTTCCTCCTGTATTCTCGGCCTGTTGTAGAGGAAGGCTTGAAGTCCCTGAAAGTATGCAGTCATTCCCTCGGTAATTTATTTTTCAGTGGTCCATTGCTCTTCTCCATTCCCTACGGTCTTGTGTTGTAGGTCCTCGTGTGGTTCGAGAGATCGTAAATATCTCCAAAAGCAACGGCTTTTGTTTTCGCTTTCTTTTAAGGATAGTTTTTGTTTGGTGTGTATATCCAGAACATTTGTCACCACTAGAAATTTTACTTTCTTTTTCTGTAGCTCGTATTTTTCCCAATTTCGCTTTGCCATGTTGTATTGCTTTTTATTAATGGCCTTTCGATGTTTTCTGGACCATTCCTGTCGTACTTTGATTTCCTCCTTCACCTCCTTATCAAACCACGGTGTTCTTTTACCACTTTTGACTCTGGTTGCTTTCTTACATGAGTATATGCTAGTTGCGTTAGAGACTCGTAGAGCTCACTGTAGGTTGATGGGGGTCTTCTTGCAAGCTCAGCATCCAAGGCATTTCCCCATGCCGCCATTCTATCTTCATCGCTAGTTCTCCAGTAGCTTCTCCTCCAATGGATTCAATGTTTCCTCGAGCTGTCTATAAACTTTTTGTAGGCTTGTCCAATCGCTATTTCTATCCGATTATGGTCACTTCCGCAGCTGAACACGTTTTCTCGTCCACTATTATGTATTGAAGGTGCCATGGTGCAGAAAACAAATCTTGGGAGGCGAGAATTGAGTCGATGTTTGATTTCTGGTTTCCTCTGCTCCATGTTATTTGCCCCTTACAGCCTTCCTTCAGATTCACTATTCGCAAATTGTTGTTCTCTATGAGTTTTTGAGATTGTGCGTGCGTGTGCTTTAAACCAAGAGCGGCGATTATGTTGTCCAGAACGTTTTTTGAAATCCCATTCCTTCTTATTCATATGCTCTGCTTGGCGATCAACCGTTGGTACCATTCAATCGAGTTTTAAATTTCCTCCATAAAACTGGCTTTTTACACCAGCTGTAGCTTGCAGTTCTATTAATTTAGACCTCTAAGCCCCTTAAAAAAAACTTTTGTTTGGCGCAATATGGCCTAAGTTGCTCTTGCGCCAAATAAAACCTCAATCATCATGAACTTCTAAGATTGTGAGCTCCTTCATCGTTACTACTTAACTCCACCAGATGGCAGTAAGAGTATCCCATCTGTATAACTGGACATGTAAGGTTGCACTTTTTGAGATCTTTCTCTAGACACTTTCATTCTCTCATTCCATAATTTTCTACCCCTGCTGTGGCCATGTACATACTAACAAGACCGATGTGGCCCATTCCTATGCCTTCAAATATTGCGCACTTATGTTCTGTACAGTTGCTCTCTATTCACTCAAGTTTTTGGTCTTTCTTATACATGAATCCCAGACCGCCCTCTTTCTTTTGGCTTGTTGTTCTATTTTTGCCAATCTATCTCCAATCTTTGGACAGTGGGGGTTCTTCATCATCCCGCAGATGCGTTTCCATGATTCCGTATATACTAATATCTTCCAAATCTGCATTTTTCTGTAACTCCTCCCATTTCAATTGGCTTCCTCCTCGTAAGTTGAGCAGTCCGATATTTATAATCTCCGCGCTCGGATGGCTTTTATGGGTTTTGTTTCTCTACTTTTTCTGTTTTCTTTTTTCCTTATAACGCAACTCTTTACATCTGTTTGTCAATGCATTGTGGTCTGGTGACCCTAATCAAACGTCCGAGATCGGAACTTGGTTGGACCCACCAGTTGTGGTAGAGAACAGCTGGCAAAGCTTTTGGACTAGTGGCAGAGCTTGCTCTTGGTTGCCATGGGTTGCATGTATGGCCCATGGGTCATGTTCCTCCACATCATCTGGGGCCTGCCTCCCGAAAAAGCAGCCACCCGCTGAGCCAGTGACTGCCCAAATGCCTGGGTTGCCTCCTGGGTCTAGTGGTTTCCATTCATGGCTCAAACTGGCAAATCTCAGAGCATCCAGTATGAGTTGATGAATGTCACTCGAGGGCCCCATACTGCTGCACTCCTGTTTGAGAACCTTGTTGAGAGCGGCGATGTTTGCTGCCACCTGTGGGCCCCAGGCCTTCGTGAAGGGCACATAGCAGATGCATACCCGACACGTTTCGGACTGGTCAAGCCATCGCGCAAGTGAGCTCCTCATCGCCATCGCAACTTGTGTTGGCTACTAGCCAAGAATAAAATTGTCCAGACCCCCCTGGATGATGACCAGTGTGTCCTGCTGGGTTTGAGTGTAGGGGCCGTCGGCTGCCTCCAATATCGCTTGGAGTTTTGCACCTGCTAAAGCAGTGACCCGGACTCTCTTGTCCCAGTTGCGGCCGTCTTGCACTGGGGCTTTCAGTTGTGTTGTAGAGTCGCCCACTAAGACAACCTGTTTTGTAGGCCGTCCTAGTAGTACTGTGTGCGTGTGCTACGTGGTTTCTCCCTGTCTCTGCTGGTAATCCTGGAAGGAACTGTTCTGCGAAACGTCTTGCTTCCTTTGAATTCCCTTTGAAGCAGCGGCGATCCAGGGCTGCCGTGGGACTGAAGCCCGCCTGATTGGGTGGAAGTGCCACCTGCTGACATTGTCCGCTGGCCCTTTTTGTTGTTGTTTGTGCTAGCTGTGTCTGTGCGTCCTGCTTGTCTCGATCGGTCTTCCTTTTCCTGATCTCTTTTCATCTGAGCTATTGTTTTTTCAGCTTCGCCTCTTTTGGTTCGTTCCGTCTTGAGTTCTTCCAAAGTTTTCCTGATTTCCCTGTCTTCCTCCACTGCCGCTCTTAGCTCGTCCTCGACATTGTTTTCTCATTGCTTCCTCCACTGCCGCTCTTAGCTCGTCCTCGACATTGCTTCCTCATTGCTTTCTCCCCTTGGAGGGCTGCGCTGAGTTCGGTAGTAATAATCTCTCGCTCCTGACCTCAGCTTCGCATTGGTGCCAACAGCGCTTTCTCGACGGTCTCTATTTTCGTGCACAGCGTGCAGGTATAGTGCATGTCCTTTGCTTCGGACAGTGATTTCAAAGGGTCTCTTCAAGGTATACCCACTTTTGGCAGTCGCTGCACTCGATCATGGCAATGTCACGAGCTTTAGGACTCATGGTCTTTCGATCGGAGCTGCTTCTTGGTCAGATGCCTACACTGTGTTACACGGGTCTCAGTTCCTCAAACCGCTCGGAGCTCTACTGTCGCCATGATCTTCAACATACGCCGAGCGGTAGCTATGCACAATCACTTCTTTGCTGAGGGCAATGACGGGCCTCGAAACCAAAATCGAGGTTAACCTGACTGCTTCTACTGCTGCCCGATCTAGTCAGGATTGGTGTCAGGTGTGGGGTCATGGAAACCCGAAGCACCACCCAGGGGAATCAGCGCCAGGTCTTGGAAGCTTAAACGTAAGTAAAACAAAGGCCGTCGTATTTAGATCTCGAAATACAAAATGTAGTTCTAGGTCTGTACTTTTGCTTGGTACAGGCACTATTGCTATAGTTGAGAGTGTGAAAGTCCTGGGGGTAATCTTTAATCAGTACATGACTTGGAACGATATGGTCCAATACACATGTAAAAAGCTATCGAAAGCTGTGAGTTTAATATACAGATATCGCCACATGATTCCTATTTCGGCCATGATACTCGTTTACAACTCTATTTTTACGCTCAATATAACTATTGCCTTTTAGTATGGGGAAATACGACCTTGACTAATATCAATCAAATGCATATTCTACAGAAGAGAGTGATTCGTATGATATGTCATACTAGCTATATCAGTCATACGAAACCATTGTTTAAAAAATTTAAGATTGTGCAAATTACTGGTCACTCTAGTTACAATTAGCCCTTGCCTATAAAAAGTCGTTTTGTACCAACAGTTTACTTTTATCGATCTCAAATATTCAGTTCAAGGTAACACTCTACAACACTCGTTCTGAAGATGCGTGGGCAGTACCGCACTCCAGGACCAATTACGGCGAGCAAATACTGAGATATACACTACCGCGCCTTTTAAATTGTTGCATTGAATTGAATATAAATATTTTGAGTGGAACTCGGAAGGATGTACTTTCTGTTTTTGTTAATGATTTTCTTAAATACGTTCCTGAATAGTTAAAGTATGAATCGATTGTACGATTTAGCTCGCTTATTTCCTTTTAATTGGTGTAGAGATTGTGAATTTGTATGAATGTGTGTACGTGTATATATTTTTTCTCTGCTGCTGCAGGGGGGGCAGAGGCTCGTCAAGCAACACTGAGTTGCTTTTTTCTCTGCCTCCCCTCTCCAAACAGAGAAGAATAAAGACTTTTGTCTTGTCTTGACTTGACCTACAGCACTATTGTAACTGGCATAGTACCGAGACACGGCTGCAAGGAAACGAGGACTCTATGACGGAAAACTAGTGTCAGCGAGGACTCTATGACGGAAAACTAGTGTCAGTTTTGGCCGGTGAGCTTACCGGCCAAAACTCGGCTGACACTAGTTTGCCGTCATAGAGTCCTCGTTTCCTTGCAGCTGAAAAACAAGGAGTCGGTAAACGCATTACAGATGCATAAGGTGCGTGCCGACAAAGACGGACTTTTCGTAAATGGGACACTCGAGGGTATTGCATGTAGTATGCTTGTGGACAATGGGGCAAACGTCACCCTAGTAAGACCTGATATATTCAACCAAATTAAGTGATCTCTAGAATCGTACAGACGTCTCGCTGAATGCTCACTCCGTACAGCCACAGGCGACATAGCACCAGCCACGGCGTCATCACTGCTCATGTTCCGCTTTGGCAGTCAAGAACTTTCACACGCTACTTATGTCGCTGATATATTTAAAGAACGTGACCTGGGCCTCGACTTTCTGAATGCACACGGCTGCTCGATGGATCTAAAGAATGAGACACAAAATCTGATCGAAGAAAGCATCATCATGTGCAGCAGATGAGCGGTCTTGAAACACAATCGTGGATTTCTCATTTGTTCGAAGTCAACTGTTGCTCCCCGCAGTGTGAAACCATCGTTTGGACAACTGATGGCAATTGCTGTTCTGAAGCTACCGCGGTCGCTGAAGGAGATGAGACAATATACCAGGTGTCATTGTCGGAAAAAAACATTTGTGAATTTCAACAATGAGCACGTCCATATTCGTATTGCCAACCTAATGGATAAAGCGATAAACATCAAAGTAGTCTAATGGCGAATGGTCCAACGCTGTGATTTTTAAAAGCTTGAGAAGAGATACTGCCAACGTGAAGCCAGATGGGCTGCCAATGTCGTTGCTGGAACTCGTAGACCGCTGCCAGCAGCACCTTAGCCAACCGCAACAAAAGCCACTTTTGAATTTAATCAACGTCTACAGAGATGTCTTCGCTTGCTCCTTTTCAGAGATCGGGCGCACAAGTGGTGCTCACCAAAACATAGATACTGGTGGCGCTATTATGATCAAGCAGACACCTCTGAGAATCCCGCTCGCTAAGAGGAAGGAGGTCACTGAGACAATCCACGAAATGCGAAAACAGGGCGTCGTTGAGCCCTCCTCTCGTCGATAGGTCTCGCCGGTAGTATTGGTAAAAAAGAAACATGGGAGTAAGAGGTTTTGCACGGATTACCGTAGACTGAACAACATCACGAAAAAGGACTCCTAACTTCTCCCTAGGATGGACGACACATTTGATGCAATGACCGGTGCCTTCTGGTTTTCTACGCTTGGTATTAGGAGTGGGTGTCGGCGAGTTGAGATGAAGCCCATATACCGTGAGAAGACAGCGTTTACAACAGGCGATGGCTTGTGGCAAATCAAGGTGATGCCATTTGGCCTTTGCAACGCGCCTGCGACATTCGAGCCCTTCACAGACAAGATTCTTTAAGGCTTGCCCCTCATTTTGTGTCTGGTATACCTTGGTGACATATTAATGCACGGAAAGACTTTTGAAGCTGCCCTTCATCATCTGTCCGACGTCTTTGAGTGCCTAAGACAAGCGAACCTAAAATTGAATCCAAAAAAATGCATGCTATTCCAGAAAAGAGTTCGATACTTCGGCCACATTATCTCTGAGAATGGGATGGAGACAGACCCCGACAAGACGGACTGCCTTCAAAACTGACCCCAACCACACAGTCATCATGAACTTAAGAGTTTCTTGGGCCTATGCACATACTTCCGACGTTTTGTCAAAGACTTAGCTACAATAACCAAACAACTCTACACTTTGACAGAACAAAACACGAAATTTCATTGGAACATGCAAGCTGAGGGGGCTTTTCTTCAACTGAACAATATCCTTACTGCACCTGCTATCCTCGGATTTCCGCATCCGAATCGTCAGTTCGTCCTGAACACGGATGCAAGTAACGTTGGTATGGGTGCAGTCCTGTCTCAGTTAGTGAGTGGAACCGAACGGGTGATTGCGTACTACAGTCAAGAAATAAAGAAAGCGGAACTAAACTACTGTGTCACAAGAAAGGAACTGTTGGCCGTAGTTAATGTTGGAAGACATTTTCACCATTATCTCTACGGCAAGAACTTCCTCGTAAGGACCGATCACGCGTCCCTCACCTGATTTTTGAATTTTAAGAATACTGAAGAACAACTTGTAATGTGGCTGGAGCGTTTACAATAGTACCAATTTAATGTCTAACCCTTGGCTACTAGAAAACACATGAACGCGGATGCAGTCTCGCGAAGGCCTTGCTCACGAAAAGATTGCCACCCATGTCTTGATGCTGACGCTGCACTCCGACCTCAACAGCACGGACCCACCGTCTCGGTCAACGGCCACGCAGCAAGCGGTGATTACGCGTCCATTAACCGATGACGATCCGACTGACTGGAGTGACAAAACCCTACGTACGCTTCAAAGAGAGGACGACAATATTCGGCTTATTGTACAGTGGAAGCAAGAATGCGAAATGCGGGATTGGTACCTGGTTGCACCACACAACCATGTCGTCAAAGCCTACTGGGCTCAATGGGATTCTCTCCTCATACAAAAAGGCCCCCTGTTTTGCTGCTGAGAAAGCAACAATGAAGATAACTTTTCCCTTCAAATTGTCCTGCCTCAAGTGCAAATCAAAACTGTGCTGCAGGAACTCCATGACAGTCCTTCCGGCGGACATTATAGGGTACACAAAACTCTACAGAGAGTGGTTGGCGCCAGTTGTGACTTGCGCGAATGGTGCAGAGGCTGCGTCTAGATCCACTAAATGAGCTGCGTTTAGAGTATCGGCACTCCGTTCCTGACATTGTTGTGGGCGCTACCATCTTGGCGCTTGTGCAGAGCAGATGCAACTGCCGATCGTCATGATTCAAAAGTGCAACTTCCTCAGTATTAGATTCGGTGTTAGGAAGCACATGTAATATTGCTTTGCTTTGTCGCGAACTGTTTCAATATCTGCGGAGGACGGGAAGGCGTTTCCTGTGATTTCAGATCAATCTTCAGATAACTGGCAGTCGTTACTCTGAAGCGTAGCTTATTTAGTGGCACTGGCTGGGACAGCTGGGACCACTGCACATCGCGCAAAGCACGAGTGCGTGTGCTTTGCAGGGTCGCTGAAAGCCTAGTTGCCCGCGCTTGTAGCATTGGCTGCATCTGCACTTCAGCTGAAACGAAGTATACAATCAATATCTCTAAAATTCGACCTAGAATGTTCGGGAGTGAAATACTGGGAGACTGGGTATACTCCGTTTCACCTTTTGTTGTACCGCAGAGAAGGCTAGAAGCGCGAGCTCATAGCTTTGGTAGCTGCTCTTAAAGCACGTGAGCTTGTGCCGCATAGAGGTGCCCTAGAGCAAGGAGCTCGCGCTTGTAGCCTTTCCTGCAGTACATCATA
Source organism: Ixodes persulcatus (assembly GCA_013358835.2). Lineage (NCBI taxonomy): Eukaryota > Metazoa > Arthropoda > Arachnida > Ixodida > Ixodidae > Ixodes > Ixodes persulcatus. The sequence goes on from JABSTQ010010412.1 coordinate 128,002, forward strand.
AGGTGAAACAGAGTATAGACAAGGCCATTCTGGCCTTCTTATATTTTACGTTCGGTGTATTAACAAACAAGAATCTTCTAAACTTATGGAGAAGCGTTAATTCTGGTTCATGCGCGCGCCAATATGCCGGAGCCAGTGCCATTGCGACGTGTCTAACGCGACAGAGTTCAGGCGCTCCTTATGTTCACGCGACAAAGAGTACACGTATAGACGCTTTCAGGCAGCTGTGCATGGGCGCCGCCATAACCGACCTTCAGTTTTTGTTCCCAATTATTCCGATCGCTTCACTTCATCATTGCCACAGCAGGACAGGTTATTGCCACTTTAAGTGCTACTGTGTCCTTTTCCTCAGCATAGGCCCTTGTGGGGACTCGTCAACGCCCGCTTCAGTGGCTCGGCATCTCGGTAAAACAAGAGAAGGTCGGCTATGGCGGCTCAAACTGGCGCGCGCTGAAAGCGTCTATAGAAATGCTCTTGCAGCACGCACGGGTGCCGAAAACTAAACACATCTTGCGCTCCCCTTAGTCAAGGCTGATATCAAAACAAGGACAGTTGCTTTCTTTTCCCCATCCTAGACAAGCAATTTTCTAAATGGCTAAAACAAAGTGTCGTGTATCAGGTATGACTTGATGATCCTATGACTGTTTCCTTTGATTTTTCATTGCGAAGAAGGGGGGATCGGCGGCCGAGTGGTCTAGCGCACACCAGCTTGGAGCACGTAGAGTACAACCTCGCGCTGTAGAACCCAGGGATGCTAGGTTCGATCCACACCACTGCCCGTTTCGATCTGGATGAGCATTGTACCGGCGTGCAGTCGTGTATCACAACTGCGTGGTGCAGGTTAAAAACCCCAGGCAGGCGGTTTTACTGCACTGGCTAAATTTCTCATCTACAGCTGGCAAACATGTCGCCAGTTGAGGCAGACTGAGCTCTAGGCCGAATAAACACACACATAATCATAGCCTCCTCTATACTCAGTCACTCAGTATAGAGGAGGCTATGACACAACCCTTTTTTTTTCATTGCGAAGACTTGACTGGCAGCAATAGCGCCGCCTTGCGGATCGTGCACCGGTGGCGTGTCTGCCACCATGGCCTCCGGGATTTTTCGCGTGCTGCCAGAATGCTGCTAAAATGACACGAGGTCATGCTGCAACAATAGACCCTTTTCGGAATTCAGACTGGCAACTTTGATCACTATCATCATCATCTGAAAAATGGCATATGTGCTATACTAATGGCGGCCTTCTGTTTAGTGATGAAAGAAGAAGTTGAAGATGCTCCTGAGCAGATGATTCGATGCCTATACATTCTAGATGTTAGCGCGACGTGAAGCAGGAATCGGATGCAAGAGCTGCGTAAGCGTTCATTTCTAACTCGGGCCCTCTCAATCTGTTAGTAGCACACACTCGGCTTCAAAGCGCCTTGATGTATAGAATTTTATCAAGGCGTCTATGTGGGCTGGCGCTTCGTTCTGACTGGTTGCATCTTTTTCGCCATCGACACTGAAAGAGATTTAAAAAGAACTGGTCAGTGACGCGCGCATTCTCATTCACCGTTGACTTGCGAAAGTGACGGTGCCCTATACAGTACTGCAGACCACAGATTCATCGCCGCCATTAATACGGTAAAAGTCAAACTGGCTTTTGAGTCACCAGATGGCACTGAATTCCGGAAAGGGTCTATAGGGAGAAGTAAAAAGTACCCAGATCATGACCTGCAGCCTACTATGCAGAACAAGGTATGAGCAGACCTTCCCTCCAGGCCGGCTGCAGCCGATGCTACAAGCGCGAGCTTCGAGTTTACAGTGTCCCTGCTGAGAACGCGCGCTCGTACAGTGCAAGCACTGTTCAGGGTCACATGCTCTCGCTTGTAGCATTGGCTGCGTCTAGCCCACGCTGGAAGAAACATTTAGGTGATGACTCTCTGTCCGACGCGGCGACCACATTCTGTTCAGCGCACCGAGCGCTTCACTCGCACGGGGATAGATTGCGCCCAAGTATTAAGTTCCTCCCAAACCGACCGCTCCGGTTGTTTCTCCCAGCGATGGTCCCGCATTCTCTCGCTCAGCGCTTCTTGTTGTATCTCACCGCCGCCACGCCGCCACCAAGTAGTGAGAGTTCGTAAATCTGTGTTCTCTTCCTTCTTCTTATTCTTCTTCCTCGGGTTAAGGCTCACCTTCGTGCACGATGGTGGCACCTGTGATCGACACAAACCAGAGCAAAACACGGGACCACCCACTGGCCGCACTCTTCCACAACACCACCACACCGCGAAAATGGCGAGCACGCTAAGCCGCCCACACCATGGCCGCCTAGGAGGGACCTCATACCTCAGCGCCCTCCGTGGCGGCGTGGAACTAACTACTCCTAGTTCGAGGCTAGCTCCGAACGTCGCTCTCTTTCCGAGGGAACAGCGGCCAGAGTCATCACATAAATGTGTTTCTTGCACCGGGTCGGGACTTAAGCTGAAACTAATTATAGTCCCGCCCTTGATTTTTATAACACTACCCTTTTTGCATAGAATGTTTCATTACAGAGTAGGTTGGTTACTGTATTCATAGTAACTAACGATACTAAGGTTGATAGCTGCGCTAGTTGGTAATCGTACATTAATAGAATAAAGAAGCTCAAGAGATACAAAAAGGAAGAGACAAACCGGACAGGATAGAGCGCTGACCCGCAACTAAATCTTCTTTACTCAAAGAAAAGGAGAAAGAAAAAAAGAGAAAGGAAAAGAACCACACGTTACTCCACGTAATTGCACGCGCACCTTTCACCCATGGTAGCTGACTACGGCACACGCTGGACCCTTATTGTCAACTTCAGGACTCCCAGCTCCTTGCCAGACAACGCCACCGCTGTGGCGTTGTCTGGCAAGTGGGAGGACACCTATCGGTTCACTGCAAAGAGTGCCTGTGCAAGCCGGTTTTAAGTGCCACCACCATCTTGGGACGACACAGAGACAAAGTGACACGTGAGGTGCTGGAGGCCTTCCACATCCAGAGTAGAGGATAAAAATGTATCAGCGCAGCATCAGTGGCGTTGTCTGGCAAGGAGCTGGAATTGCTGAAGTTGGCAATGAGGGTCCAGCGCGTGCCGTAGTCAGCTTCCATGGGTGAAAGGTTTCGCGTGCGATTGCGTGAAAAGTGAAAAAAAAATGTTTTATTTTCAGGTGGGATACCTGTTGGCCTTGAAACTCGTCATTGGCTACAGGGGGAGAGGAAGGAGGGACTGGGGCTAAATGTAAATATCAAGTCCGGCGGACTTGATGTACTCTATCAGCGAGTCTAAAATTGCTTTTCTGTGCTCGGGGGAGCCGTCTGGAAGAACTCATTCCTTTAGGCAGGATGGTCTTTCTTGGGGCGGTAGAGCATTCAGAGCTAGTTTCCGCTTGATATCACTTTTGGGACAATCCCAGATGATGTTTTTTCTTTCTCTATTTCTTTGAGTAAAAAAGCTTTAGTTGTGAGTCAGCGCTCTGTCCTGTCCGGTTTGTCTCTTCCTTTTTGTATCTTTTGCGCTGTTTCATTTCATTATGTGACTAACGACTTAGGAAACACAAGGCTTGGGCTAATATGACCACGCTTATTTGTTTGAAACAAATTGGGTTGTAGGTATGTTTATACAGCCTTGAAGTGATACCCGATTCACACAGCAGCGTAAAGGTACCTTTAGCTTAGGTCCCTTAGCTGAAGGTACCTGTAGTAAACGGCGTTCTTGATCACACGATAAATAAACAGAGCACTTTAAGTTGATGTCGATTGCATTCCAGCTTAACCACGAGAGGAGCACGTGATAAATAATTATACCTCGAAATCGGTTTGATGCGCAGTTTTTTTTTATCGTTGGATGTCAAATATCACAATTAAAACCGAAATATTATTTCTGGCTGCTTTTGCGGCACTTTACTTTTTTCTCTAAGTCTAAGGGCGCACCTAAATGAGTCTTGCTTTATAACGTCCGACCCGTCTGCCCACACTGGCCCTAAATCACCTGCGTTTACGAGTTTGCATTGCGAGGTGGGCGACCTTTTTATGTTTAGCAGCTCCATTTTCTTGCAAAGTTCTCACTGAAGTAGCTAAATAGTGCCCGGCAGAAACGAACCACGACGGAGTCTCAAGCCCGGTTCACACAGTTGCGTTTGACTGCGTTTGACTGCGTTGCGGCAGCGAGACACCAGGACATCCCTGCTGCTTATATCGCGTGCCAAGAAGATTCCTGGAATTGGATTCCACGCTTCATACGAAGCACAGATGTGCCGGTGACTCGCTTTCGGTTCTCGCCGCAACGCAGTCAAACGCACTCAAACGCAAGTGTCTGAACCGGCCTTTACGGTTACGCCAATCACGCGATCGAAAGGGATGGAAAACGACGAAGATAAAGGGTCCTGGGCGGGAGAGTCGGGCAACTCGTCTACAACATCGAAAAAGAGCTCGCAGTGGTCCATCGCGTTCGGGTTCGTAGCAGACATTGTGTTCCACGTGCTGCTGCTGCTACCTGCTAGCTAGAGTATGCGTTCATCATTATTGTATTATTCCATCAGATTTGTATTCATAATCATTTCAAAATTGGGATACTTATATATTCAATTTGTGATAATGCATTAAACAAGATATATTTATATATCTGTGATATTATTTTGAGTTCGTGGGTCCGAGGCTACTCCTTGTAGCTGTTTAGGGTGCTCGGCGAGCTCCGTTTAACACAGGACCTTCCTTAGCGAAAGTGACCTTTATGCGCCGTGTGATCACGAACTCCAGCTGCCTTTACGACTGGTACCTGGCCTAAAGGTACCTTTACGCTGCCGTGTGATTCGGGTAGTCTGCCTTAACGAGCGATTTGTCTTTGGATGCGCATCGCACGCTGGTACGATGCTCATTCAGATTAAAATGGGGCAGGGGTGGGCTCTTTGTTCGAGATTCATTTTCCTGCCTCCTTAGCTGCTGATGCCACAAGCTTATTGGTTACGGAGCTGTACTGCCTTTCACCTCAAATGGCTCAAGTCCAGGCGCAGCAGATGCTAAAGGCACAAGGATGTGGCCTGAACAGCGGTTGAACTATCGCCTGGCAGAGACATTGAAAGCCAGGAGCTCGAGCTTGTAGCATTGGCTGCGTCTGGACTTAAGCTGAAACGAGGTATATATTGAGATGTTTGGGAGTCGCCACGCCCGGCGCTTCTTAAGCTGTTAGTTGCTAAAGCTAATTACCACCGGCTACGATAATTGGACAAGACAGAAACACAAAAGTCCACAATAGGGGTGATGTCGACATTATAATTAAAATAAGATAATATAAATTTTTGTTAACGCGTTAAAACGACTGAAGGCCCCATTCTGAGTCTGGGATGATAACTTCTTTAGGGGAAAAAGAACACACTTTTACCATGGCTCATCCTCTAAGAGCGTACTAAAATTAGCATACGTTTCAAAAAACGGCTTCGTAACATTATCAAACGGCTCTGTCTCTTCAGCAAACGTTGTCGTGGTTTGCATCCGCGAGTAGTTCGTCGTTGCTTCCTTCGCGAGTGGTTGTCTGCGTCCAACGACGCTCAAATCGTCTCCTGTGACGGCCCTCGCTGTTCTTCTCAGGGCGTACTTTTCCCTCAGTAAGTGAACGATAACCACCACGGTGCAAATTGCGACGATCGAGACACAGAGGAGCGTTGCTCTGGTGGCGAGGAGAGACCGCGGTGGTGTTTCCGGGGAACTCAACAACGACGTCGCGGACGACGGAGACGGTGCGTCGCTTGGTGTCAACAGCTTGCGAGGTGGCGGTTCCGGCTCATCCTCGGGCAGGACTGCTTCCAAGATTTCGAAGTCATCGAGAGGCTTCTCTGATTGACCCCTGGGTAAGATTTCTTTCAGCAAGAAATAGGGCAGCGACATGACGAACGGCAGATGTGGAGCGCGCCCCTTCTTTTCTTTTTTGTTTTTGCGCGTGGCCGACAGCTTTATTTTCATTTTCTTCCCCGCAAATACCTCCTCCACATCTATAGGAGAGAAAAGAAACGTCTAATGTAATAAAAGAATGTACCGAATCATGAAAGATTAGTTTTGCAGATGCATTAACGAAATAATTTTAGGCGTTCAGCTATACTCGGCGTCAAATATTTTCTGCTACATCATCAAAACTGCGCATGCAAAACGCGGTTACAATTATTTTTTTTTTGTATTATCCGCGCTTTGAAACATTAATAATGCGAAAGCATTAACTGTCTCATAGAGCCAGCTGACGTCATCAGTCTGAAGCGCGAAAATAGCAGATAGTTTCCTTCGGTTCCATTGGCTGGCGCGCGTCGACGGGGCTCCCATTGGCCGCTGCGCTCGTCAGTTTCCACGACCGCTCACCCCATGGCGCTGCCTGCGTGTCCACCGTGGAAGGCGGGTTTAGAGGAGTGTAAGAGGGAGTGTGACAGTAGGGTAGAGCGCCTGGAAGGGGTAATTCGAGCGAGTGAGAGTAGCGAGGGAAGAAAGGAGGAAGTGTCAGTTCTAGCGGGACGAACCGCCGGTCCGCAGGCTGGGGTCGCTGGTGGTCAGGAGTCCAGCCTGTTGACCGGCGGGCTCGATGACGCTGGAGAGCTAAGTGACCCTCAGTTCAATAGCGCCTTCGAGCAGCAGGCGTCGGGCAGTCAGGTGACAGCAGATAAGTCGCAGGACAAGGGCGCGCAGGTACCAGGGGGATCTAGGGTACTGGTAGTGGGGAGTTCTAACGTAGCAGGGGTTAAGAGGGGTGTACTGAACAGGGTGAAGGGAGACCAGAGGGTAACCGTAGAGGTCCAGCCAGGGAAGTGTATGGTGGATGCTATGACCGCAGCACGTGAGGGGGTGTGGGATAATCGGGAGGGAAGGAACCTAGTAATAGTTCATGCGGGGCTTAATGATGTGCTCAAGGGTAGGAGTCAGAACCTCGGAAAGCAGCTAAACGTGGGAATGCGTAAGCTGAGGGACGTGTCTGCGAATGTGCACGTGGTTGTGTGCACCATTTCAGAAGTTCGGGGGCAGTCCGGGGTAACGGAGAGGAGGGTTGTCGAAGCCAACAGAGTAATTAAGAGTATGAGTCGACAGCTTCGGTACGACGTAATGGAAGTAAACAGGGAAGTGTACGAGGCTGGCTCCCGCCCTTTTGCAGATGGCATTCACTACAGTGAGGCCAAGGGTTACAGGGTGGGGGATAGGATGGGCCGCACGGTGACTGCTTTTTTGGGGGGACCGAGGTCCCTGGAGTACTGAGGTAACTGAAAACCCAAAAAATCAGGAGAGGCACCCAGGGTTAAAAAGAGGAGAAAACGTAAGAACAGGTATAAACAAACAACTCAATCAGACATTGGATACATTAACATGCAGGGTGGTAGAAATAGGTTAAAATGAGAAGAGGTAGAGGAGCAACTAAGAAAGGAGGATTTAGTGGTGTATGGGTTTGGGGAAACACATCCCAGAGACATGGAGCAGCCACCTTGCAACCCTGACTATGTGTGGGAAGAATGCAACAGAACGGAGGGAACGAGGAAGGGAGGTGGAATTGGAGCATTTATTAAGAAGGACATGAACTTTCAAAGGATCAGAAAGGAGTGCGCCGAACACTTGTGGCTGAAAGGAAAAGTCGCTGGGGAATCAACACTCCTTGGAGTTGTTTACTTATGGACAGGGAAAGGTGCTAAAGAGGAAAACAGAAAAATTATTGATTGCTTATCAAGAGACATTAGTGAGCTAGGGGAAGGCTCTGAAAGAATTATTATGGGAGACATGAATGCCCATATCGAGGGTCTGGATGGGTATACGGACTCAACTGGAAGCATATTACTAGAACTGGTGGAAAAGCATGACTTAGTTTTATGTAATACCAGTCAGAAGTGTGACGGGCACATAACGTGGGAAACTGGCAATCTACATTCAACTATAGATTACGTACTTATGTCACACAAAATATATGGCAAGTTACAAGTAATGAAAATAGATGAAGAAGGTTCCAAAAGTCTTGGTAGTGATCACAAACGTATTAAGCTGCATTTTGCCAGAGAAGTAAATGCTGAAACTAGACAACATAATTCAAAGCAGACTTTCTGCACCGTCAAAGAGTTGGAAATAGTTGCTGAAAGAATAGAGGAAGCAGTTTCAGGGCAACCGTATACAGACTGGACCTATGAGAGCCTAACTGGGCTTTTTGTTCTGGAACTAGACAAAGTTCAGAGTAAACGAAAGGGGAAGCAAAGACATAGACCAAAAAGCTGGTGGAACAAGGAAGTGAAGCAAGCGATACAAAAACGTCAGGAAGCCTCTAGAGAACACAGGCATTCCAAGCGTAGTGGGGAGTCGGAAACGGAAGTAAAAAGAGGATGGGACACTTTTATAACATGTCGCCGAGAGGCATCCAGTTTGATCAATGCGCAAATTCAGAGAAAGGGTGAAGAATGGATGAGTAATGTAAGCAAGAAAGATAGAAACGCAGCCAAGAAGTTTTGGGAGCACTTGAACTCACTCGGTGAAACGACGCAAGCTAGACAGAGGTTCATACTCTCGCATCAGGGAGATCAATTAGAGGGAGATGTTGCGATACGATATACACGAGCAGTGATGGAGGAGAAATTTCGGGAACGGGTACATGTGGAAGATAGGAGAATCGAAGGCAGTATCAGTCCAGCTTTTGACATCGCGGGTTTTGGACAAAGAGAATGGGAAAATCGGAACGAAGAGTCCCTAGTGGCACGTCGACAGGCACAGATGGTATCCCAATCAAGCTGGTGAAGAATTTGGGTCCTAAATCTAAGGCAACACTAAGGGAGGTAGTGAGCACTATGGTAACAAAAGGAAATATTCCAGATGAATGGAGGCTTAGTAGGATGAGTATGATATATAAGGGAAAGGGAGATAAGTCTGACATTAGGAATTATCGTCCCATAACCGTGACACCAGTTATTTACAGGTTGGTAATGCAGATTATAAAGAACAGACTGGAGAAATGGGTAGATTGTGAGGGCATACTGGGCGAGTTACAGAACGGGTTTCGGAAACAAAGAAGGTTGGAAGACAATATATTTTCTCTAACACAGTGTATAGGAATAGCGCAAAAAGAAAACAGACAGCTCTGGCTGGCATTTCTGGATATCAAGGGTGCCTATGACAATGTGAACCAAAATACTCTGTGGGACATAGTGGAGAGCTTAAACCTAGATGAAGGACTAACAGAAATATTAAGGAACATTTACAAAGATAATAAGGTGATTATAACATGGGAAGGAAAGGCAACGGGGAAAATAGAGATAGGACGAGGCCTTAGGCAGGGGTGCCCGTTATCGCCTTTGCTGTTTATGTTGTATCTGAGAGGATTGGAGGCTAGACTAGAGAAGAGTGGGCTTGGATTTGACCTTTCGTACAGTAAGCTAGGCCAAACAATTCAGCAATCCTTACCGGGACTGATATATGCGGATGATATCGTACTAATGGCTAACAACAGGATAGATTTGCAGGAATTAATGAGCATCTGTGGTAGGGAAGGAGAGGAATTAGGTTTAGAATTCAGTAGTGAAAAATCAGCAGTCATGATTTTTAACAATGATGATGTTGAGAGACTGAAGATACAGAATATTACAGTTGAGAGAGCTAGTAAATACAAGTATCTAGGAGTATGGATATGTGGTGGTGCAGAATATCTCAGTGAGCATGAAAAGTATATAATAGGTAAGGGCAACAGAAATGCGGCTGTAATGAAAAATAGTGCACTTTGGAATTACAACAGGTATGAGGTGGTGAGAGAGATTTGGAAAGGGGTCATGGTGCCTGGCTTGACTTTTGGAAACGCAGTGCTATGCATAAAATCCGAAGTGCATGCAAGACTAGAAATAAAACAGCGTGGAGTAGGTAGGCTGGCTTTGGGGGCACATTGCAAAACACCAAACCAGGGAGTACAAGGAGACATGGGATGGGCGTCCTTTGAGGGCAGGAAAGCTGTGAGCAAGATAGAATTTGAGGATCGGTTGAGGCAAATGGGCGGGAAGCAATGGGCACGAAAGGTTTTCAGCTATTTATACATGAGGAGTATAGACACAAAATGGAGACAGCGCACTAGGAAATTAAGAGGAAAGTTTTTAGGCTATAGTGGGGTTACGGAAGAGCAGGTCTCAGTTAAGAAGAAAGTTAAGGCCACAGAAAGAGATCGGTGGCTAGAGGGAATGCAGACAAAGAAGGCTCTGGAAGGCTATAGATTAAACAAAACAGTTATTGCCAAAGAAAGCATTTATGACAATTCTAGGGGAAGCTCATTGTTGTTTGAGGCAAGGACAGGTGTTTTGCGAACCAGAACATACAGCGCGAAGTACCAGGAAATGGACACAGTGTGCGCTGCTTGTGAAGAGGAGGACGAGACGGCTGAGCACTTGATACTCTACTGTAAAGGGCTTCACCCTATGCATACCGAAGACAACATAGATTTAATAAGGTCATTGGGTTTTAGAGACAGCGAAGGAAAAGTGGATTTCAAGACAGTAGAGATTACCAAGCAAAGATTAAGTGAATGGTGGCAGAAAGCGAGAGAAAACTAGGCATTTTCTTATTAACTGATGGCAAGGGGGATTTATAGCCTCACTTTCTTTTCAGTACGGAGTGAATATAGTTTTCACATTTAAATATTTTAAGCTTAAAGGGTAAGACGAAATGGCTAGGTGGCGTAAGCTACCGCCCGATCCAAAGGGCTCAGCCGTATTCATCCATCCATCCATCCAACGCGGAGCGTCCAAGGTCACCAGGGGAGCAACGCTCCGACCGTCGACGAAAAGTACGCAGCAGACGAAAAAGAGAGCGGACGAGCGGCTTGCATGCTTTCGCATGCAAGCCACTCCCACGGCAGCCATCTTGAACAAGGTGTTAGTTCAACCAATAGATGGCGACACGCACCCGTGGGGTGGCCGAAATACTGGTTCACAATAGAAAGTTTTAGTAGATCGTTCCTATAACGATACCCTATAGCGATACGATAACCATACGATACCGATACACAGAACCGGAATGTGCATTTAGTAGACCATTTTGAAGAGGATACATCCGATACGGTCGCTGAAGGCGCTGGGGCGCTCCCAAGTGGAAACGATTTGCACTTTCCAAAATGAAAAATAATGAATTAAAAGAAAGATGTTTCACTGAAGGAAAAATAACTGTTCTTACATTTAATACAATTAAAAAAAAAAACGTCAATTAAGTTTTGTAAGTTGCAGAAATTACACAAATGCAGCAGCAAGCTACATCTAGCCAAGTAAAGACAAGCCAATCTAGTACCCCCGGTGGCTTGTGGGTAGCATGGGAGTGCGCGCGATTATTCCCGATATTCCCGATACCTGCTCCCAAAACACCCGATACTCTAGCGCATGCGTGATGGCTCTGGCGCAGTATCGGGTATCGTTATCGGAGTGAAAAACGATCTACTAAAACTCTCTAATGAGATGGCTCGAGCTCCATCACGTTCCCATCGTGGACTTGCTCGCGCCGCTGCCAGCTGTGCTCAGCTGGCTCAATAGCGAGGCCCAGCAAACTCATGTATGCGAGAATGTCAGGCTGATACTATAGGGAGTATTCAAACAAAACAAACAAATGGGTTGTGTTTATGTTTATACAGCCTAGAACTTGGTCTGCCTCGACGGGCGACGAGTCTCCCAGCTGTAGATGAGCAATTTAGCCAGTGCAGTACAACCGCTAGCCTGGGATCTTTAACGTGCATCACGCAGTAGTGATACACGACCGCACGCCGGTACGATGCTCATCCAGATCGAAACGGGCAGGGGTGGGGATTGAACCCAGGATCTCTGAGTTCTGCAGCGCGAGCTTTCGCTCCACGTGCTCCGAGCTGGTGTGCGCTAGCCCACTCGGCCACCGATCCCCCCAAGGGAGTATTAGCGGCGAGATGTTTTGGTGGCGCCCTCCTATGGTTCCCCCTTGTGACGTCATTACCTCGGAAACAACAAGTTTGAGGGTGTTTGTTATTTGCATGGTGGAAGCTTGAAATCATTGCGCTCTCAAAGGAACACTGCCAACACCGTCAAAATTAAAGTTCTTTCATTCCCCTTATTCCGTCGATGATAAATCCCCTTTCCGACGTCATAGTCAGCCTTCGGCCAATCGTGGACGGCCGACCACAGCGACGCTTTCGGTCGTGCACGGGGCTAATTCACTGGCGGTCATAGCCGTGTGCTCGGCTGCGGAGCGCGTGCTGAACGCGAGCTTCCACAGTTCTTTCGCCACGTTCATTCCGCTCCACCAAGATTGCCGGTCTTGGCAGCCTATTAATGCGAGCTCGTTCTGAGCATGCGCTCTAAACAGTGACCTCAAATATGGCGGCCAGTGAATACCTCCTATAGGGACATGCGATTCGGCGGTTGCCACGGGCTTTCGCAATAAATTTTACCAAGAAGGAATCAATTGTCGATTGACGTGTCAATAAGGAGTATTCACTGGGCGCCATATTTGTGGGTGATGTCTAGAGCGCATGCTCTCAACGAGCCCACATTAATAGGCTGCTAAGACCGGCAATCTTAAATTTGCGAAATGCGCATTCCAAAAGAACTGTGAAAGCTCGCCATCAGCACGCGCTCATCAGTCGTGCACACAGCTATGGCCGCCAGTGAATACTTCCTATATTCTGTCAATGAAAACTTTTTCTGCAGGAATGCACGCTCAGTAGACTCAATCTTCCAAGACACCAGTGGAAGTGGACGTCTAGTAAACTGCTTCGCGATTTACGGTATTTACCTCGCCATTATAATGACGACTGAAAAGTGATGTCACGAAATATTGTGTTTTACGGGATGCGAAAGATGTTGTAAAGGTTGTTACATTGTAGTTCCCAGAAAACAAACGGCCGTTGCAATATTTTCGGAAGTACCGACACGCATTATGTTGTAAGTACAGTTCAAGAGGAATATGATGAATAGCATCAGTATAAATAGGAAGACGTTTATTTTCGATGAAGACGCTATGATTGAGCGGCGTTTAACGATGGCAAGTGATGAGCGTTCGGTAATTTAAAAGTTCACATGATTGCGAACTATGGACATGCGGACAATGATGACCTGTTTTGTCGGGAGATGGAGTTGCGGTGATGAACTGATATCGGACGACTCGTGGCAGGCGAACGAGCAAGTTTCTTCTCAGCGAATGGTAAGCGTCAAGTGTCAAGCACAGCACATTGCTACCGACGTTTCGACGTTTCGAGCACTTACCGCTTCCGACAAAAGTGTTGGCACCTGGGCTAACTTTGCGGAAAGACTCGAAGTCTTCCTCGAGTCTAGCGCCATCATGAACAGTAACTGAAAACGATCCACTAATCAGTCGGTGGGTGGCGAAACGTCTCCGCATCTGCGGAGTCATGGTCGATGCGTACTGTAAGTGATTGGAAGTTTACACGATGTATGCCTCGACGTCCGAACGCATCATCGACGTTATACGCTTTCGTTTCGCTACAGTTGGGCTACCGAAAATACTTTTCTCTGATAACGCGCGGAATATTCTTTCAAATAAAATATACAAGTTTTTGAGAAGCATCAGGCACCACATTAGTGCACCATACCATCGTGCAACTAGCGAGCTCGCAGAACAGATGGTGTGTGAAACGAAAAATGCCCTCTTAAAGCTTACGGAAGAAGCAGTTCAGTGAAGAATCGCCAGGTTCTTGTTCCGGCAGCACGCGACGGTCTCATCTTCCACGAGAAAAACACCCGCCGAAGCAATGTTCGGCGGACGAAGAGCCACACCCCTCGATCTCATGACACTATGGGCTACGAACGAAGATCGTAGAGATTCCCAGATCGGGAGTAATGGCAGTTTATTCGATCGGACAACTCGTCTACGTGAGGAATTCCAGCGGAAGTCCGGCCTTGCATGTAAAACTTGAGTAGAAAAGGCTCCATGTCTTTGACCAGAAGGTGTCATTCCTTTGAATACGTTCGATATATCAATGCCATTGAGTGTAAATATAACGAAATCACAAAACTCTCTTTGTGTATTGTGTAACTGCCCTTGCATTTGGTAGCAGAAGCTATGATGGTGATTTGGACCTTTCACACCAGGCTCCTTTTTTTTATTTTTCGCCTCATACTCCTTTGCGGTTTCGGTAGGCTATAAGAATCTTTTGGAATGGGGACACTTTATCTCAACGAGGCCATTTTTTCCAACCTGTCGATCAGGGGATGCAGCATCCTCAATGATTCCACCATATAATGTTGTGGGTGAAGAAAAGTCTTTGGGTGCACGATACTTGAAACAAGTCTGGCACTGTACGTTGTGGTTGGATACCCACTAATGTCGTCGTCCTTATAGAGCCTCATCAATTAATCATTACCTTCGTCACCTCATATTGCTCTTCATCAACAGTACAATAGGGTACTGCAAAATTACAATTCATGAATTGAAAAATTGAGTCGTTTAGTCCTTCATTATGGTGATTATTTATATAATGTTATTACGTTACATTACCTTGAGACGATCGACGTCCATTGTCGATCTTCAAATATACCTGTATATAAATTAGACGCACAATCACAAAAAACACAGCGTGCCGCCTCTTTTCTTTGGATCTTTTTGAAACCAGCGCAAGCTGGCGTTCTCTCTTCTGAGACGGTTAGAGCGGTCACTCATAAAACCCGCGTTTCTCCTACCCTGCCGCTTCCTCCTCTCATCATGTGTAGTTGGTTATAACTAGATAAGCTATAATAATAGAGCATTATTCATATTTAGTTTCAGTTTCAGTCAGGGGAAAGGACGTTTGCGGGAACTAGAGCCGCTAAATGAGCTGCGCTTAGAGTGTCGGCACTTCGTTCCCCTACATTGTTGTGGGCGGCGCCATTTTGGTGCTTGTGCAGAGCAGACGCAACTGCCGATCGTCATGATTCAAAAGTGCGACTTCCTCAGTATTAGATTCGGTGTTAGGAGGCTCATGTAATATTGCTTAGCTTTGTCGCGAACTGTTTAAACGTTTGTGGAGGACGAAAAAGTGTTTCCTGTGATTTCAGATAAAGCTTCAGATAACTGGCAACCATGATTTTAAGCCACAATATGGCCCAGTGTCGCTACTCTGAAGCGTAGCTAATTTAGTGGCACTATACTCTGTTTCACCTTGTGTTGTACCGCAGGGAAGGCTACAAGCGCGAGCTCCTTGCTCTAAAGCACAGCTCGGCGGCACAATCTCTCGTGCACCAAGGGCAGCTGCCAACGCTATGAGCTCGCGCTTCTAGCCTTCGCTGCGGTACAACATAAGGTGAAACGGAGTATAGCGGGAACAATGAGGAAGAGGCAGGCGTCGAAAGGTAGTGGCTTGTGAAACCCATGGGGCTTACGTCATGGCCCCTTCAGGTATTAGAAGCTCCTCGAACAAGGGCATGAATAGTGTCATTAAATAAGCTACGCTTCAGAGTAACGACACTTGGGCATATTGTGGCTTAAAATCATGGTTGCCGGTTATCTGAAGCTTTATCTAAAATCACAGGAAACACTTTTCCGTCCTCCACAAATGTTTAAACAGTCCGCGACAAAGCAAAGCAATATTGCATCAGCTTCCTGACACCGAATCTAAGGCTGAGGAAGTCGCGCTTTTGAATCATGACGATCGGCAGTTGAGTTTGCTCTGCACAAGACCCAAAATGGCGGCGCCCCCAACAATGTTGGGGAACGGAGTGTCGATACCCTAAGCGCAGCTCATTTAGTGGCTCTGAGCACGAAGTGAACTCCGGTGTATTCTTTTCCTTTTCGTCTTTATTGTTTATCGATTTCAATCATATCAAATAATGAACACAATATATCACACTACGCTTGTGTAATTATTTATCTTACATTTATTAACCTGACCCAGTACTTAAACCATTCCTTTGTCGATAGTAAATCTTCTAACATATTTTCTGAATGTGAAGGTAAAAAGACATGGACATTGATGATGATGCAGACGCCAACGCCGCCCTTGAGAATTTATAGAACATTAGAAATCAGCAGTTTTGTCTGCCATCCGGCAGGTAGCGCAACAAAACACCCAAACAGATTTTAATTGTTTTTAAAATTAACTAAGCTCTACACCTGTCAAGAAACCAACGCAAGATCATTGTGAAAATCGAACACATCGCAATGTATATTTATTTCATGCAATAAATGTTATTAGATGCCAATAAATCTGTTTGATGTCCAAAAAAGATATGCGTCAAAAACAGGTAAGTTTGAAGTGCTCCTGGAGCGTTATGACTTTGAAAATGAAAAAAGCCACCGTTCACCTTTTGGGCAACCATTGTAGTTATAAATGTCATAAAAGATTTTATCATAGTTTAATTATTTCCTCAGCGGCATTTGAAGCACCGAGACTCGAAGCACAAAAAAGTGCTACGTTTATATAGAATATCTAAACAAACAAAATTTACACAACATTTAATTTTTTTTCTGCATATTACCAATTATACGCACTACACTTGTAGCTAATTTCATTGCCCTAGCGCATGTCATTAAAGGGATACTGAACCATAGAATTTAGTGTCCATAATAAGTGGCGCACGTTCTTTCCACGAGCCGGCAGCCGCCGGTGTGCGCGAGCACTCGCAACGAAAATGACGTCAAAGACCTCCATTCGCGCTTGAGGACTGTGAAATGCATGGGCTTCGGGCCAAAGGAGAATAAAGACAGGCTTTTCATCTCTACAAGTGAAAGCTACATGCTTGTTAGACCAATTAATCGCTTACCTTTCACACCAGACACCACTGTATAGATGAAAAACTTGTCTTTATTCTCCTTTCGCCCGAAGCCCATGCATTTCACTGCTATCTTAACCGCGAATGGAGATCTTTGACGTCATTTTTGTTGCGTGTGCTCGCGCACACCGGCGGCTGCTGGCTCGTGGAAATAACGTGCGCCACTTATTATGGACACTAAATTCTATGGTTCAGTATCCCTTTAAAGGAGCTGTGCAACGATATTCAATTCGAATGTTTTTCACTTTACACGAGCTTACTGGAACTAGTGGGACTCAAGGATACTCGCATGCAATGCCACTGGCCAAGAAGCTCCTTTGTTGCGGTGTAATTTCAAGGACAAAAGCGATCATTTTCATTCAATCTCTTCTTTGCAAAATTCGATGACGTAACGTGGGGATCGCAGCAACGTTACTAGATTACCTCAGTTGTGGAACTCCCGCGGAGGGGGGTACCCCCCCCCCCTCACTCACCTCAATCCGCCTAGAGTCGTTCGAAGCGCCATCTATATTTTCGTTTCTTAACTGTGCATTCTAAAAAGCACAGCTGAAGCGCCAAATGGCGATCACAACGCCGCCATTTCTCCCGCAGCGGTCACTCGAGGAACTGCACGTGATATCTATTTTTGGCTTCAATCGTGTTACAGGGGTTCCAGCCCCGTCTCCCTTGCGGACGCGCCGCGAAATACCCCCACAGTTAAAATGCGCCTAGGTCGGGACGCGCTACCTGAAATTCCCGCTGAGGCATGGTTGTATAAAAACAATATTAATTGTGCTGCAAAACCTTGAAAACTAAAAATTTTAGAAAACATCACCCGCCCCCATTTTGTACTCATCTCCAATAAAAGTTACTACAAAAAGAGTTTTTTTCGTTGGTTTTTACGTTTCTAGTGACGTTGAAACGAACGTATCCCGATTCAGTTACCAAAGCATGCCGTCCGGCGGCGCGTCGAGCGAATCTGGGCGAGTCGTGGTGAGTGAGGGGGGGTACTGTTCGTGCATGCAGCGTCTATGAACAGTTCCGTAACTGAGTTAATCCAATAACGTTGGATCGCAGTACACCCATATGACGATATTTGAATGCGGTTCATAGATTGGACCCGAGCATTGCGTGGGCACTCGATTTGGGCTCGTGATAATTGATAGCTCGAGAAGCATTCGATTAGTGGCCCGTGTCCAATCGCTGCAACGACGACAATAGCCGAGCCATAACAATGTCTGGAACTCAGCGCGTGTCCTGTGCTTTTCCAACCCCAGCGCGTGGCTATGATCAACATTGGCGGCATATAATCGGCTCCAGATCACGTGGCCGCTTGTTCTGGCTGCGAGTTGAGGGCGTGAACGCTGCTCGTTTTGCTTTAATTTTTTTCTGGGAATTCTATTGCGTGGGGTGAAAAACGAACGCGTGTTTCATAGGTCATTAACGTCAGGGATCCGTTCTAAGCGGTATTTGCGCATAGTAAAAAAATTGTTGCTTAGCCCCTTTAAAAACATATTTGTGCTGAAAAATTACAATTTTAGGGCAATATTTGGAGGGATGAACAAAACAAAGTAGTGCAAATACCAAAAAAGTACACCGTTACATTCTGCTCCAACATCATCTTAACAAAACTGTTCTATTGGAACCGTGTTATCTTTAATAGATTTTTCATGAAACATGAACCAGCGGAGCAAGTAAGGGTCCACGCCATCATAATCGCAACGCTACGAATGCGCATGAGCAGTATAAACCAATACTTACATAATATCAAATGAAAGAGGATTACTTTGCCTTTCGAACGACATCAATCCCACAAAACAGTGTTCAAAAGAAGATGAGTAATGACCTGCCAAAAAGTACCTAAACTGCCACTTTCAGTGGGACCGTGGCCTTAAGGAATCCTTAAGGCCGGTTCAGACACTTGCGTTTGAGTGCGTTTGACTGCGTTGCGTCGAGAACCGAAAGCGAGTCACCGACACATCTGTGCTTCGTATGAAGCGTGGAATCCAATTCAAGGAACCATCCTGGCACGCGATATGAGCAGCAGGGGTGTCTTGGTTTCTCGCAGCCGCAACGCAGTCAAACGCAGTCAAACGCAACTGTCTGAACCAGGCTTTAGGTGTACCTTGATCTTTTCTTGCGCGTGTTGCACGAGTGCGATCTAGGCGTATCACCTCAATTTCCGCGTGGTGTTTCTAATATTTACTAACTTAGTGGGTTTTTAAGGAGGCCCAGCAAGTTTGTGATAATCCAGACCTTATTTAATACATGTTCCCCGGGAAGTATATAGCTCTCCTGCCTTGACCGCATTAGTATTCGCGGCGAAAAATCTGGATATCACCGCCTGGTGGTATTTTTTCACAACCCCAACTCAGAATACTTCTACTTCCTCTGCTGGTGCAACCACGTATAATGCCAAGCTTATATGACCTATGAAAATTAAAAAAACAACCGCGTGGGTAGCACGTGCACTACCCATAGTGAACCAGAGCCGTTTATACTGTAAGAGTTTGGCCTTCTTAACAAGATTTTGACAATGGACCTTTTGTAGAAATACGCGGTGCGCATGCGCGGAGTATTTCATGCGCCTGGGTTCGAGAGTATCTAGTTCCAAACAATCCGCCATCTTGCATTTCTCGCCTTTGAGCGGTTTCGTTGTGTCGACCTCGGGGCGGAAGATTACGCACGATGGGGACAAAGGTGAGCTTGGGGGAGCCGTATCTAGGTCACATCGCCTCAATGGGTGAACAGGATGTAGCTGACGTTTTGGGTGTGGAACGGGTGGGAGAGGCCTTGGGCGCGCGTTGTTTTCCAGTCACCTAGTCTCGAACCGATTCGCGTGTCTAGGTGGCAGCACATATTCGCCAAGAGGTCCATTTGGCAACCAAAGCTGCGTAGTCTGACAACTGGTGGAGGGCTACTTCCGTCCGCTATTTTGTGGCTCTGACTGATAGGTATTCCAAATACTTTACTAGGGGGAATAAAATCCACTCCGCTCATTTACTTTAGACAGAACACCTATAGCGCCGAACCCAGCCCTGACGGAGGGGAGGTCCGCGGCAGTCGGCGCGCATGCGCATCAGAATTGTAGCGGCGGCCGCGGCCAAAGCTTGCTCCAGTAACGTTGGCCGCGGTGGTGTCGTCTTCAGATTTCTCCACGCCACGTCGAGTCTTTTTTTTTTTTTGTGGAAAATGAGCTATCATCATTATTAGTTGCAGACATTTCACGACTACGCACTACGCTACGCCCAACGTTACTGGAGCAAGCACCAGTAATATTGGCTACGCCGGCGGTCGGTGCGCCGGTGCAAGCCAGTGCGTCCAGGTGTCAAACAACGTCAAATGTGTTGCGTGGTGTTTTCGTTTGATACCTTTTTTCGAAACGATGCACCCGATAAAACCCCGAGTTTCAGCAAACATTAGTTTAGCTTCGGTTTGTGAATTTGGCTTTTAGAAACAAAAAAATCTCCCCAATTATGTGTATTTTTCTCTTCTGCGTTCAAGAGATAATTTGGTATCTTCTGTATTAAGTATGTTTTTTTTCAGTTATGTGCGCCACTAGTACGGTGTAGTTTGGCATTCGTATCCTATAAACGAGGAAAGACTATTAATTGGGGGTTGTGTGGATATTTATACAGCGTGTAGTTGGTCAGCCTTTGCAAAGTTGCGACGAGTCACTCGCTGGAGATGAGAAATTTAGCCAGTGCAGTACACCCGCCAGTTTGGGGTATTCAACGTGCACCACGCAGTAGTGATACACGACCGCACGCCAGTACGATGCTCATCTAGATCAAGGAAACACTATTGTTCTTTTTTTAAGGCGCTAGCGGCTGTTGGTCAGCAAAGCATTATGTCTTTAGTCCTTAGTCTGCATTTATTTGGCTCTGGAGAGCCGCGGCACCGCGGAAAGGCAGCAGCCTGTACCATGAAGGTCCGTGGTGCCCGTCTAGTGAACATGATAATGTGATGAGTATATAAGTGTTGTTGCGAAAGGCGCCAGGGGACGACCTTGCCTTTCCAAGCCGACCGGCACGGGTGAACGCCCTGGAGCATCGTCGCCAGGTGGCTGCGGTCAGCTGCGCCCGGAGACAGAGCGAGAGGAGCCTTGGGTGTCGCCAACGCACCTTGGTACACGGGGACAACCTGACCTTCTCCGAAGGATGATCGGGTTGGCCCTCGCCAGTGTCATCTGGCGGTCTTTGCCGTCCGGCCCCTCTCCTTGCTTCTGCTGTCTGACCTCGACGCACGGCGACCCGACAGCCTTGGGACGTCCTCGACAAAGGAGGGGGCTTTACTCAATTTCCCCAGCTTAGATCGCCCATGGGATTATCACCTAACACACGGAAGCCAGGACGCCTGCAATTATGGATGTCTTCCGCCGTCCTCTTCTTCGATGTCGCCATTGTCCGCCGAGATTGACCGGCGACACCGCGGCCAAGGACGTCTGGACCCCGGAGTGCGTGACGAGTGTCGCGGTGTGTGAGGGAGAGGGAAGGGGCGTGTCTGAACGTAACGAACATTGACCACGCCGTTTTGGTCAAGGCAGGGATGATAGGGATTCCCTACTAGGGATGTGGGGAAAAGTGACGTTATAAAAGCAGCAGCAGACGGCTGCTATACTCCCTTTCACCTTATGTTGTACCGCAGACAAGGCCAGAAGCGCGAGCTCGTAGCGTTGAGAGCTACTCTTGACGCACGAGAGCTTGTGCCGCCGAGATGTGCCCTAGAGCAAGGAGCTCGCGCTTGTAGCCTTTCCTGCGGTACATCATAAGGTGAAACAGAGTATACTTTGTGTTCTTATGTTCTCAGGCCGAAAGGCAGACTGTACATAGAATGTAAATAAACAGTTTGAGACGACACACCCTGGCTCTCTATCGACCCTGCTCGATGTTTTGGGCGACGCATGGCTCCAGCGGTGATCGACTACGTGGACAAGCCCTGAGTCACAACAATGTCTGATGACGACGACATGGATTGGTGGTGGGGAGGATGGCAGTCCGATTCGCAGAAGTCAAGATTTCGTGGAGGCGGGTCGGGTGGTCAGTAGCAAGCCATGGGAACCTGATACGCAGTTAAATCGGTGCATGAAGGAGCCCCAGGAACATGATGGCGCTGTTGCTCACTGGGGTCCACTGGGGTCGAAGCATCAGGCTCCAAGGAGGTAGCCCAGTCAAAGTAGAAGCTGCCGCCTATGAGGAACCGAGGCCCAGGGTTAAGATTTAGGCACCGCCGTCGCTGGGTGTGTCATCCTCTCGACGTCGCCGTCGTTGTGTTCTTTATTTATACGCGTATTTATGTATAAATAAAATAAGATAGAGAAAAAGAAACACAATCAAACTGCCAGCGGCTCGCCCACCGGGCAATGCCTTTGAAGGAAAAAGCCAGCTTCAAAATCAAGAACCACCGACATCATCCCCATCATTTACCGCCCGATTGCCGAGTCCTCCCCGACGATAGATGGCTCTCGTCAAGCCGTCAAGCCCCCCCCCCCCCCCCCCCCTTCAATTCAATGGGAGAAACGTCACGGCTTCGGGACGTCCAGCAATTCGACCCAGAAAACCTCTCCGCACCGAGGCTATTGTATTTTCCAGGAGTGGAATGTATTCCCCCTAGTAAAATATTTGGCTATGCTATGCGATTTCTCAGGAATGAAGAAGAGAGAGAGAAGTAACGCCATTTTTTGTTATCGCGAAATTCAGTGATTCTAGCGGGCAACAAGCCCCTCCCATTGGCCAAACTTTCTCAGTAAAAACGGCTCTGTAGTAAGGAAAACAGAAACTCCACTAGCGTGCTTATCACCGCAAATACCTTTCATAGATTTTTTTTTTCAACAGCCTGTAAAATCTAAATCAATTTCGTTGCATGTACACAGCGTGACAATGTTAGAGCCAACATAAAATCGGCGCTTTTCCACTTTGAAGGGGTATTGGCTGGCACCAAATATTGCCACTTAGGTTAGTGCCCCAAATTAGAGCGTTCCACCACTCCAGAAGTTATTATGAAGGCTTTTTTATTAAAAAAAAAAAAAAACACGTGTTTTTTTTAGCGTTAACGCTGTCTCAGTATGTGTTCCAAGCATGTAAAGAATAATACCACCTTTCTATAATCTTTTTTTTTTTAACATTTGAAGTGGATTACGCTTGCGACTGATTTAGTCAGCTTAGGATGAACGAAGTCTGCGATTGAAATATAACGTTTTAAAATACCAAACTACACATTAAATAATTATTTCTTCATTTGTATAATACGTGTCGACAATTAACCCTTGGGTTTTGATCATATTACATATAATTACAAGTTCCTTTAAATTGTAACATGAAATCACACAAACCCTTAACTAAATCTAATATATTTCAGCGCTTATATTTTGCATTACCTTCACATATTAAAGGCAATCATGCTGACACACAATTTTAACGTATATTTACACTTGCAAAGCGTTACTCGGCCAGTTAGAGTTTAAATATAAAATGATAAAAATGAAGCGAAGCCACAACGTGCATCATAACTTAAAATATTCTACCACTTTAAGATCCTCTTAATTAAGCATCAAGCGAAAGCAAAAGGTACACTTTTAATCATGTATCAAATTTAAATATCATATATGCAATTTGAAACTGATACCTATTTTGTTTTTACTTCTAGAGCAATAACTAAAAACAATGCTATAAATTTCTTAGAAACACGAGTGCAACATGTAATAAATAAACAAAATACGAGCTAAAACAAAATTATAAAACAGAAACTATGCTTTTTTAGACTTTTTTGTTTACTCTCGTTCCCCACCACCTGGTAGGCATATCTGGTAAGGACGACGGAAAAGTAATGAAACATTTCATCACGCAAATTGTAAAAAAAGAAAGAGGGGAGGCAAAACAAGAATGAGTGATTGTTACACTTACTCGTATATCTTAAATGTATTCTATTAGTGTGGCAACGGCAAAACAATGCTTTCGGCCATACTATAAGTTTTTACACTGAAGATGGCGGCGGTATTACTTTTTAACGTAGTCACCTCCTTGCTCGACACATGTGCGCCAACGCTTCACCAATGCACACATGCCACGGGAAAAGAGAATCTTGCTACGGAGCCAGAAATGCTCCGCCGCTTTCGGGTCATCATTTGAATCAAACTTCTTTCCCCCCAGAGCCCCCTTGATGAGTTCGAATAAGTAAGAATTACTCGGTGTGAGGTCTGGCAAGTATGGTGGGTGCGGAATACCCTCGAACCGCAGTCGTTTGATTTTTTTACGCTGTCGTAAGTGCCGTGTAAGGGTGCGTATTGTCGTGCTGCAGCAACACCCCTGAGCTGAGGAATCCGCGACACTTTGACCTGATTGCAGGCTTCAAGCAGATTGCAGTATTATTCACTGTTCAGAGTGAGTCCCTTGGCCATGCATGTACTTTTCAACTATTGGGCCTTTATGGTCCCAAACGACCGTGAGCCTTAGCTTGCCCACCGTTGGCGCTGTCTTGAACTTCTTCGGGCTTGGTGACGGAATCACTCGCTACTCCTAGCTCGTTCGCTTTGTCTCTGGCTGGGCGTAGTGTGCTCTTCATTCATCACCGGTTACAATGCGTCGAAGAAAATTATCTCCCTCGGCTTCGTAGCGTCTCAGAAGTATCCACACGCCGCTCCTTAAGGTCCGGCGTAAGAGGTATTGGAACCCACCTCGTAGATACTTTGTGGTACAGCAGAATATCATGAATAAAATGGCGCGTCGAGCCGTGACTAATATTCAGTTCTTCAGCCACTTTATGAATGGTGACACGCCGGTTCCCGTAAATGAGCCGTTCAACAGCAAATATTCCGACCGGCGTCGTTGAAGTGTGAGCCCGACAGGAGCGAGGTGCGCCCGTAAAACTTGACGCTACACTTCCAAACTTTTTATGTCACTCGTACACCTGCCGAAGCAATTCACAGGCGTCTCCGTACTCCTTCAGCATCCTGAGATAAATATCAGCACGATTTTTGCTCTCTGCGCCCAAGCATCGGATAACCGAACGCTGCTCCTCCCTGGTGCATGCTAACAAGGGGGAGGTCGTTTTGAAAGTGCTGTGTTCACGTGACATTTTCAATCAAATGTGTAGGCCGGCGTGCACAGTTCCCTCTTGGGGTAGGTCAAAACATATTTGCAGCGCTGCAGTCTACAACTAAATTTGATTTTATCACGCCTAAATTGCGGTTACTTCTGTCTCTGCCTCGTATACTGACACAACATAAAATACCCTATATGCGTTTAATTGTTGTATTTCTTTGCTTCTTTTTATGGTTCAGTTTGTGCTTTATTAATAATACCACACTTCCGATAAGTGTATTTTGATCACATTATTTTGTGCCTCACACATCTTTTACAGCGATAGCCGCTATGGGCTTTTCCGACCACTAGAAATGACGTCCGTTGTTGGTGTTGTCGTTGTTGATGTTTTAGTTGGTGTAGGCAGCATCAACGACGCTTTCGTTGTTAATTTTTTTGGAGTTAGAGTAGTAGGGCGTAGAATGGCAATCGTCGATGTTGCCAGACGCTTAACAAAATCGCCTGCCACCCAAGGGAATCAAACCTAGGTCCGCAGCGCAATGCCACAGCAGTTTTGCTTCTTTATTGCTTAATTTTTGACACAAATAACACACATATTTATCTCTACAAGCGCTAACACGTTAACCAACTTGGGTAATGTCAAAAAGGTAATATTTTATCTTGATCTCTTTTTCAAGTAGGGACAGCCACTCAAGGTGCGGCTGTTGCACCAAGTACATTTCTATAAAAGTATGCTGAACCGAAATTGGGCGCTCGCAAGACGAGGCTGGAGCGATGGGTGGGACGCTGCAAAACCTAAAAAAAACTCAGACATACATCGATATCTCTAACGAATGGCCGAATATATTTCTAGAAAAGAAGGGCGCGATTGAACACGGTGACGAGGCAGACGAGACGTGTGACGTCGTGATTCTCATTCCCGCTCCTTTTCGCTTTGTGTCCTGGAGGTGGTGAATCAAAGCGAGGAGGAGAGAAACGAGGCCGCTTCCCCTCATTCTCAACTGTTCAAAAAAACTCGTTACGTCACATTCCTCGTACTATCGTGCCCTTCGTTTCTAAAAATATGGCCAACCCTTTAAGATATTGATGTTTGAGTGATGTTTTGGACATCGTAGCGTCCCGTTCAACACTTCGGAGGCCTTATTTTGCGTAAAATGAATTCGGTTCAGCACCCCTTTAATGAGACACACGTGTTCCACAAAATACTCTACACGGGGCGAACTTCGATATATGCGTGACATACCGCCATACGGCATAGACATTCCCTGTGAGGGCCCAGGAGCGTAATAATGTCGTAGGGGACAGCGTCCTCTGTCTCTACAGGTAAGAAACTAATGCCCCGGGGTGTTAAATGGGAGGTATTTGTTTAAATGTTCCTTGAAGAATGCCCTTGAAAATACCGAACAGTCTAAGAATATATATTCGACTGGTTTCTATTTTTACATAACAAGCAATTGTATATCCACGCCACTAGTATACTTTTTTCCAATAGCCAAACTTTTACAGAAAGCGTTTTGCGATGCAATTAAAACAAAAATTGAGGCTGAAATTCACGCTGTGAAGCTGGTTTGTCAGCGAAGCTGTGGTATGACCTGCAACGATTGCCTATTCCAGTATACGAAATGCCGCCGACGGTCGCAGCACGCCGCCGCTGGTCGTATTGCCGTTTTGTTCCCCTTTGCCGCTCCTAGTATTCACGCTGCTCCTCTGGAGTCCTAACTATGCGTGGCCTATTCATCGCGGTGCTGCCGCAACAATTGAATCAGTTGCTATACTCCATTTCATCTTACGTTTTAGCGCAGCAGATGTTACGAGCCATCGGAGCCAAGCGGAGGCCGTGTGAGTGTCACGTGACCTCACTTCACACGAGGGCTTCAAATGACGTCAGCCCCTTTTGAAGCAGCTGTGAACCTAATCTTTACCGGAACGCGTGGGAGGGTGTTCCTGTTGCTCACACGCGCTTTACCACCCGTCATGTGGTTTTGATGCTTGTTTTGTTGATGCTTGTTTTGTGGTTTACTTTATTGAAACGGATACTGAGCTGTATGCTGTATGCCTCATTTCAAAGGAGATATGCTGCTTTGCCTTGATTTGTTCCTTGGCTGGTAGAGGTATACAGCTTCGCTGTAAAAAGTTTTGTGTGTGCAGGTATTGCCCTTTTTTAACACGTTTCAAACTATGCTGTCCTGGCCCTTCACTGTACAGTGTTCGATAAAAAAGAGGGGAGAGGAGTGAGTCAATTAAATCTTTTGAAAGCCTTTTACGCGAAACATCAGACAAGTACTTCAAAGAAAAAACGAGTTGCTAAGAACCGATTCGCCCATATGACCTCTTTCAAATAATCGTGAACACCCAATGCGATATCGGCACTCGTTGAAACTAAAAACATCGGCAAGGCACTGCTCAGCATCACTTGAATGACTGAAGCAAAAAAGGATTGCTCTGATCTCGAAGGAAGATATACCTGTTAACCAGCTGCCTGATAAACATATGAGAAATACCAAGGCAACCGGTCTTGACCCTGTGAAAAAGATTGTCTCGGCTTCTTCTTCCCCATGGCGAACACGAAATAAAAACTGCAAAACCCGGTGCATTCGCTGAATATTGATTCGCGGTCAATTCGAAACCTGAAATACATACCACAACTTTGCGCCTAAAAGTGGGTTACAAATAGTTGCAGGAGAGAACATAGGTAAACCATTTCCTCCCCACTTCAATATTTTTGCGCTCAAAGATTCAGTTTCTTCGCGCCAGTACTGATTGCTTGCGCGGTAGTGCTCTAACGGTACTCCAAAATACCGCCCCATAAATACAGACCATGAAAGATCCCCAAACACTGTTCGCAAACAAGGTCAATTACCATGCCAAAGACCCGCAGAGATGTGCCGGTCCACTGCACTACATGTAAGGTCCCAAATTCGTTTAGTTTCTTCAACCCCTTTTTTTACACTTCCTTCATCAACACAAAAAATAGTTACGTCGTCTTGCGTGAGACAAAATACGCACTTCACTGGCGTGTATCCTAGACCCACGAATATGTATATTACTAATAATGTTTAAACAAAAAGGTTAAAAAAGGCAAAAAATGTAACGGCGGAAGGGGACATCCCTGTCGTACGGACGAAAGAAGACTAATGCGCTCACTGACACGCTTGTTCACAATAAGGCTAGTGGCAGAATGTTTGTATGCCACACAAAATTAAATGCACATTCGCGCGCTTCTGAATAGCTAAACGAATTTCGTGGGATACATGATCAAAAGCTTTCTCAAGGTCAACTTGTATTAGTGTAACCCCACGGTCCATACTGTCACATCATTCTAAACTACCTCGCGCGACGTGAATGTTAGAAACAGAATTTCTACCTTTAATACCGCATTCTTGGTGTGAGCCGACAATAGTGTGTATTCCACTTTTCAAATTTTTCGTCAAAACCTTCGTCAAAATTTTATAATCGGTGTTTGCCAAAGTTTTCGGTCGATAAGAACCAACAAGACGTAGCTCCTCGCAATCATCACTTTTCGGAATAAAAATTGTGTGTGCTTAAAAATAAAAAGACGGAGGCAAAGGTTTGAAATCATACGGGTTGTTAAATACAGCAAGCAAGAAAGGCGCGATCTGAACTTTGAATGCATTGTAAAATCCCCCTCCTAAACCGTCCGGGCCGGCCGATTTCCGGATTTTCAAATCATCAATATCCTTTTTTCTATATTCCTAACGAGCGTGTTGGTAAGTTGTACTAGATCACAGAAAGTATAAAACATAGAGAGGACGAAACACAGACGACTACATGATAGTCGTCTGTGTTTCGTCCTCTCTATGTTTTATACTTTCTGTGCTCCTTTTTTCAGTTCGCACAGTTTTATCGGTTGCTCTCTTTTTTTCTTCTTCATATTATTCTCTAGGTTTGGCATTAACGGCACTTAAAGTCTGAATTTCTTAATATTTTTGGGCGCCTTATAATTGAAAAGTACTTTGTAGCAGTCTACAAACGGGCGTTTAATATTTTTGTCGCTAGTGAGAGTTCCGCGGTATTAGATTTCGCTGATCTCATTCTTCCTGGTGTGCTTCTTCTCCATTCCAATGGCTTGTTTCGTTGCTGTTTCGCCAAGTGATAGTCATGTGTAACGGGCTCGCACAGCAGCACCCTCGTAACGTTCGCAATCCAGTACTTCGTGTATTTTTTTTTTTTTTTAGCTAACGTATTTTTTTGTAAACAATCCGGGCGAACGACATTCTTCTTCGAGCAACCTTTTTAATAAATCATTTAATTCTCGTGTTTCTTTCCTTTATGTGTTTTGTAATATAATTGATTGTTTAATTGCTCTGAATTTTACCTTTTGTTTGAACAATTCTCCATTTTATCCTAAACATCACAATTTCCTTTTTATATTTTTTCGTAGATTTTGCTCCATCCGTTTACAAAATGTTTATCTTCTATAAGTTGTCCTGACATCCCAATTGAACTTCGTTAGAGTTTATTTATAATAACACAGCATAAAAGAAGCTAGGAATTGATGGCTGAAGATAACCTGCTCTAGTAAATAATGATCACACGCGCCAATAAGTTCCAAAGAGACGTAAGGTGTATCCGGAGGTGCCTGACTCGCTTTGAAAGGGTATTAATTGCAAACAATTAGCACTGGAAGCAGAGTGGGCAACGCCTTCTATATCGCAAAGCTGGACCATGTCACTTAGAGCACTATGCTGGCATCCTTGTACCCTGCGCTGCTTATCTATTGAGTGCCTCTCAAACGCATTTGAAGTCCCCCATTATAATGACACGACGGTCGGTCTGAACAAAATGTTTGGAATTTTTAAAAAAATGCAACATTTCCTTCACCTTATTAAGATGATAAATACAAAAGACTTGGAAGCTAGAATTTGAAAATATGAAATCACACAGTATCAATCGCCCAGACTCGCAGCTAAGAACACTTTGCACAGACTCTATAGACGTTGTATCTTGCCTCAAACATGCGCACCATGCACTCCGTCTGAGTAGCGCTTTCAATGCTTGACACTTGCAGCACTAATACATCAAGATTATTTTCTCGAAGCAAGCGATTAAGTTGACATTGCCTGCGCCGCGTTTAATCCTCGAATGTTTAAAGCTCCCACGCGCAAGGACCTTTCTAAAGAGATTTCCAATCAAAGTGTTGCTTCACAGAGAATTGTGCGCTCACAAAGAGTGGCAAAAACATAGTGAGGGCGCAGGCGAGCTGGACAGAGTTTACCATTTTGGTTTGAGACGTCGGTTGACTGACTTCTTTCCCTGTCTTTCTAGATTTATTTGTTTAAAGTTTTTTCACACCCTGTCTCAGTTGTTGTTGTTGTTGTTGTTTTTAAAGAGAGGCAGTCAGTTTAAGGACGATGATACTAACTGCGTCGGTCTCTTTTTGCGCGTCATAGACGCGACCGCGTCTTGTATCGTCCAATTTTGCCTGTTTCGCCGCCCCATTCTCGTTCGAACAGTCTCCACTGAAGCAACCCCCCCCCCCCCCCCCCCTTTTCCGATGCTGCGTCGTCCAGCCGTCGCTTTGTTGCTGAGGGGTCGACCTCTATAGGGTTGTGCTCCTTGACGCCTTTGGAGACCGCAAGGTTCTGTCGTTGGGCCGCTCCCATGAGGTCGCTCCAGGTCTGCTTTATTTCCTTAGGCGGGGCGTCCTTTTCTTTTCAGACAGCCATCTTCAGGATTGGCTCAGTGGCAGATACTCCTGGCGTTGCTTTGCATGAGCATCCAATGACTCCATCCACCTGGCTGGACTTCTGCTGCGCTTGTGGTGCCACTGATGCTAGAGTGTACTAGAAGGTACGAGTGGGACGAGCTATTTTCTCCGCTCATGCTTTCAGTTGCACCTCAAAATGTGGAAAGCGATCTGGTGGAACCAAGCCACCTTGATCGCACCGCCACCTTCACTGCGATCAAGCAACGACACAGGGCAAGGTCATATGGACAATATAGTCCCTTCGGGGCTATATTGTATTTTTTATGATTTTGACGTCAGAGGTAACGTCAAAGCACCACGACACGACGACGCCTTGACGTCATCTTCGACGACGTTACGCGACGCCAAGATGCTGTTGTAAAGTCGTCGTGGCATTGCGTCGCGTGACACGCGACGCGACGTTGCGACGTTGCGACGTTGCGACGTTGGAGCGACGTTGCACGCGTGACATCGCATCGCGTGCAACGGCGACATCAAGTCGCCGTTGTAACGTGGTCGTGACGTTGCGTTGAGGACGACGCCGTTACGCGACATCAAGCCGCTGTTGTGACGCGGTCGTGACATTGCTTCGCGTTGAGGACGATGCCGTTACGAGACATCAAGTCGCCGTTGTAACGCGGTCATGACGTCGCGCGCCACATTGAGGACGACGTGGACGTGGTCGTCGATGCCGACGTTGACGTTGACGCCCCACGCAACGTCAAACATTGCTATGACGTGACGTTAACGTCGTCCTGACGTCATTGGGAAACGTCAACGTCACGACGAAGCCTTGACGGCGTGTAACGTCGTCGCCTTCGCCAGCATCAACGTCGACGCGCAGTCACGACGAAGTCTTGACGTCGTGTAACGTCGTCGACGATGACGTCGACGTCGTGAAGCTGTCGGAACGTCTTCGTGACGTCGAGTTGCCTCATGTCGACAACGACGTCAACGAACTGACACAAAGCGTCCTCAAAACGTTGCATTGACAAGGACGCCGTCATCTTGGCATCCCGCGACATTGTCGTCGTCGTCATTGTCAACGCAATCTGACGTTAGAGCACAGTCTTGATGTCGTGTAACGTACGTTGTCAACGTCGATGACGACGTTGACGTCAATACGTCGTCCTCATGTCGCATGGCGTTGTGACGACAAGCCAGGTCGCGGTGACTTTATGTACGTGACGCCTGACGTCTAGGTTGTATAAAAAATATAGTCCGGCGTTCCATCGTTTCAATGACTTTGACCAGTGTGCCGGTCGAGCTTGGCGTTGTAACGAACCGCGTTTTTCATAAAAAGCGGCAAATTCGAACCACTTCGCTCGTAGCACCTGAGAGGGCGCTACGTGCGAAGTGGCTTAGATTAGCTGTTTTTTTCCACATGCGGAGGTACGAAGATAGCACTCCGGTGGCCCCACTCGTTCCTTCTATACTCCGTTTCACCTTATGTTGTACCGCAGCGAAGGCTAGAAGCGCGAGCTCATCGCGTTGACAGCTGTCCTTCATGCACGAGAGCTCGTGCCGCCGAGATGTTCCCTACAGCGGGAGCTCACGCTTGTAGCCTTTCCTGCGGTACATGTACACTCTACTGATGCTGCAGCCTGCTCGGCTTCGTCTTCGTCCATCACCAGGTCTGATGATTTCAAGGCGTTGTTGCTGCCGGTGGCGCGGAAATACGTCCTGACCCAGTCTCTGCTTTTGTGTCCAAAAGCGCGGGCCCACGGAACACCGGGGCGCCTTGCAGTCGAACCGATTATGACCGCTTCGGCAACGAAGGCAGATTGGCGAGTGTCCGGGCACCACCATTAGGACAATTCCGCCAAAAAAGCGAAGCTGGTGAGACAAGTTCTTCGGCGTCATATCTTGGCGGAGCTTCAAGACAACGGCCAGCGTCGTTGATTCAACGCCTACCAGTCCCTCAACTCACCAAACCTCCCGGAAACGCCCTTCTCCTCGTCATGCGTGTCGAGGGCTTGGCGAACTGCGTCAACGGGCACGTCAAATGTGGCCCAGTGAAGCTTCACTTTTATCTCCCGGCAATATGGATCGATGACTAATAAGCGACGTCCTTTCACTTAAAGTTCCCCGGCCTGCAGCAGCGTAGCCTTGGGCCTCCGGAGTCTTCAACTTAAGGAGCCAGGCATGGCCCATCTGGTACGCGCCAACACCAGTCAAATCCGGCAGCACCCCCACCTGCTTTAACGGGGGGCACAAACCCTTCGGCCCAGTGTGGGCGGCCGCCGGTATCGCAGTGTAGTCCACGGTGTCCTTCATCGTTTCCCCTGCAGGCATCTTTGGCAAAAAAATGTGAAACATTTGCAGCGCTGCTTTATCAGAATTACCCCGCCCTTTCTCCTGTCGTTATCGCCGCTCCTAAGGAGCGATTCCGATTCGCACCGATTCGCACGACAGCCGGAAGTGGAATCCAGAGCTACGCCGCACCCTTAACAACCCGCTTTATACTTACGCTTTTCTGTAGTGCATTCGGACCGCTTCAGAAAGGCGGGGCATAGACGCGGACATCGGTGGTTCCAGTTAGTTGTCCCAGTAGGTTGTCCCAGTAGGTTGTCCCAGTTGGTGGTCCCAGTTGGTGGTCCCAGTTGGTGGTCCCGATTGGCCCATATCGCTGACGACGCCTTAATTTACACAAATAAGCAGCAAAACATCACATATAAAGATTGTATCTGGGTATTTTCTAGTTTACATTGCAGGGAAGCACCGACATTGCGCGTTGCATAAATATAAATAAAGTTGACAACGACTCGAACAAATTACACATGTCGCGGCAAAACGAACACGCTTACACTTTCGTCTGCTCTCTTTCGCTCCTCTTCAGTCGCTCTTTCTCGTTCTTTCTTTCGGGACCGGGATCATTATTGGAGGTAAAGACGGGAGCATTCTGCTCCCGTCTTTACCCCCCAACATGATCATCATTATTTCCATCACGACATCGTCACCATTTATGTTCACGTTCCAAGACGAGTTTTGCGAGTTTCTCCTACTGTCTCTGTTAAATTAAGACTTTGGTCTGAGCTAGTTGGTTCATGATTATTTAAAATGTTAAAAGCACAAAACAACAAGGACGACGAAAAAAACATGTACGACACAGACAGGCACTACACACACGATACAAACAGCACCTGTCTCTGTCGTGTTTTCTTATTTGTCCTTGTTGTTTTGAGCTTTTAACCTTTTAAGTATTTGTTAATCAAATCGTATCAATTAGCGTCACACACATATGACACATATGTAGAGCGAATCATTTTTAATTCAAATTGTATAGTATTTAAGTTGTTTTTGACTAAAATGCACTTTAACTGTTCGTGAATCATAAGCGAGACACCAGCTGTTCAGGAGCACGAAAAAAATAAAGAAATCAATGTATAGCGAAATGTTTCTACTATTGCCCTACTTAAAAAAAATACACAAATCGGCACGTATGTATTTTTTATTTTTTTTTAATTTAAAATGCTCTTTTTGACAACAAATCTGAAATTAATACTTTACGCGCCGTTATATGTTAGAACACACATATATATATATATATATATATATATATATATATATATATATATATATATATAATTGGTTACAATTACGATTGTTGGTAGTCCATGACTTATTTTCCGCTTATAGATTCACGACATGTTTTTAAAAGCTTTTAATTACATTCATAATGCTTCTGCTCAGAGTTCAAATCTTTAGCGATTTACTTGTATTTGTCTAAAATAAATAAAAAATGTGTGTGCACTTTTAGCTTATCATAAACAGTCAGCACCGATAACAACAAATGAAGAACGTAGGGAAAACGCTCACATAAAATATTTCATTTACACATCGCTCTACTTCGTATAACACCAGATTGTGCAGTGTACCTGGCACAAAATGATGAAAGCAAAAATTAAATTTTCTGATTGTTTTAGTTTTATGAATCGCGATAACGCACTATATAATTGAAGCTAAGTGCTATTACAGCCATCTAAGTGTATAAATTCTTCACGAGTAAAAATGCTAGCGCTTTGCTCTAAATATAGAACCCTACGATGTATGGCCTCCTAAACAAAAACAAAAATCAAAGAATAGGCCAGTCTTTACAACTTTCGTACGCCCAGAGGTTCCTTTTCACAGTTGCATCAGTCAGATCGCGTGGTCAGAGCTGTGTTTTGCTGAGGTCTTGGGAGGCCGGTCCAGCTCGTTAAGAGCGTTGTGAATCTGGCCAAGGAGCACGTTCCGCTGGCCGCAGTCGCCGTTGTAATCGTCCATGTCGACGGTAACGACGGCCACGCCACCGAGTCGAGCGCGCTTGGCGTGCAGGACCTGCGCAGATACGACACGCCGTCGCAGTCAGCCTGGGATAAAAATATTAGCACCTAGCTAAACCATTAGCTGTTCCAAATTGTAAAATATCTGTTGTCTACAATCTACAGCAGAAAAGATCTCCAAGTTAATGCTGATTACAAAAGTGTGTGAAAGAACAGCTCTTATGAGTCTATCCACGAAAGCAACTGATAAATTTGAAGTAAGAAATATGAACGGAAACATTAGAAAACCTGCGTAGAAAACCAGCATTTGGCGCAGGTTGACTTCATCGTTTATTAAACGTCAATTTATGTTTCTCTCTTTTTTTCTCTCTCTAGAAAGAGTGCATGTGTGTGAATTTTATATAACAAAGGCATTTCTGAAGAAATATTTATGAGGTGGGGTAAGGAAGGTCAAGTGTTTGGAAGCTTCATGTCACTGAAGTGTTTTACACACCAACACACGGCTCTGACGTCAGGCCGCTAATGTGGCGCTGCCGTAAACGCGAGAGCCCCGCTAAAACCGATAAGTAAAATCCACCGATAAAATCAACCGTAGAATCCACTTGATGAAATCAAATCTACGCTTCGCGTTGTTTACAAGTACTGACAACCATGATGCGCGAACGCGCGAAACACGTGCGACGAGCGTTTGCTCCGCGCCTCTTCGCTTCCGAAGGTCACTCGTTTCAATATTGCGCCGCCACTTGCATCCAAGGTTAGCACGAGGCACCGGTTTTGTGCATTGGCGCATTTTACTTGGGTTCAATCCCCACCCCTGCCCGTTTCGATCTGGATGATCATTGTACCTGCGTGCGGTCGTGTACTACTACTGCGTGATGCACGTTAAAGACCCCAGGCTAGCGGTTGTACTGCACTGGCTAAATTTCTCATCCATCTGGGTAGACAAGTCGCCCGTTGAGGCAGACTAAGTTCTAGGTTGTGTAAACATACACACACCCCAATTTTTCGCATTTGACGCTACTTTCAGGAAAGACAAACCAAGGAGCTTCACGCGGGGCATGTCCAGACGCTTCATTGGGCGCAAATTTTATTTCTGCGCACAAGCACTGCTAAACCAAGTTTGCGCAAAGGGGGACGTGATGCTACACAGCGCGCTGCTCTATAAAGAAAAAGTGCAGCCATTTTTATCTGGTTCAGGATTGTAAAGAGCAATTTTTGTAAGCCGCTATATATATATATATATATATATATATATATATACGTTTGGCCCATCAAAAGAAAAGGAATTGCGCGTATATATATATATATATATATATACTATATACTTCTTATATATATATATATATATATATATATATATTATATATATATATATATATATATATATATATATATATATCGGACGCGCAATTCCTTTTCTTTTGATGGGCCAAACGTTCGGGGTCCTACACTTGGTCGCAGGTCAATAATGAAAATCAAGAGCCAGCGATAAACTGTTTATTTTTAACCAGAAGGCTATCGCCATTTATAAAGTTATAATTGCTCCACAACTGGCTTGGGACGTGGAATAAAAAAAAAATTATACATTAATATGTTTCTGACTAGTCCCTTGCTTAACTTTTTTATGCATTCATAAAAACGGCATCAGCATATGTATTTGATAATAAAGAGTTACATGAAAAGAGATTGTTCATTAGACTGAAAGCATTTTCTTTTATAATGGTGAAAGTTTGTTAAGCTGAGTTATTTTGGCGGACTCTGAAAGCTAATTAGCTCGACTTTATATTTCGTATGAACCATTTTATAGTGCGATGTGAACTGAGGGTAAAAGGAAAAGCGCCAGATATACTGACATCAGGATTACAGTTGTCCGAGTTAAATTGTTCAGTTATTTTTTCGATTGGTGCCAACCAAACAGCGAATAAATTGTACCCTTTTCACGCGAAAAAAATTAATGTCCTCGCCATTGAATCATTCGTTTGGGGAAGACCTTACTATTGAAAATGGTGTCACACGTAATCTCTTAATTTCTTAAACGCCATGGCGATGATTACGCTAATTTACTCTAGTAGGCTGTTATGGTGCTATATTTGAAAAATAAAACTTGACTTTAAGAGGGAAGAAAGGCCATTTCGAACTTTTATTTTAAGAAAATACTTTTTTTTTTTCTTCTTAAAGGGGTACGGAAACGAAATGACGTGAGCGCCCTGCCCCTCGCTTCAAAGTCGGCAAGCGAGAAGCGCAACGAGTATCGCGCTCGTGACGTCAATAGTTCATGCACGGTCAAGGGTTGTGTAGTTGCGAGCCTTGCTGCTTGGTGGTGTTTAGGCATGACAATCTCGCCTAGTCGTATTATCCGAAGGCGAGAGCTCGAGGTCGCTGATTTGAAGCGTTCTTCCGCAGAACGAGTGCTCGCGCTAGAATTGCAGTGTCTGAAAGCCAGGAGTGCGGTCTAGCTCGCGCTTGTAGCTTTGGCTGCAGTCTCAGCTTACGGGAGGACGGACTACAAGCCCGTTAGCATTCTCCGCCAAGTCACATTCAGGACTACGTAACTCCACAAGCGAGCCATACTGCTGCGAACTTAGGAACTCATGACGTCGCGGCATTCCAACGAAGCTTTAGAGACCGCCACCAGACGCAATTTCGAAATTTGTTGATTCCTTTTTAAGTTAGTTTTGTTGACTTGTCTGCCTCAAGCTAAGAAACACTAGTCTAGGCTAGTGTTTCTGGGCTGCCAGCCCAACGTAGACCACATCTAAACAAGAAATAAGTGCAGAACAGCGTCGTAGAAGTTTTATAAAGGCAGTGACTATTTCGACGTCCGCGTTAAAAATAGCTGTAGAAATCACCAATGTTGGTTTTCTAAAAATTGCTATAGCATTCTTCATGTTTACCTCCTTTTGTTGCGAAGCCATGGACGACATCAAGAACGGCACCTGGGACGACATGAAGTATGCTGTAAGGCGAAGAAAACAACGGACACAAGGAAGAAGACATACACAGTCGCCTGTGTGTGTGTTTTCTTTCTTTTTCCCGTTGTTTTTTGCGCCTTACACCATGCTTCATAACGTTCACCAACTAGCCCAACTACAAGTTAATCTAGGACGAAGTCGAGGACGACATGGATGACGACGTCCTTGAGGACGACGTCACAGAAAACGTCTGGGACGACCTCTAGGTCAACTTTATTATTATGGGATTATTCGACGATATGACGATGACGACCGATTGACATTGTGCCGATCGCGCGTCATACGGGGCTCTGATATTGAAATGACGTTGCGTTGATTTAGCGTGGATACGTTGTTGATGAATAAATAATTTTAAGGTCGTGATGTGTTTTCCCGCCAGATTTAGCAGAGAAACTGGATTGGTACATAGTACAAGTGACGTCAATCTTTCCGCTAAACTGAATTGTTGCGTAGGTCACGTGGCGTCCATTTTTCCGCTACATCTAGCGGGTAAACTGAATTTCTATGCAGGTCCCGTGACGTCAGGTCACGTGACAATTTTCCTGCCACATTTAGCGCCAAATATAGTGTGCTGGTGATCTAGACGAGCTGAAAGGAATGATGGTGGGGTGAAGAGCTGATTTCTGAGAACCGGGTTGTGGTGGAATATTTTGTAAAAAAGACAAATGCTAGTAATTTTGCGGCGATGTGCGAGGCTGGGTAGAAGTAAAATGTCCTTCATTGATGTCACGCTTGCGGTCCGGTTATAATTAGCCAAAATAAAACGTGCGGATTTATTCTGAACGGATTCGATTGAGTCAGTAAGGTAGGTAGTACCGGGATCCCAGATGGAGGCTGCATATTCAAGCTTAGAGCGTACTAATGTCTTATAAAGAAATAGTTTTAACGAAGAAGGTGCCAGGAAAAAGTTACGTTTAAGGTAACCAAGCATGCGGTTAGCGTTATTAATCACGTAAGTAACATGCAGGTTCCAGGAAAGATCGGAGCTAAGTACCACATCCAGATATTTGTAAGAGTCTACAAGTTCTAATGGTGTGTTATTAAGATTATAAGTAGCAGTAAAGGTAGCTTTACGTTTTATCCGCATTAGCTTGCATTTGTTAATGTTGAGTTCCATTGACCAAAGGTCGCACCATTGAAAGATAGAATCCAACTCATGCTGCAATTGTTGGGAGTTGGAGTCACTAGATATTATTCGGTAGATAGCGCAGTCGTCGGCAAATAATCTTATCGAGGAAGAGACAACACTGGGCAGATCGTTAATGTAAATGAGAAAAAGTAACGGACCTAGGACTGACCCTTGTGGTACTCT
Organism: Ixodes persulcatus; assembly: GCA_013358835.2. Taxonomy (NCBI): domain Eukaryota; kingdom Metazoa; phylum Arthropoda; class Arachnida; order Ixodida; family Ixodidae; genus Ixodes; species Ixodes persulcatus. Next base: position 166,979 of record JABSTQ010010412.1, read on the forward strand.
AGAAGAGACAGTTGTGGGTGCAGAGTTAACACCATTGCAGGCTACAAATTCCGAACGATCCGTAATGAATGCTACCAGCCAATGAAATACGCTAAGGTCGATGTTAAGTTTACTTAATTTTCGGAGTAGAAGTATATATGATACCTTATCGAACGCTTTCGAAAAATCAAGAAAAATGCAGTCCACCTGGAATCCCTGGTCCAGAGCAACATGAAAATCATTTGTAATGCCGAGTAGCTCTGTTTCACAAGAAAACATTTTTCTAAACCCATGTTGAGCTGAGGAAAAGAATGAGTTGGATTCACTATTTTGACATTTTACGGAAGTGACGTTACAGGTGTTAAAAATGTCAAATATCTTTCTTTTTACAGTGGGTGTCCAAATAGTCACCGCCTTTATGAAATCATGTGACGCAGATTACTGCACCTGCAGTCAAATTGACGAAACCGAAACTAACTTTCTGCTGGTATCTCGATCTCTGTCCTTACAAAAATGGAAGCGATGTAGACAGATCATTCTTTCCACTCTGTAAACTTTAGCGATCACTGAACTATGTTGACTCGGTAAGCTATAGTGGCACGGTGCTCTGTGAAGGCGGTCATGCACTCTTAGCCTGGCTCCACTTATGCTCCAGTTATAACTGGAACTTTCATTTTGCAAAAATGTTTCGCTTAACCAGGAGAAATTGTGACCGACATGCATCGCAGTTTATGAAGAATGGTGTTTCGGATAATTAAAATCACTTCGTAGTTTATACAGAACAAAATTTCAGATAAGATAATTGATCATTCTAAAATCTTTTATGTAAAAAAACACTGTGGAACATTATTCTAAAGAATATTGCCGCTTGCTTGACAAAGCAAGTAGAACGGCATGTAACTGGATCCACAATTCCACTTTGCACCTACGTGTTCCAAAGAAAAATAAAAAAAACATAAAGATGAAGTGAAAAGAATTGGCATTTCCTATATAATCTCCGATTCACCTAAAAAGTAAGCCTATTACAAAAAGAACGCGTGCAGCGTATGTTAATTTAACTAAAACATATGTGAAACAAGATTTAGAGTATCAGCTCTTTGAGTCAACACGCAAAGGGAATGGAGCAACAACGCCTCGCGCGAGCGAACGAGGTCGAATTTTTGATTAGCGAACCGAAGCCTATCGAATTTGAGTCAGGGCCGGCTTGCTAGAAACAGCGTCTCAGCTAAAACTGGGGAAAAGAAAGGACTTCAAAAGCCAGTGCACCAGCTGAGCGGGACTCAACCCGCGTCTCAAAACGTTCGCGCGCTCCCCAGCTTTTGCAGTGCTTTCTTTCGACCTGTCTCAGCTGAGACACTGTTTTAGCAAGCCGTTCTAGGTATGATGCCCCAGAGTCGTATATTGGGAGAGTTTGGCTATTCATTGGTTCGAATACACGAGCATCTCGTGGCCAAGCTCAGGCCGAGAAACAGCCCCTAGCCGTGGGCGTGAGCTCCAGAAGTGCGACTATAATATTTGAAATCGTTATAGCGTCGCAAGAGTGAAAAGAAGGTGACTGACAATTTGGCGCATGTGAAGTTTTTGTCACGTCCATATTCAACGGAAAAAATAAACAAACGCGCGTTCCAAACCAGAACAAACTTCGTAGTTGCGATCAATGCAGCAGCGTGATTGAGCGCTTCTATTTCACGCTTTAAATATCGTTTCCAGTAATGTGAAGTCCAGGTCTGCTCATTGGTCGACGCTGTGTCGCACTTTTAGTTTACGCTCTAACCGCGTGGGGAATATTCGGAGCTAAAGGCAGCCTTTGCTCCACCCATTGGCCAAACTCTCCCAATATATGGCACTGCGATGCCCGACCGCGAAGTGAGCACAGGAAAAAATACAAAGAAATAAAACAAAACTGACACTATTTCGCTCACTTTTGTGCACCACTCGTTCCTCCAAGACATAATATAGTAAGAAAATATCGGCTCTTTCCAAGTAAACGCATGCGCAGAGATCGCTTTCCGTTATGCTCATTGATATTCAAATAATAAACAAATTTTACTCGCCGAAAGGGCAAGCTTATTATTGATATTCAACTTCAAAATGCAATTTTTGTAAGATCTACGTCTTATAGAGTGACACAATAAGATACTGCGCACATGTATCTCGCGCGCCGCCAACAGACGCCATTCCCTAAGAGTTGCATCACAGCTGTGCTATCGCATTATAAGACGTACCCCCAATAAAGCCGCTGTTCTTGTTCGTTGGAATGCCGTCTTGACAAGCTGCTACACACACGACCAAAAAACCATACGAAAGCGCCTCGTTCTCTTCCACCAATGCCTGACAAGCCTCAAATGACGTCACGCTTGTATAAAACAAAATTGCTTCTCCAGCCGTCTCGGAACCTCGTGGGCCTCGCCGCCGTCATTATTCTTACCGGGGCTGTTTAACAGATGTTGAACAGAACCCAATCGTCGGTTCGGTTTAAAATATAATCAACTTTGCCTGAGGCATTCCTGACACTTTTTTTATTCGTTAAGTGGAACTTAAACATTATATTTGTTTTCTTTCTAAATGTCAAAAATGTCCTCAACCGTGCAACTTATAAATTGCCTTTATTTTGTTAATAAAGGAAAAGTTGAGAACATCTTTAATATAACTCAGACTGCTTTGTGGATGGCATTACTCTCTTTTCTTATCACTGCCTTCTCCTTCACGTTTCGCGTCAGTTTCGGTGCAGAAGCTGCGCCTGTGGAATTAAAAGGGTTGTCAAAGCGTCGGGCACCAAATAGAGAATTTAGACAGCAAACTGCTAGAAACCCCTTCGGCTGTTTCATATACGTATTGGGAGTTAGCGAACTAGCCTGTTAAACTTTTATAGTGTAATACCTCTTAATAAAAACAAAAACAAATGCGTATCTACATTTACTGACAAGGTGAGAACGGCTAGCAAGAGCTTCTGCTGTACATCATACAGCAGGAGCTGGAAGATGGACAGGAGGAGCTGTCCGCTTATTTGGCGCCCCGCACATCTCGGGGGCGTGCGCGCTGCCAATCACAGCGGAAAGCATGTGCAGGAGTCGGGGCTTTCGAAACACACGACCTATTGGGCAGGAGATGGAACTATAAGGAGCGCTTCTGGCTTTGGAATGTGATCTACCATAGCCTCATTGGATGCGAAGCGATAATAAGACTCTTAAAACTCGCCACGCTCGGTGTTTTTAGGGTTTCGGTGACTAGCATCAGTACGCTATGGCGTTTTACTTTGTTTTAGTAAAGAGCTCGTGTCTCTGGGTCGTCAAACCTTGTTGAGGATGGTGGCCTTGTTGTCGTATCCGATCCACTGACTCTTGTCACGGTTCACAGCGATTTTGCAGTCCGCTTCCTTATCGTATAGCGACACCCAGAGGTCTGAGCTGAACTCCAGACAGATCTGCATTGCCCAAAATTAGTCATAATGAGCTCAGCTGCTCCTGGTTCCACTTTCAGAGGCCCCACCCATTTTACATGGAGGTCGCGATGTAACTCACTCTAACAAAATCCCCCCCTTCCTTATGCTCACTCCTGTGTAGATCATTATTAAAACCATCGATGTAGTTTACAGAAAAAAAATCCCCAAACTACGACAACTAAGAATTTGCGGAGGTAAAAAACCCAAGCTGCAATATGTCACGTGGCATCTCTTGACCATGCAAAGTGACGCTGAGTATATATCATATTGCGGGTTTTACTTTTCGAGTAAAACGTTGTTTCGGCCTCGTCTAGAACCATTCCAGATCGCAGTGATTGCATATTAGAGTAATCTGTGAAGATATAAACAAGTTTTAGGGGTGATCTTTCAAACATATTTCAAGGAAAGCTCACAAACAAATATTCAACTGTTCATAGCTTTTGGGCCACTTTGTTTTCTCCTTGACAGCTCCGGTCATTATCACTCCAAAATATGTGAGCTATGGCAACATACGTAACATATTTAACGCTTATTCCCCAATTCACAAACACTTCTTCCTCAGAAATCTTCTGTAGCCGTTTTCAAGCCGCATGAACTCTACTTTTCTTACTAATAAATTTTCTTTTTCTTAAACATAGTTAAGCAATTTTAAAGCACGTTAGACACTGGTTCTTTTTAATAAAAGGCCGTCGTGTGTCCTCGTTTTCAGCCGTTGAGTTTTTGTTTGCCATTTCGACTATTTGGAGCGAAAGCAAACCTCATTTCCCACAAGCTTCACATTCTTAATGCATTATTGGCCAAAACGGATGGCCCTGCAACTATAGTGCATTTCACATTAAGTGCGAGCGTAGCAGAAGCTACAAGAGCGAGCTCCGGGCTTTCAGCCTCCCTGCCAAGCCCACGCGCTCGTGCAGTACAAGCACAGTTCAGGGCCACCAGCTCGCTCTAGAAGCATCGGCTGCGTCTGGACTTACGCTTTAACGAAGCATAACGCCTTTACCGGTACAGTAACACGCCAATATACCCTCTCCGAAATTCAGTGTCATCTGCTGGCTCATATACCAGTTTACCTTCTGTTGTACAAATGGCGGTGATGAACTTGTATTTTATTGGGCACCGTCGCTTTTGGAAGTCAACGGCAGGCGAGGAGGTGTTCGTGAAGTTTTTTCTCGGTCATTTTCAACTTCGATTGTGACAAACCTACGACCGGTCAAAACGAAGCTCAAACCAACATAAACGCCTCAATAAAATTCTACACACCAAATGGCGTTAGTGCCGACTGTGTGCCGACCACGGGTTGACTGAATCTTAGTTAGAAATGAACGCTTCCGAAGCTCTTGTGTTCGGATTCCTGCGTCGCATCGTACTCACCCCTTGAATGTATAAGCCTCGTGTCATTTGATTAAGACCATCTTCAACGTCGTTCATCATCAGTCACTAGAAGGCCGCCTTTAGTATGGCGCGGAGGCTATTCATCAGATGATGACAGTGAACGAAGTGTACAGACTGAATTTCGAAAAGGGATATGCATATGTGTTCACAGGCGTTTTGCTTCAACGGTAAATGCGTGAGAAAAAGCATCATCTAGATAGGCCAATAAATGTTCATTAATACAAAATGTGTGAATGTTTCGTGACTTGTTTTGAGCGTCAAGAATATGCTGGTTTAAATTAAAACCTAGAGGACAATTGTAAGTCTCTTAAAATTTATTAGGCCAGGCAGCACGTAAGAAAAACGACTGACTAATAAGCTTTAGCTGCAAGGCATATAGTGCCGAAGTACTTTATTACTTTTTTTTCGCACATAATTGCTAGATTGCAAAGTATTTGCTAAATATGTCACGCATGAACTGAACATTCCACAGTGAAGTCTAAATTTGGCACTTCTTTGTCAATACAGTCGCAAAGTGGCCGAATGAAAACCTACCAACCAATTGTACAGTGTAATTATGTCATTTTCTCAAAAAATAAGGCCCGAAAAAGCCAAGATAGAGCTATAGAGATAGGCAGGCAAGTCTAGCTCTGGCACTTTTCTGGCAATGATGGGGGCCAAAATACCGAGACCTTGGCCAAAGAATGTGAAGTTTCGTTTTTACCTTGGCATTTCTTAGGCTTTCAGTGCCCTCAATTCTGAGAAGAAAAACAAATGTTGGACCAAATTAAGAGTTGTGTTTCTTCAGTAGATCATAAATCGTGGTCAGGTTTCCGAGTTTGATTCATATACAGCCTTGAAACACCAAGCTGCAATGTAACACGTACACGACACTTGCACATTTTTAAATGGAAAAGTGGAAGATCACCTCGAAGTAGGCGAGAAGTCCCCGGAAATCAGTGAAGGGTCCCGGAGGGGCGGGTCCTCTGACTGGAGCGCGGAGCTCGTAGTGTCCACTATTCCGCAGTCGGTATGCGAAGCCAAACAGGGGGAGCGCGAGCACCACTCGCTTGCGAGACCGAAGCTGGCTAAGAAGCACTTCGCAGGTCTCCACCTACAAGAGAAAATGAACCTGCACTAGCGCCCTGGTCAACTCTCTGACCACCTAAAGCACAAATCTTCCCTGCGAAAACAAGAAAACGCCAACGCGTGTTAATGCAGAATTGCAATATTACTCAAGCTAGCTCCTATCTGACCTTCAAGAAACTGGGTGAAGCGTGACCGGCAACCGAACACTTGTGCAGCAATCTCCGCCGGCCATTCAGGAAAAGAACAAAAGAAAAATAAGAGAAAACAAATGATTAAAAAGACACTGCAATAAAACAAATGTCTAAAGGGAAACGTGTTTGTAAAAAATATTTACCACAACAAAATATTTTGTTTCGAGCAATATTTTTGCCAAAAGTCGCAATTTAGGTGCAGAATGTTGAGGTCGCAGGCCGCTAAGCCCCGTCCCGCGCTTACAAGGTGCTTACATCTCTTATTGCCAGGAGAGATGAGTGACGTGTGAAAGGTTGGTTGTAAGTTTGTGCCTCCGTGCCAAGACAAGACAGCACTGCAACGATGCGGCCACGACTAAACCAGCTCTTGTTTGCTATCCCGTCAGCGTCAGCCCGTCAGCGAATGCAGGAAATCATTGTGTGACAGTCATCGCATTTTCAACGCAACGTCGTTCAAGAACTACGCCGATGACAGCGAGCTCCCGCGTCTTTTGGCGGCCGCTGGAACATTTCTGCCGGTGTTATCTACAACTGTGTATGAAGCATCATCGTCATCTACAGGGGTAAAGTTTTCCTGCACCGGCCCTTTCGTCGTCGTACTCAGTGGGCGAGACAGCACTGCAACGATGCGGCCAGGCTAAACCAGCTCTTGTTTGCTATCCAGGTTGGTAAAACTCATTCCTACACTAGTGTGAAAAGCAATTCTCTCTTTCTTGTAGTGCTGCCTCGCCCGGGAGCTTTATTGGAGTGTGTTGCCGCATCTTTTGATTCACTCTGCTTCATCTTTCTTCTTATGAGCGAAGATGTGGAACTCAACCCTCACCCGCTGACGGAAGTTCAGTTGACAGCGACTCTTGATGGCCAGAAGGCGCTAAACAACAGCATATCAGAAATTAAAAATAAACTCGACGAACACATTAGAAAAACAGAAATAAGGTTATCCTCAATTGACACTAAAGTTGAGTGTCTCTCGAAATTAGAGCCTGACCTTAAGAGATGCGTGAATTATGTCCAGCATTTAGGAAGAAATGTCACTGCAATGGCTGCAAGGGTTGACGCCCTTGAAAACCGGAGTCGGCATAACAACCTCATTATTTACGGTGTGGCGGAAGACTCTACTGAATCACTCGTTTCGTTGAACCAGAAAGTGGTTACCGAAATTTTTGACAAGAAGCTAGGCGTGAAGCTATCAACTATAGAAAAAGTACACAGGCTCGGAAGACATCTGGGAAAAAAAAAACGACCAATATTAATACGTTTTTCTTCTCTAGACGAAAAAGCTGCACTTTTGAAGAACGCGTTTAAATTAAAGGGTGCAACGGTGCCTCTGTCGAACGACTACTTAATAGAAGTAAGAGAAAAGCGCCACCATTTTCGGGCATACGCAAAAGCTAGAATGAAAGAAGGTATCAGCAAAGTAAATCTAACAATCGATAAGCTTGTAAATGATGGGGAAATGTTTGCTTGGAACAGTGAAAGAGAGGAGGTTGTACCTGTGCAACGTAACGGACGTCAAACAAATTCAAAGAAAGCGGTGCAAAAGGATATCACTGTGATGGTTATGAATTGTAGAAGCGTAAAAAATAAAGTAGAAGAATTATCGGGTTTAATCCTATCTGTTCAAGCCGATATTATTCTTAGGAGTGAATCATGGCTTGACGACTCTATCTTAGCTCATGAAGTATTCCCTACATTCTTTAACGTCTACAGAAAGGAAAGGTCGTTACACGCGGAGGGGTATTTTCGTTAGTTAACAATGATTTGCAAAGTCACCAACTCGATATAGCTGAAAACGTAGAATCAGTATGGTGTCGGGTGAGGCTGCCCAATAACCTAAGTTTTACCGTAGGAGTTTTTATAGGTTCCCAAATTCTGATTCTACTTGTATAGACATCCTAAACGAAATAGTCTCTAGTGTTACCAATGAACGTGTGGTACATTGTGGCGATTTTAATCTACCAGACTTGACATGGAGTGATGACGGGTGTGCCTGTAAAACAATGACTCGAATTAATATTGAAATGAAGTGCATGGTTGATTGTCTAGGTTTTACCCAGCATGTACTTGTACCTACGCGCGGACACAACATACTTGACTTGTTATTGTGTAATCATCCCGAAATTGTTAAATGAATCGATGTCATGCCGAGCATAAGCGACCATGACGCTGTAGTCGCGGCGCTTCGTTTTCAATCTGCACGTATAAAGTTGACTACAGATAGAAAGGTGTTTTTGTATGAAAAGGGAAATTATGAGGGCATTAGCTCCAAGCTTTCTAGTGCCTTTTTTCGTTTGAATGCGTTGCTGAAGAAACAGATGTGCACAACACGGGGTTACTGTTTAAGCAGAGAGTGATAAAGCTAACAGAGAAATACATGCCATGTATTGACGCATCCAAAATAAAAAAATAAAGCAAAACCATGGATCAACGGAAGTGTTTTACGATTAACAAAAAACCAAAAGCGTGCTTACGCACGGTACAAGAAGAAAAACTCAGCAGTAAACCATGGGAAACAGAAAGAACTGATGACGAAGTACAAAGTCACCGTGAAGAAAGCGAAAGGCGATTACCTACAGCGGCTCGAAGACGGAATGAAAAATAACAATAAACAGTTCTGGAAGTTTATGAAGCGTTGCGGAAATGACCAGATGGGAATACCTGACTATTAGTAAATAACAAACTAATCACAGATGCCCGTCAAAAAGCTTGCATCGTTAATGAATATTTTCAATCGGTCTTTTTGCCTGCGAACAATATAACGCTAGTAACGCTTTCAAACATACGATGATATGCTTCCATTCGAGGTTGGTGTCGAGGGAGTCCTAAATATACTAAAAACATTTAGACGAAACTGAAGCAATTGGCCCTGATCAAAGTTCTCCTAGGGTTCTGAAGCGCTGTGCTCACGCCATTGCCCCATATCTTTTTATAATCTTCGACCAGTCTTTGCTTGAGGGGTCATTACCGAATGATTGGAAAGTAGCTCATGCAATACAAATACACAAGAAGGGACCCGAAAAAGATGTTACAAATCGCAGGCCAATTTCTTTAACATAAATTTGTAGCAAACTACTTGAGCACATTTTGTATAGCCAAATAATGCAGCATCTTAGTTACCATAATTTTTTCATGGATTCTCAACATGGGTTTAGGAGAGGTTATTCTTTTGTCACGCAACTAACCGAGCTCTATCATGATCTTGTCATGTCCGCAGATAAGGGTGAACAGTCTGATTGTGTTTTTCTTGATTATAGGAAACCGTATGACACAGTGTCGCACTTGTTCTTACTTCACAAATTGAATTACTTGAACATAAATATTACCACACTAAAATGGATTCAGTCACACTTGAATTCGCGTCAGCAATGTGTAATTTTAAACGGCGAGGCGTCTCATTTCGTTGAAGTTACGTCTGGTGTACCATTGTTATTCTTAATATTTATCAACGATATTTATGTCAATGAAACTTCCCAGCTGAGATTATTTGCAGATGATGGCGCTGTGTATACGCATATAAAGAACGGGGAGGGCTCCGGACAACTGCAGGCTGGCCTAGATCAAATAGAACATTGATGCGGTGAATGGGGGATGCAACTTAACGTAAAGAAATGTGTTCATGTTAGCTTCACACGTAAAAAAAAATGAACACAACGTATTATTTAAGCAATGAGTTAGTAACGAATGAGAATAAAGTAAAATACCTAGGAGTCATTTTGTCATCCGACTGCACGTGGGATTCGCAGATTGATGATGTCATTAAGAGGGCGGGTCGCGCACACGGCTTTGTCCAAAGCAACCTAAAAAACGCTACACAAAAAATAAAAGAACTACCATATCTTGCCTATGTAGGCCACTTCTAGATTACGCATGCACTGTGTGGGATCCTTCCAAAAAGATTACATTGATGGCTTGGAAAAAATACAAAATCGTGCCGCACGCTTCGGCCTGGGCCAGTACGACCGTTTTTATAGTGTAACTAACACGAAACAATCATAGGATTGGCGCCATTGGATCTTCGGCGAAAAAATGTACGGTTGAAATTTTTAAACAACATTTATCATGAAGCTACTGGTATTAATAGATTATCATATCTCTTAAAACCGAAATATTTTTCCAAACGTAATGATCATGTGCACAAGATACGCGAATACTGTACTAGGACGGAGCTCTGCAAAAATTCGTTTTTTGTGAGGACGGTCGAGGACTAGAACGCTTTACAGGAATGTAGAGTTTGTGCTGCACATTGTGATGCGTACTCTTCGTTATTTTTCGCACCCTGCAATAATGCCTTCTAGGCGCTGCCGGAGTTCTCTGAACAAAGAATAAATAATATATTGGTATTTTGACCCATTTTTTTATGTTTGAGAACCAACTAATCAAGATCGAGTCATTAGTGTTTTAAACGTATTATGGGATTGCTTCTCCCGATTTGGCTTGAAACATTAACAAACATGGCTGCCGGCGCCTGCGAAATGCTTGACAAGCGAATCTCGTATAGCTCGTCACTTTTTATGAGTATGGGTCGTATTGAGTTCACCGAGGTATTTAGAGGAAGGTCTCATCAACCGACATAGTTTGCAGCAAACAACTGTAGCAAGTACGCGCGTTCTGAAGCGCTGTGCGGATGCTTGGTTTCGTAGCGGGACTGGCCATAACCTAGCGCCCCATCTCAACTATTTTTATCGGATCTGGCTTGGTCTCTTTCTTTCCGCGTGTTGTTGCTGAATAAAGATGTTCATCAATGCTGCTTGTTGGGCGAGTTGGTGTTGAAATTCTGAGAACATGGTAGCGCTTTTAAATACGGACGAGAGGGGAGAACGGCACAACGCAGTGCGCTAATCTCAATTGTTTATTATGCAGACAAACATGTTCTGCGCCATCGCGTCCCTCAACCATACTCTGCCCTGTCACGGTTTGCAAGAACTGGGTTTCTTTGTTCGAAAACCATAGGCGGAATATCATAAAGGCATACCTGACAAAACGTTACGGCGATCGATGTGTCAGCGTGGCTTCTATTGATCTGGCGCAGAAAGAGGCCCAATTCTTGCGAACAGTGGCAGGGTAAGATATTGGTTGAATAAAGCGATGGCGCAGAGCATTTATACCCTTGTTTTTCTACGTAATAAACAGTTGAAGTTAGCGCACTATGCTGTCGTGTTCTCCCCTCCCCTATGCGTCGAAATGCGCTACCATGTTCTGAATATGTTGCTGCTCGTAAAAGCGGCCCCGCTGCTCTATGTTTTGTGAATTGTAAAACCGTCGTGATTGCGAACATCGTTTCAATACCATAAAAATACCTACGCAGGTAATAAATTGCAATCTATTGGGCAGGTGGCAATCGGGCGTTCGTCTCGTGTCAAGTTAGTTCAAATATATTCCCGTCATTTTGCTTCGAATGCAAGTAGCTCTAAAGTTCTACAGTGCACCTTGCCTGCCAAAGCGAATAAATTTAGGTCACGTTTTAATTGTGCGTCAGGATGTTCTCTCATCTTGCTCGCGGATGCCATGCGAAAAAAAGAACAACATGAAAGTTGAAATCACTGCATAATTTATTGTTCCGTTTTTTTTTTTATTCATCTCGGTGTTTTTTATATCTGATATTGATAGACGTTGACAGACGCTTGAATTGAACTGTGGCTCGTGCATTATGTAACGCTAGAACGCCGCTTTCATGGTAGAGTCTTGCGAGCGTTGTAAACGTTTTAAGACGGGGGCAGATTAGCAGACGGACGAAGGCGAAAACGGACGCGGACGGCCAGCGTTCATGTCCGCGTCCTGCGTTCATGGCAGGCGACAATATAGGGTGGTGAAATAACAGACGATACCGGAGGCTCCCGCCCGTCTGCACGCACAACTTGCAGGCGTTGTCAGGGGCGAGACTATGAGACGCGCCGGATGTCGCAAAAGGGAGACACCAGGATTTTTAGCGTGTTCGGCCGAGCAGCCAAGCACGTCGTAATAGGCGAAGCAACTGGTTCGTGGACGAGGCTTACAGTGGGCCGCGACCGCCACTTGAATTGTGTTTAACAGCATAAATATTGCGCGAAGACATTTTTCTTATCGTGGAGGAATTTTACAACAAATTGCGTGTCCCATCTAGGCTCTTTAAAATACTTTCGTTTTTTTCAATGCAGTGTCCTTTTAAGGAAGGAGGGCTTCAAGACGCTCCGAGAAGACTTTGCTAATTGCAAAATCTTTTGGAAAAAAGAAAAGAAACCGTACTTTAAAAGGCCGCGGCGACTCTGAGACGGCATCGCGTGCCTGGAAAGTAGTGATTCGAGTTAGCGTCTTCTGGGCTCCTCGTAGAATTCAATTCTGCATATAACGTGGAATTTTTTTTAGCGGAAGAAGGCGTGTTTACGAAAGAACACAGAGCTGAGAGTTTCAACCTATCATGGCGGTTTTCCTGTCCCTCCTTGCTCGTGTTTCCTCGCTCGAATGTACATTTTATATAAGCGGGAAGCATCGTATGCCAGATGTAGCCCATACAACTGTTTTTCCACATCTAAAGAAGTGAGCGAGTTTTTTATGCTAAACACGCGCGCTATTGCGATGATGGTGACCAACATCGCGATAAAGGGCACAATCGTTTATACATTTTCAGTTCCTTCCTCGAAACATTTGTAATCATAACACATCCAGACGAAAGTGTTGGAAAACCAAAATCACTTTAATGAAATTTCATGCTGCAGGGGGGAAAATGTATGATTATTGTGTCTCAATATTACATTGTCCTGTGGCATACGATTCAGAGAATGACGTTGCTTAAAGTTATATAGATGTATACAAACTGAAGAAGAAAATATTTCTATAGAACCTGTGAAAATCAGAATTTCCCAGAGGCTTCAATAAAAGAAAAGTCCATCGTATATTATAAAGAAAAACTCCCCAATAACCTCTGATCATGTTAACTTTAAGCTGACTACACTTTGCGAAAAAATCGCAGCAGTAACTCGCCAATCACATTGACGAAAGCAACCTTGCTCGTTGTATCATTCGTACCACCAACAAGAACGTCCTGATTTTAACTTACCAAGTCTTCCTTGAAGAGCACTGGCGGCTGGGCCATCTTTGGGCTGTCCTCTTTTGAGTAGGGATGCAGGATGAGCAGGTCGCTCAAACTGGAAAGGACGGCCTTTAGCACATGCACTCGATTTATTTTTTAAGTCTCACCCGTGCAGCGCTTCCACATCATATGAGGGGCCCCATTTGGGATGCACACTCACAAACGTCTGCAGGCGCATCTTCTTGGTAACCGTACGCACAGCCTGGACATAAAGTGAGAGCATATAATAACAATAACAATAATAATAATAATAAATGAGCAATGAATTAGTGAAATAGTCAATCAATCAGTGCTTATTATAGTGTCCAGGAACAACCAATTTGTCTTAGTGCAAGAACACACACATACAAACACACATACATACGAGTAAAAAAGGGCAACCCCAGGTAGCACGAGACGTCGATATGACTTCGAAATAATATCCTAGACGTTCGGCAACGTCGAGGTCCTTAAAAAATTTTTTATCGAAGTCACTGGTACGTCCACATGAGAGGTTCCGTCAACGTCAAACACGCGACGTAGTGACAACGTCATAAGCTTCACCTCGACGTCTTCAACAGTAATTGACGTCTATTCGAAGTCTTGTATGAGAAGTTATTTGAACGTCGAGCACGAGACGTCACAACAATGTCTTAAGTAACACCTTGACGTCTTCGACACTAATTTACATCAGTTCTGCGTTTTCCCCGGGCAGTTATCTGAACGTCGAGCACGAGACGTCCCAACAATGTCCTGAGCAACACTTGGATGTCATCGAGATTATTGGACGTCATTTCTACGTTTTTGTTATCGGGAAGTTCTTCGAACGTTGAGCGCGAGACGTCCCAACAATGTCTGAGCAACACCTTGACGTCATTGGCATAAATAGACGTCAGTTCTATGTTTTCTCCGGGAAGTTCTTTGAATGTTGAGCGCGAGACGTATAAAAACGCTGTCATTGACGAGAAATTTTAAAAGTGATATGACAGGTACTTGGGCACTATAGGACGCTTGTTTAGGGTGACTCCGAATTACACCCAAAAGTGTGTAACCATGTAAGTGGTCGAAATTACCGATCACTAGGGATCAGCTGAAGGACCACTGTTCCCATGATTCCTGGATTGCGGGCCGGGGCGCTTGGGGGATTTAGCAAAGGTTCTATTCCATCCGAATATACATGCTTTCGCAAACATACCTTCGAGCAATGAAGCCAGATATGGTTGACTCCATTGTTCCACGGTGACCCAGGTCGAGACCATTATCAATTGACATCACGTTCAGTGTAGACGTATGCTGGACGTTTTATGGTCGTTAAATGGGACTTCATTTCAACGTTGACAAACGTTATCACTGACGTGCGCTCGACATTTTATGTCGTTAAATGGGACGTTATGTTATGGTTAATATGACGTTCTCAATTGACATCCCGTTCAGTATAGACGTATACTCGACGTTTTATGGTAGTTAAATGGGACAATGTGTCAACGATTGATATAACAATACCACTTGACTTCCCGTTCAATTCAGACGTGCACTCGACGTTCTAAGGTTGAGTGCACGTCATAACGTGGGACGTTCATAACGTCCCACGTTAAGTGGGACGTTATGTTGACGTAAATTCTACCCTTTTCTCCAGGCATTAGCCTTTCCATATTACGTCGAAGGGACCTGACTATCAGACTTTCGAAGTTCTTTCGACATGTGGCTCCTGACGTCATCACGTTCTTTCGACGTCTTTTCAACGTGTCTGCACTGCCTAGGACGTAGTTCACCAGACTGAGACTACAAATATTAACAAGTACGAAATACACTTAAATCAACAAGGGAAATCAAAAACACGAAACAGAAACATCACCAGGTGTGAGATCAAAAAGCAGATACTTAATTATCGTACTGATAAACATTAAGCCCTTTTCTTGCAACAGGAAGTTTCGAACAGCGTTTTCGAACTTGCTGCCCCATGAGTTAAAATATCAATTGTACCAGGGTAACGGTTATAGCACGCAGCCGATCTTTGGATCCGGTTCAAGTGGCTAAACTTTAGAGCCCTATAAAAAGATGATTGGAGCCGTGTAGGCACACGTGGAACTTCAAGGATGGCTTCGAACAGAAGGCTGGAAGAGTTAATCAAGCCACGCAGGGTCTTAAACAAAAGCAACAGATCTGCCTTCACCTGACACTGCTGCAGGCTCAACAAGTTAACGAGTTGTGAGATACATATAGCTTTTAGACAAAGATCACCTTTCTCAATGTAACTATACTTAAAGATAAAAATAAATTTCTCTTGTACTCGCTAGACAGATAAACCGTTAGTTTTGGAAATGCCGTTCCAAACAACCAAGGCGTACTCTAGCTGGGGTCTAACTAAGAAAGAGTACAGCGTGAAAAAAGCGGACGGGCTTTTGAATTCCTTGGTTTTGCGAGATGCGGCACTTAACGTGCGCAATGCCGACTGATCCACTCTGGTAACGTGAGTGTCAGATCTCAGGGTTGAATCAAAACCGGCACCAAGGTCCCACAGTTCACTTAAACGTGACAGCAGTTCGCCATGATAACTATATAGAAAAAAATATATCGTGGGTCTCGCGAGAATGTGTCATGTTTTTGTTTTGTTTTAGAATCATTCAAACAGAGGTCATTGTATAAACAACAATGACCAAAGGAATATGCGTCATTCTGAAGCTTGATACAATCCCCTAAGGTCGATATTTTTTTTTAAGTTTTAAATCATCGCCGTACTGCAGAAACAAAGAATTTGATATAACCTGAACGACATCATTTACAAAAAAAATATTGAAAAACAGGGGGCCAAAGACAGATCGCTGAGGCACTCCAGAGCTTGGCTTGTACAAAGACGGGGTAGTATTGTTGACACGGACGTACGCTTGCCTATTGATCAAATCGATTTTTAACAAATTATATGCCGAACAACGAATCCGTAAGAGGAAAGCTTGTATAAGAGGACGTTGTGGTTGACTATGTCAAAGTCCTTACTCAGGTAAAAAAAAAAAAAAAAAAAACCGTCAAGGTGATCTTTATTACAAAATATTTCAGATGCAGCAGACATAAAAGATACGAGATTGGTAGATGTCGATCTGCCGGACAAGAAGGCATGCTGATTAGGAATGATTATAGTACGAAACTTGGAAGAAAGTAATCGATAGATGACTATTTCAAAGAGTCTGGAAAAAGAAGATAGAAGAGAAATTGGTCTGTAATTAAGAACGTCACCACTATTTCCAGATTTCAGGACGTAAACACCACTGCCACTTTCCAGTAGTCAGGGAATATTCCTGACGTCAAGTAGCTATTAAAAATTGTGCTCATTATTGGCGCAAATAATTCATGATAACCCTTATCAATTGCAGTGGGTATCCCGTCATGACCTGCCGACAATGTTTCATTTCATTTCATTTATTGGTTGCCCTTAAGACCCACGAGGGGTATTACAAAGGGGGGGGGGGGGACATTTGGCAGGACAGTGTCAAAACAAAAGAACGATAGTAATATAAAACAAGAAAATTATCACAGATGGAGATGAACGGCAACATTATCGGCGAATTTCTGTGGGTCTATTATTGTGACAATGGCTTCGGGTAGTTGGTTCCAGTCACTAATAGGAAGCTGAAGAGGCGAGAACTTGTAAAGGTTAGTTCTGGGAATGTCAAGGTGTAATTTGCAGGGGTGGTAAAGTCGGCATGAGGTAAAAGGGGCAGGTTTACAATAGATCGACTTACGAGATGGAGAGTGATAAAAACGTTTGTGAAGCAATTTCAGTCTGTTTAACGTTCTACGGTCTTTCAAAAGAGGAAGCTGTAGGGATGATTTTAGAGAGGTTGCACTTACTAGGAAGTTGTAGTTTCGCAAAATGAAACGAGCTGCTTTATTTTGAATTGACTCTAATTCTTTTTCTAAGAAGACTTGATGAGGGTTCCAGATGGCTGAAGCATATTCCAGAATGGGTCGTATTAGAGCGGTATAAGCTGTTAGTTTAGTTTTTTGAGATGCGAGGTAGAGGGAACGTCGGAGAAAACCGAGTTATTTGTTAGCTTTGGCTGATATATGGTTAACATGATATTCCCAAGAAAGATTACTGCTTAGGAAAACTCCGAGGTACTTATAGTGCATCACTTGCTCTATGTGGTTGTTGAAAAGAGTATAATTAGATTTTGTCGGAACACGTTTAGTACTAAAGACCATGGACTTAGTATTTTGAACATTAATCTCCTTCTGCCTTTTTCCACACCAAGACTCGATCTTGACAAGGTCATTTTGCAAAGTGCTACAGTCATTTACATTATGAATTCTAGAGTACATCACACAATCATCTGCAAACAATCTTAGAGTCGAGTTAATACAGAGAGACAAATCATTAACATAAATCAGAAATAATAACGGTCCCAGCACGGTTCCCTGCGGTACACCTGATCTTACTTGCATGGTCGTAGAAGACTGTTCATGAAGAGAAACGCACTGAGTTCTAGATGTTAGAAATGATTCGATCCAGTTTATAGCGCCACTGTCAATATGAAAAGAGTGACGTTTTTGAATCAATCGACAGTGGGGAATTTTATCGAAGGCTTTTGAGAAATCAATGAAGATGGCATGAATATGCCATCTTCATTGATGTGTCTTGGCATGTAGGCTTTCATGAATATCTGTAGTTAATACAAAAAGTTGCGATTCACATGAGAGAGACCGTCGAAAACCGTGCTGGTTTGCAAACAATAGATTATTGGAAGATAAGTGATTCATTATTTGTGAATATATGACATGCTCCATCAGTTTACTAGGTACACTCGTTAACGAAATAGGTCTGTAATTTGTTATACACAATTTAGAACCGTTTTTGAAAACTGGGGATACTTTAGCATGTCTCCAGTCGACTGGTATGTCACAGGAGTACAACGACTGATTGAATAAACTAGATAATAAAACACATGACACTTCTTTGGTTAGCTTAAGTAGTTTAGTTGAAATACCATCGGGCCCAGGGACGGAATTGAATGGAAGATAATTTATTAATTTTTCAATGCCGGCTGGTGAGACGTCGAATTTGGCCATTTCATGAACAACTTCATGGGGTGAAATGGGCATTGATAATGAGAATTCTTCCTCTGTAAAAACACTACAGAAAGCTAGGTTCATGGTTTCACATGCTTCTAATTCGGTTAGATCATTCCCGTCGGGATCAATAAACTTGGAAGGTAATCTGTCTTGGGGGGGGGGCCGAATCGCTATCCAGAACTTTTGAGGGTTTGTTATGAGTAGATTTCGGAGATCGCAATCAAAATACTTATGCTTGCAGTTTTTTATCTGGTACTTATATTGTGAGGCACTCTCGCGATATCTGATCCAAGTATATGGAGACCCCGTTGACAAGTATCTGGAGACCCCGTCTCATTTTCCGTAATACATAGCCTAACACATTCCTCATTGACAACTACAGAACCTAACGGGCCACCAAACCCTTCCCAGTGAGGCAGTGTAGTTGAGGATCATTTATTATGTTTGTAGACTGGCGCAACGTGATCCGCAAACACCTCGGACGTGCCATTCGCACTGTCGCTATGCTGATTCAAGACGATTTCGGATGCAATAGTCTTCCCCAAGCGCTATTTAGCGTACTTCGAGAATTTTTTGGGATTTTTAACGAGATCTGATTCTACCAAGTCACAAAGCGCTTGGCTATCACGGTTCTCTTTCTTTTTTCTCTTAGATCACGGTTCTCTTCCTAAATTCTCTTACATTGTTTTCTGCAAATTTTAAATTCAACTTTCCACTTTGAACGACCACTTTTCTTAAACCTCCTGCGCAAAAATTCTTTCCGTTTTTAAAGCTTCCTTAGTTCACGAGAGAACCAGTTAGAGAAGCGAGATTTATTAGATGTTTTTAGAGGGATATAAATGTCCATGGCCTCCTGAACAACACTTGTGAGTAGATATACTTAGTCGTTGACATCAAAAGACAATAAGATAAAAGCCCAGTTAACACCCGACAGGTTGTTATACATTCCAGTGTAGTCCCCCGGTGAGTACTTATACGTGTGTGGGGAAAGACCGTTAGAGGGACTGAGAAACGGAGGATCAAAAACAGAAAGAAATACATCAAGAGCAGGGAGATATCTATCCCCAGAAACCATAGAAAGCTAACTTCAAGCTACACGTAAACCGTCCGTGTTTGAAACACATAAATCTAAAGCATTACCTTGATCATTCAGAATGCTATTGTGCTCTCTAAGATCTAAACAAAGAAGTAAAGATGAGGAGAATAATAATAATAATAATAAAAATAATAATAATAATAATTATATAGTATTAATAGTACCAGAAACAATAATAATAATCATAAAATAAATAAAAAGCCAGCTGCAAGAGACACATTTGCAAGGTCTCACAGGCAGAGTGTCGAACTGGAACCGAACCGAACCGAAAACCGGAACCGAACCGTTATTTTTAGCCGAACCGGAACTGAACCGAACCGAAATCTTTGCCGCCATCTTGGAACTGAACCGGAACTGAACCGGAAAAAATATAACGGTAACCGGTACAAAACGGTTCACGGTAATTTTATTTTTTTTATTACAAAATGAGATTTTGAGAAGTAAAAATTGGTAGCTGTATTTCTATGTAGTGATGAAATTGTCATATACCGAATTGCAATGTATAAGAAATTGTGGGTTTTCGCGGCGCTTTTTTATTGACACTAGGATTAATCGTGTGTCACGTGGTCACGTAACGTCATGGTGTCAAGACATGCTGTCAAAGAATGTCACGTCACGTGGCCCCATGGCGTAGTCACGTGACTCACCGCGTCAAGTCGACTTAAATTCAGAACATCAATTTTCCCCTCTCTTCTCCAACGTTTTGTCTGTTTCTTCTCCCTAGCCTTCTTTTCCCTCGCCCTACCTTCTTGAGTTGCAACGGACTATAGATATATTAGCGTTGTTGAAACCGTGACGTTACATGTCATCACGGCTTCTCACCGCGAGTCACGTGACACCGTGACGTACTCGGTTGTCATGGGCCCGAGCCGAGTGCTCGGGTTCTTGACAATCAGCATCGCCAAACATTCGTGTTGGCTCGTGATCAGTCAAATATGAAAATAGCCGAACTCTAATAAAGTCTCAAGCTCAGCCCATGCTTTTTTCTTTGCCAACCCCAGCGCATGACTATGATGAACACTGGCGGTATACAATTAGCGTCCTATCACATCGCCGCTTGTTCTAATAGCGAGGTCAGGGATTACCTCTTAGCGATATTTACTGAAAGTACAAATATTGTTTCATGAATCATTTTACATGCACACATTACTGAGGCACTCAAACATGTTTTCGTTGTTGCTAAACTTTCTCAGCAAGTTTTCCCAGAGAGTAGAAGGATTGGAAGGACAAAATATGGCTTATTAATCTGACGATAAATAGAACTACAAGTGTGTACGGCAGTGATACATAAAAAGAAAGGTTCTAGTTGCCCTTGAGATACAGCCGAACGTCGGCAGCAGCTCAAATTCTCGCAGTTTTGTTTAAACTTCACAGTTTTGGGTGCAAAATAAAAGAAATGGAATTTTTTTTTTTTTATTTGTGAGAGCCGGTGGGCCTCCCTCTTACATCAGGTAGGTCCACCAGGGGGATCGGATGCCGAGTGGTCTAGCGCACACCAGCTCGGAGCACGTGGAGCGAAAGCTCGCGCTGCAGAACCCAGGATCCTGGGTTCAATCCCCACCCCTGCCCGTTTCGATCTGGATGAGCATCGTACCGGCGTGCGGTCGTGTATCACTACTGCGTGATGCACGTTAAAAACCCCAGGCTAGCGGTTGTACTGCACTGGCTAAATTGCTCATGTACAGCTGGTAACTCGTCGCCCATTGAGGCAGACCAAGTTCTAGGCTGTATAGACATCCACACAAACCCCAATCCCTGATGGCTGGTATAACCGCCGTGGTTCAGAACGCTCGGCCTGGTCGCCGTGAGTTCCAACCTGTTCGTGAAGCGTAGGAGGGCCGCCCTGGCTTGGGGAGCTCTCCTCTTACTCTCTCCCGGAGGGACCTTTTTCTGTCCCCCCGCTCATCCGGGAACCTAGTTGTTTTGGGTGAGGACGACGCCCGCGGGGGGAGGAGGTCGACGCGCGATTCCGACTTCGGGAACGCGGGAATTCCCCGCGGATACGATAGAGATCGGACGTGTCGCGAAGGTCTTCCTTTGCCCGCTCTGGGGCCCTAATCTGGACACTTGGCGAGAAAGTCGGCGAGAAGTCTGGCGGCCGTGATTGGCCAACGCCTCACTTGACCTTGGCGCCAGCCAATCATAGCCGCCGAATTTCTCGCCGACTTTTTCGCTAAGTGTCCAGATTAGGGCCCCTGGTCTGCGCTCTCGGGACGGTGTCGACAAGGTGAGCCTTTCATCTTACCTTGTCGGCGCGGGGGTTTTGGGACAGTGTGTCTTTTGGTGTTCCAATAAACACCGTTGGACCCTGTCCCATTGTGGTACGTGCTCCTCCTTTTTTAGAGAAGCGATCAGTTGTGCGGCTGACGTTGTTCGGACCCGCCCGTAGCGGTGTTCTCGAGAGAAAGCTGCGGGGTGTGGGAATAGGATTGGCGTCTCCCGATTAGAGACCGCCGCTGAACCCTTTGGTTACCACCACCCGTGACCATCCCACATTTGTCAAGAACAAACATCAAACGCCAAGCTTTGTCGAAAATGTGCACTTCGATGCGCTCTTTTTCAGGCCAGATCCGAACTGAATACGAAGGTCACTCTTTGCTGATTGATTATTCGCCTGAATCACGGTGCTGAGTGTTAACAATATTGGTCAGGAAAGCAAGCGTTGTGCTTGCCACTCAGTTTTTCTATAAAATGTAGACTGAAAGGGTTTGTCCTAAAACTTCCCTGACATTTTGAAAATATAATTGCTTTTACATTAGTTCCATCGTCATCATCTATATTGTGAAATGTATTTTATAATCTAGATTTCAGGATTTATATGGAGAGAAGGTGCCCATTTTATGATTGTATACACTGAAATTAATTTCTAAATACAAGAGCACAGTATGACTCGACTTTTAATATTGCACCGCAAAGGTCCACTAATCACGCGTATTTTAGGCGACCCACCGGAGTGATAGCCTTTAGATTTAGGTAAAATACATGTGACTGAGGTAAAAAAAGAATAGATCTTGAGTCATATATGTTAATCTAGCTTTTTATTTACTGTTTCATCAAAATTAAACAACATAATTTATTTTTGGTACCTGAAAATAAAAGTGGATTCAACGAATGATAAAAAGTTTATATAGTTACTCGTTTCCCTCTTGAAAAAGTGCCTATTGCCAAAGGAACGCGGAAAACATAATCTCAGTTTGGCGGTTCAAACCGGTTCAAACCGGTTCGAACCGTTATTTTTGGCTCCCGAGAACTGAACCGGAGCTGAACCGAAAGCCGCGAACCCGAACCGAAACCGAACCGATAAAAATTTTGGTTCGACACTCTGCTCACAGACAAACATACTTTCTCGACGACAGACGTTCCAGTACAGGAGTTTACGGTTTACGAGCGAGCGCTCGGTGCGTACATTCCCCGTATTCTTAGAGTGTTTTATCAAATGATGTTCACTTGACAAGTCACATATGTGCGGGCCTGACATCTGCCGTGAACAAATGATGTATTAAGACACAAAACTACCGATAATTATGACTCAATAATCTTTATATATACAGAAAATAGAAAAATTAAGCCTCTTTCCAACGAAAAAGAAAACCGGCTTAACCATGGGTGGGTTCAAGAAGAATTAGAAGTATTTAAAATCACGCGTACGAAGTGGGTTCGCGCCTCAGCGTGCATTAAATGCTCTCTATTTATTCAGTTTTTGTTATTGTACTCAACATTTGGTTAATGCATTTTAAAAATAAAAATAATGCTTGCACCTTCACCTAAAGTCCCTCGATGCGTTTCACAACAGCTCTAAAAACGAGGCATATGACCCTGGTAGACCATGGAAAAAATTGTACCGCTCAGCACCATATTGACTACCTTGGATATAAAACGTTTAATGTTGTTGCTCCAGAGCTCCCCTATATGAGAGCCTTGAGTCTTCACACACAATGAACGCCAATAGTTGCAAAGGAAAAAAAAAAAACTGGAGCATTCGTTTTACCAAGACACTTTACCTTGACCAGGTCCACATAGACAGACTTGAGTTCTTCTGGCAGCCTGTCCCAGTCGACCTCGACTCCGTCAAAGTTGTGCTCTGGCAGCCAGCGAGCTACGTTCTTGGCGAGTGCAGCTCTCGCAAGGGCGGCTTCGGATCCGTCAATCATCTTGCTCAGCTCGGCAGGAGACCCACTCAGCCGCAGCGATAGAACCAGCTTCAGGAGCGGGTGGCTCGTTTTCAGCGCGTCCATGTCACGCACAGACTTGAGACCTGTGGCGACACATGGCAATTATCTCTGCGTTCCCTAAGGTGTTGGGTGTAAGTGCGGAGAATTGTGGAACACCGGCCTCGAATGCCGTCTGGCATATCTCCAGACTTATCCTGCCTATGCGGAGTGCAAGTTCGTCTGCTCTTTGCGCACCTCGTGTGTTCGTTTACCAACCAAATGATCCCATGTGATTTTGTTTTCCCCGAAACCGACCATTGACGGCGTTTCCCTTGGCTGCCTCGTCATCGCGCGTTCGCGTTTTCAATGGGCGTGCCCCTTCTTGTGTTCCGATGCGCCGAATACTTGTTTTGGTAAACATACTGGCCGCAGATAGTCACTGCAGGCTTAAGGAACTCAAGGCGTGGGCATTCCAGTGCACATTTCTATTGCGTCATAGCCAATGCGATTGAGAAATTGGCTGGAGAGGACCCCTTTGAACAAGTTCCTAAGCGTTGACATATTGAGCTCATTACCCTGCTTTTGTTAAAAATATAGTGCAACGATGGTTTATGTTAACATTAACTGCAGCATCAAACTTTTATTTTGGTCATCTGAAAAAGAAAAACCGCTCAAACCCCGGATTATTGCGATTCCACCGCGTCATCGCGAAACAAAGAAAGGGCACTTTCTTGACCGGTAGCCGGTATTTTAATCCGGTTGATGGAATTCCTTGACTAAATTGTTTGATTAAATATTTGTGATGCATAATAGTGTGTTATTTCTTCTATGCCTGCGTAAGTTATGAATTGTTGTGTTCCTCGATTATTTAATATCCACCTGAAATACTGCTCTTTTAAGCTGTTTGACTGCATTTCTGAATAATTGTAATGCATATTTTCGTTCAGTTAAATTATGAGTGCATAACAAAATATTTGTGATGCATTCACATTTTCTTATTCCTCCTGTGTTGCTCGCAATGTCTAAGGTAGTAGAAATAAATACATAAAATTCCTAAAATAACTAACGAAACAAATATAAATGCGTGCTTACACTTTTGTTTTCTCGCAAGCTCGAGATCAACTGCCCGCAACAAACATTACCAATGACAAACTGTAGTGTTGCTCTAATTTGATAACACCTGAGCTTGAAAAGTGTTTTGATACGCAGCGGAAACCTCTACGGAACAGAGAAGTTTGCGAGTTCTGGCGGACAGCATTCTCGCTGCAGCATTGAGCTTGGTGGAGACGCTAAAAACAGGACACCACCAGAAGCTCTCCGTCACCTCGAACACGTCACTGAGCACGTGACTCTGAAGATGGTGTAGAAGTTGAGAAATAACACCAAGTTCAATCTATTTTTTTTTTATTCTTCACCTAGCATACGGAAGCAATTTTTTTTTTCTTCACTCTAGAAATTACAAAATCTCACCACCAGAAGTGTTGGGCTGAGATCCGAAAATCGTTGCACATCGTTTAAGCTGCCATTGAGTATAGTGTCGAAGTGCCATCCGAAGGGGTTCGAAGTCTGCATGAACTACGCTACTATTAACCGATTCGTTTCCAACTAATTGTTCTTGAGACGTCATCACAATACGACGAGATGGATTCAGCGATTTGATGCGAGTACGACCAGCACCGCCTAAATACTAACATCTAAGTGGTGTTTGTCGGACGTCAAGCGTTAACTGAAGCTCTGATTCTACGTGAGCTCTACCCAAACGCTGTGGCAGCACCTGTCTTATCTTTGCACACGTATGGTCGTACTGTGAAGACGTCAAAATTTTAGTGCATAGGCCTTCTTAGTTTATTTAGTGCTGTTCAAACTAACACCACCTAGATACTGAAAAAACCCATTATGACACACTAGGCAAATACTTTACCCGACGAATACATCTCACTTTCAGAAAATCCAATAGTCTTGGAGCTAATTAACACGCCGCACTAGTATCCAAACGAATCACGTTTTCACTTCAAGTGCCTTTTTTGTATTATTATTACTAGCTTTAAAAGTCGTGCTACATGCTATTGAGATGCAATTAGATGTTCTTTGATTCTCTAAAAATATTGTGTATCTTCTGCCTTAACGTTTCGGGTCTTCATGAGAAGTAAATTGTGTTTTTTGTTTGGTTTCTTGAACGCAAGGAGGCAACATCGAGCAAGCAGAAAATACGACAGACGGTTGTTGTCCGTTTGCGTTCAAGAAATCTAGAAAACTAAATAAACTACGCATCGCAGAAAGTCGAAACTCAGTAAAATTATGGCGCCTGAGGCGGCGGTAAAATGCGAAAGTTTGAGAACGTGATCATAGATGGATTAGAAGGTAAAGGAGGAAACCAAAATTTATCCATGATCAACGTCCACTTCAGCCTAATAAGTCAAAAGAAAGAAATGAAGTCGTGGACACATGTACATTTATACAAGTGAAAATACTTCACAGCAAATTATTTGCATTTTTTCATTGAAATAAATGCTACTGGTTCTTGCAATGTCATTTATCGCTTTGGCAAAAGTAGGCACATGTGAATGTTGACTCATTGAGAAATTCCGTTTTTCTCTATCATCTTATGATCCAAGAAACATCACGTCCTCAGACGTTCGCGTTCTATCACCCCAGCAAGCGTCGCATTATCAGGGAGTTTCCGTATTTTTGTGATGCGTAGTTTATTTACGCGGACCTGAAAAAACGGTTCTCTTTTCTTTTGAACACCTTGTATTCTTCAGTTTTCTAACTGTAAAAAAAGTTCAATACACACAGTAGCCTATTGTTCTCGCTGACATGAAAAGAATGGGCTCCTCCAGCGTCTTCAATAACGCTCAAATTTCTTTGCTCATCCATGGTCAGAACGACCGACGCACCGGTGTCGTCCTCCTGGAAGACGGGTGACAGAGTGCGAGGGTCAATGGACGCTCCGAGGTAGACAAGATGCGTGCAACAGTGCACGCACAGCTTGTTCAGGTCGTAGTCCCTCGGTGGACGGCGCAACACGCTCGACGCGTTCCAGTAGCATACCACCACGGACTTTATACCGTTTATCTCTGACTCCTGACTCCCGCCCGAGTCTGCAGGAGAAAAGCAACCAGTCAGAGGAAGGGTTGTCAGAAATAATTCCTCGCAGGCTGTCTAATAGCGACACCGGTCATCAAAAATACTTAGAAAGTATACTTGCGGCTGTAGAAGTTGTTTTCTGAAAGACAAACAGATTATGGTAATTTTATATTGTAAACTTAACAAAGATAAAAGAATTAAACCATCAAATATTACCAATAAACGCAGTGGCATATAACGTTGTATTTTTATTTTTTTACAAAAGCAATGCATTGAACATTAGAATGAGATTCCAGATTAATTGGAATCTATGAATATGATTCAAGGTTATTTTCTTCGGATTGTTCTCTTTACCAAACTAAAGCAAGCATGGGGGTTTAAAATTGAGTACATTAGTGTTGATGAGAAAGCGTAGAAAGGAGTTGCAGTAATATCATGAATAAATATTTTAGGGTGTTTCTGTCATTGTAAATTTTATATATTGTATACCGATTTTATAACCTTCGGTTCTTTTGCGTCATTTCAAAAAAAGAATCTTGAAACGACTATTTTTATATGTAAAGTATAATGTTTTATGCACGTGGGAATACATACACTCTAAAAAAAGCCCGTGCGTCCACTTTCCCGCACAACACTCGGAGAGCCAATAACCGAATCTTTCGGAGGCAGCTCAGCGAATGACAATGCCGAAACATAGTTTCGGCATTGTCATTCGCTGAGCTGCCTCCGTAAGATTCGGTGATTGGCTCTGCACGTGTTGTGCGGTAAAGTAGATGCACGGGCGTTTTTGGGAGTGTACTGTTGTGTACTTAATATTTTACTTTATGAAATCAATTTTATAACAAAACTAAGAAAGTGTTGATGAATCAATGAACATATATGTTCAACGTAAATAATGATCCTTGGGGAGCATGGGACGCTCAATAACATAACTGCCATACTGGAGCTGCAGCTTCTTGTGCTATCGCGCACTTTCTACGAGTGTTCTTATGCTGATTAAAATTATTTGTGCAGCCGACTAACGACTCAGTGATAGCCAAACAACCGTAGATTTTCAAAAATTGTAACACGGTAAAACGAAGCGCTCAGATCCTAACTCACGCACGACGTCCGTTTAAAACCTATCGCCCATACCCTTGGCTGTTGCATATATGGTGTCATGGGGCAATCCAAAAAATCGAATGGTCGAGCGTAGGTCCGTTGCGCGCTGGTATGAGGTTATGCGAAAATGGTCCGTACAACGCCACCCTGCTATGAAAAAACTTCGTCTCAGTTTGGCATGGAGTATCTGCGAAAGCTCACCAAGTGCGAGCGGCGAGCCTTGACTGCCTTGACTGGAGCCATAGTCTCCTCTATACTGACTGTAGCACATCAGCAAAGGTTCTGAGCGTTACCTAGAACATTTATTTTAAAATTTAATAAAAACATTTCGGAAACTGGTCAGTTTAACTTAAGTGAGATGTTACATTTAGATGAAAAGCTATTATTTTGTTTAAGATTCACTAGACCAAAACCGTTCCATACTGAGAATGCTCTTGGCATAAACTATCTTCAATGCTTGTATCGTGCAAGTTGCCATGTACAATTGCGGCCTCTTAGCATATGACGAATTCCATAAATGGACGCCTGGATGCCTTTCACAGGTTTTATCGTTGTCCACTCTGCTTGCTTTGCCGCACACAACTTCCTAACTGTATTAAAATGCGGTTTAATTACATATTGTACAGGCTCGGCTGTGCTAGCCGATGCTTGCCTGATGGCGGCAGGTTCCTGATTCCCTCGAGCACTCTGTCAGCTCGTGCACGTTCTCTTCCTATATTGCACGAGTTACCACATTCCTCCAGGTTTAGTTGTTAAGTTCTAGGGGGCACTCCAGCTTCGGGCAGGTTAGGCAGCGCTCCAAGTCTGTCTGGGGGACGCTGAACGCGGTGCGGGAGCCGAGTTGAACGTTCAGCCGGCGTTGAGGAGGTGTCGCCGGCCGACCCTGTCTGCACCACTGGAGGTGGGGCGGTTGGTGCTGAACCTGGCAAATCCCTATCTGCTAACGTAGAGGCTCCAAGACTAGCAGTCGGACCCAAGAGCATCCATGGCGGTGGGCCCGATACTTCACGACTTAATAGTTGTGCATAGTCGTAAAATATGGTCCAAGTGAACGGAGATTGTGCGTCCTCGAACGTTCACCAGATAACACAGTGGTCCTCGTCGGGAAACAATAACGCCTGGTAACCAGGAGTGCTGGTTGCTTCTCACGTGTCGCACGAGGACCCGGTCACCCGCATCAAAGCTACGAGGTGGTCTTGGCGATTTGAAGTGCGCCAACTGCTGCTGGCGTTGATGCTTGACGACTGTCCCCTCTGTACTTGTCTTTATCAAGTCAAGGCGGGTTCGAAGCGGCCGCTTGAGGAACACCTCAGCCGCTGTTCTCTCTGTGATAGTATGCGGAGTACTGCGGTAGCTCAGGAGAAATCTGGCCAGCCTTTGGTTTTCTGTTTCTCCTTGTGTGTTTTCTTTCATCCACGCTCGCTTGAATGTTTGAACGGCTCACTCAGCAGCTCCATTCGATGCCGGGTGATATGGCGGTGTGCGAATGTGCTTCACCCCGTTCATTCGCAAGAAGTTGTCAAAATCCCCTGAAAAAACTGTGGTCTATTATCCGACACAAGCTCGGAGGGAACTCCATAGGACGCTAAGAGGTTGCTCAGTATCTCAATGGTGCGAGCTGCCGTGTTCGTCCTTGTGAGTAGAACTTCTATCTATGAAATCAGTCAAAGTTTCGCCCTCCTCTTGATTGCGTTTGTAGAATCGAAATCGTTCCGCAATTGTGATGGGATTGGGCTTGAAGTGCTGGATAAGCGCATCCTTGAGATCCCCATATGAACTTTCCGTTGTCGTTCGTGGAGAAACCAGGTCCCGAAGCAGCTCATAGGTTGATGCAGGCAGTGTCGCAAGCAGGATATCTGCCTTCTTGCCTTCAGGGACCTCGTTAGCCGCGAGCCAGCGTTCAAACCTTTGGATGTAAAGATCGAACCTTTCTGACTTATCGAAATCAGGAACGCGACCGATGTAAGTCATCCTCACCCCGGCTTGTGTTGACGTTGAAGGGGTCCCTTCCGAACGTCCGTGTAGTCGTAGGATCAACCTGGCCGCTAGGCTGTGGAGCGTTCGAGTTGAAGAGGCGGTTCCCTACGCAGTTGATGCCCAGTAGAACTTCTGGAACATCTCGTCGCCAAATGTAGTAAATTGCGGTTTAATTGCATATTGTACAGGCTAGGCTGTGCTAGCCGATGCTTGCTCGATGGCGGCCGCTTCCTGATTCGCTCGAGCTCTCTGCCCGCTCGTGCACGTGCTCTTCCTCCATTGCCCGAGTTACCACATTCCTCCAGGTTTAGTTGTTAAGTTCTAGTGGGCACTCCAGCTTCGGGCAGGTTAGGCAGCGCTCCAAGTCTGTCTGGGGGACGCTGAACGCGGTGCGGGAGCCGAGTTGAACGTTCAGCCGGCGTTGAGGAGGTGTCGCCGGCCGACCCTGTCTGCACCACTGGAGGTGGGGCGGTTGGTGCTGAACCTGGCAAATCCCTATCTGCTAACGTAGAGGCTCCAAGACTAGCAGTCGGACCCAAGAGCATCCATGGCGGTGGGCCCGATACTTCACGACTTAATAGTTGTGCATAGTCGTAAAATATGGTCCAAGTGAACGGAGATTGTGCGTCCTCGAACGTTCACCAGATAACACAGTGGTCCTCGTCGGGAAACAATAACGCCTGGTAACCAGGAGTGCTGGTTGCTTCTCACGTGTCGCACGAGGACCCGGTCACCCGCATCAAAGCTACGAGGTGGTCTTGGCGATTTGAAGTGCGCCAACTGCTGCTGGCGTTGATGCTTGACGACTGTCCCCTCTGTACTTGTCTTTGTCAAGTCAAGGCGGGTTCGAAGCGGCCGCTTGAGGAACACCTCAGCCGCTGTTCTCTCTGTGATAGTATGCGGAGTACTGCTGGTAGCTCAGGAGAAATCTGGCCAGCCTTTGGTTTCTGTTTCTCCTTGTGTGTTTTCTTTCATCCACGCTCGCTTGAATGTTTGAACGGCTCACTCAGCATCTCCATTCGATGCCGGGTTATATGGCGGTGTGCGAATGTGCTTCACTCCGTTCATTCGCAAGAAGTTGTCAAAATCCCCTGAAAAAACAGTGGTCTATTATCCGACACAAGCTCGGAGGGAACTCCATAGGACGCTAAGAGGTTGCTCAGCATCTCAATGGTGCGAGCTGCCGTGTTCGTCCTTGTGAGTAGAACTTCTATCTATGAAATCAGTCAAAGTTTCGCCCTCCTCTTGATTGCGTTTGTAGAATCGAAATCGTTCCGCAATTGTGATGGGATTGGGCTTGAAGTGCTGGATAAGCGCATCCTTGAGATCCCCATATGAACATTCCGTTGTCGTTCGTGGAGAAACCAGGTCCCGAAGCAGCTCATAGGTTGATGCAGGCAGTGTCGCAAGCAGGATATCTGCCTTCTTGCCTTCAGGGACCTCGTTAGCCGCGAGCCAGCGTTCAAACCTTTGGATGTAAAGATCGAACCTTTCTGACTTATCGAAATCAGGAACGCGACCGATGTAAGTCATCCTCACCCCGGCTTGTGTTGACGTTGAAGGGGTCCCTTCCGAACGTCCGTGTAGTCGTAGGATCAACCTGGCCGCTAGGCTGTGGAGCGTTCGAGTTGAAGAGGCGGTTCCCTACGCAGTTGATGCCCAGTAGAACTTCTGGAACATCTCGTCGCCAAATGTAGTAAATTGCGGTTTAATTGCATATTGTACAGGCTAGGCTGTGCTAGCCGATGCTTGCCCGATGGCGGCCGGTTCCTGATTCCCTCGAGCTCTCTGTCAGCTCGTGCACGTGCTCTTCCTCCATTGCCCGAGTTACCACACTAACCTACTTCGCACGCATGTGGAACATGCAGACATTTGCGTCGTTTTCACGGAGCACTTCCGCGAGATCTTTAGCAGTGACAATTAATCTCTGTTCCGGGCGAATATCTTAGGTTAGTCAGCGTTGCATGATGTTTAGTTACCACACCTACTCTATAACAGTCATTTTTTTTTTACGTCCAGTGGCCAAAAAGATCCATCTTGCCGAAGAGTATGGCTTCCGAGACAATTTCTGCAATTGGAAGCGATTCTTGAAATATGCCGAAGTGTAGTCTGAGATCAAAAGTATATAAGAAAAAATGGGCTAGTGATCGTCAACATAATCTTGTCTTGCCTCTGTGGCCAGAATTGCATGTGCTATGTCATGCGTTGTGTCATCGCTGATAACGGCAAAGCTTCGCGTGCCTTGCATGTGAAGATAGACACGAGTATTTGTTTCAAATGAAAGCTTCGCACTTCGGCTGAATAAATGACACTTCAATTTTCGGCGAAACAAAAGTGGAAATTCACTGTCTTTGGGGGTAGAGAGGCTCTTAAGTCAAGGATCAGTCCTCGTTGAACGTCACCAATGTAAAAACGCGTGACACACTTCTCGCCCTATGATTTAAATTCCCGCAGAAAGACGGGAGCGTTCATCACTTTTTAATGCACTGCCCGGTTTTCCCCGATGGGAAAGAAACCTCCTCATTTTTGTCAGGATGAAGCGACTCCAACAAGATGGTCTGCATCTTGTTCACTTTTCGCTATCGCGTAGAAAGCAGTTGGCTTGAGAACACTAGAGAGGCACAGGCGCTTGAGGTCGTCTTCAGTAAATGCCTTCCTCGAGGCATTCGAGATTGCCTTTAGAAGCAACTGAAAATTCACGTAATAAATGCATGGACACTCCTTGTGCTCGGGACTCTTTTAGCACATTTTGGTTGCCAGGCATAATATTTTGCGATGCTAAGTTCCCAGTGAGTATTGTCCTTCCTGAAGAGCGGGAAGGCTTCCTTTATTGAGCATGTCATAAACCTTTTCGCGACTTCGGTCTTCTTGTCATTGATGACGGCTATAACACGTCTTTTTTTATTGAGCTCCGGACAGATCATGCGAGGTTGTCAAGCGTGTAGTACTCAAATACAAAACTCACATCTTCGGCATTCGCCTTTTTCCCCATGTAGAGATCAGGGTGGTCCATATTTCTCCTTTCCGCTTCAATCTCCTTGTTAGAGCTATCATATAGAGAGTCGCTTCCGGCTCCAGACGCAGTATTTTTTTCTTGGAGTTACTTTGTGGCACAAGTGTGCACAATCGCTTAAGCTCCTGATGGGAACTGGATACCTTCAGTTCTTCGCGGAACGCGTTACACCAGCCTGCACCCTGCTCACAACATTCACCTGGGGTTTTCTCACCGTAAACGCTAGACAGCTTTCGTTTAATAGAAGAAAATGCTTGAACTTCTTTCTTCTTCAAGTACGCTACACGCACTTTTTTTAATGGTTTTACGTTGTTTTAGTGCCTCGTTGGACCAAAAGACTAGACGTTATTTCGTACATCCACACAGGTTGCCCACAATCAGAAGAAAGTGGCAAGCAAGTACGATGTTCCCGCTGTGTTCTCTACCCCAAAGAAATTGGCTGGGTTGTGCTCCCGTATTTCTGATTAGAAGTCAAAAATGTCATGTGATAAGAACCACGTCACCCCTTACGTGGTCTGCACAGTGGGTGTGGTCTACGAAACTTCACTGAGTTGTGGTAAGGTATACATCGGCCAGACGGGGCGGTGCATCAATGGCCGAGCACGGGAGCACGCATTATCAGTAAAAAGTATATATGGCTCGCATTTGCCTATACATTGCAAGACGTGTGGCTGTGTTACGCGACTTCAGCAGATAAGGATTCTGGGGAGAAGCCGTGGAGAGCTATTGGAGGAATTCTTCATAAAAAAAAAAAAAAAGCGGGACGGCATGTGTGAGCTACATTTCTATTGTGCTTCATGGTAATAAATTTCAGTTTTTGAATGATCGGGTATTAAATTATTTTTTTTTATAACTAATAAAATATATTTAAAAATAAATTAATCAACTTTTATGTGGTGCTGCTTCGCCTGTCGTGTGTATATATGCTTGCTCTTTCTGAGTAAAACTATTTGAAAGTTAGCGCTTGCCATCTATACATCTTCTCCTTATTCCTTTTTGCGCTATTTTATATGTTTATCTGATAGATCTAGGAACGTTGCTCGGAACTTCCTCATACCGTTGGGGCAAAGCAGTCTATTTTTTTCCTTTCTCTGCTTTTCTGTCACTCGTCCTTGCGCTCTTTCTTTACGGAAGCCCGGAGCAAACTCGTTTCACGGAGCAGAGCGGGGCTGTATGTCTGAACGCGTGATGTTTTACGCCCACCGGGAGTAACATGGAGGTACTCGAGGAAGAGTTTTGGCTGGCACCGGTGTCCAATAAGTGGGGAAACGAGCGCTGCGTCGGCGTTCGGCGCGTCGTCGGCCTGCCGACTTCCGTTGCTGTCACCTAATCGGATAAGGTTAGGTGCCAGCCACATAACACATACTTTGTTCAAGAATTTCCACGAGGTTGTAATTTCAGAATCTCACATCCAGTTTTCTTTTTTTTCTAAAGTGAGTAGTATATGATTGCACCCACGCCGAACGTTACAGGACAAAACAGCAAGGCCAGACACTCTCCCCTGTAGTCGCCTGCCGCCTTGTTGCAATACCTTGTTTCACCTTAAGTTCATATGCAGCCGATGCTACAAGCGCGAGCATGTGGCCCAGAGCAGTGCTTGCTCTGCACGAGCGCGCGTGCTTGGCAGTGATAGGGTGCCTCAATGCCCTTCTGTTTAGGGTAGTGCTACAGTGTTCTAGAGGGTGTAGCAGCAAGAGCGGCGCCCGCTTACAATGGGCCGCGTGAAGACGGCCAACGTAGATGCCGAGAGTGGCGCTGGAGTTCCGTGCCCTAGGAGAATTTGTGGCAGATGTGCGATGAGCGAAGAGGACGACGAAGCTGAGGCGGTACGCTTCTCACGAATGTAGCACCGTAGCACTTTTCTTTGTGGTGTAGTGGTGGGGAGTCCACCGTTCCGTTGCCGTCTCGGTCATAAATGCAAGGAAAAAGACGGACGAACACGCTGCTTCGCGCCGGGATGCAAGTCGAGCTACCCGGTCAACAAGGGCAGCCGCCAGCGATCGTAAGCCGTCGCTGTTTCGTGCGCCAAAGGAGGAGTCGCGCATACTACAGTGGGGAAAAAAATCTTAATCGAGAAGATAAACGCCTCGCCGAGACATCAGCGCTGTGCGAGAGACATTTTGAACCGCGCCTTATCCTTCGGGACTATGTGCGCATCGTCAATGGCGAAGAGGTTAGGATTCTGTGCCGCAATACAGGGTGTCACAAAAGAAAATTTACACAGTTTTTTTTACCGAAAAAATAAACTAGGCATCGCCGAACGCTCATTTTCCGTCCAAAGGTAGAGCTAGAGGTCACAACCAGATGCCAAAGTTTCAGCCCGGTCCGATAACTTAATCGAAAGTTATAAGTGATTTTCTGAAATTTTCAATGGGAAAATAGAGCCCAATTTTGCCCGTTTTCGGCTTCTGGTGCCATAGAGCCCCATGTGTTCGAAAACTCCGTCGGCCGCCATTTTCCCATTGAAATTTTCAGAAAATAAGTTATAACTTTTGATTAAGTTATCGGATCGGGCTGAAACTTTGGCATCTGGTTGTAACCTCTAGCTCTACCTTTGGGCAGAGAATGAGCGTTCAGCGATGCCTAGTTTATTTTTTGGCGGTAAAAAAGACCGTGTAAATTTTCTTTTGTGACACCCTGTATATGATGATTATTTTGTAGTCTTTTTGCGTACTATGTTGCTAGATATCTGTCATGTGCTTGCTGTGTATTTCGATGAAGTGCATTACCACTTTTGAGAAGTCAAAGCAGTGAGTTGAGAATAAATCGTTTTGTTTTTTTTTTCATATTAGGGGTTGTTGAAGTTTGTGTTCATATTGTATTTTAATGCTTCATGTACTCCCAATCAAAGTATTTTTTCTTCATAGATGGCCTTCCACGAAAAACAATTTGTTATATGTTCGCCAGTTGCAGTAGCACCTTGGCCGTTCCCAAACGCGCTCCGCCTTGCACTTTACTAAACGCTGGTCCCCGCATCAGCAACACGATGACAAAAAACAATACACCAGTTTACTGTTCCTCTCACCATAA
Organism: Ixodes persulcatus; assembly: GCA_013358835.2. NCBI lineage: Eukaryota > Metazoa > Arthropoda > Arachnida > Ixodida > Ixodidae > Ixodes > Ixodes persulcatus. Next base: position 202,618 of record JABSTQ010010412.1, read on the forward strand.
AAAAAGTGAGAGATTTATTGAGCTTTATTTGTCTATTTTTCCTTGTTATATCAGTATCCCTGGGTTTCTTTCGTAGCTATTAAGCGTGCAGCCCAAGTGATAGCGTTGCTAAACGTCCTGTCAGTACTGAGAAGTGGGGGGGGGGGTTGATATTAATCATATGATCTCCATCAAAAACACGCGAATAATAAAAGTAGAGGATAGCACACACTCTAGAGGCCTTAGTGCAAAAGAAAACCTACAATTTTTCAGATTAGCACTTGTTCTGCGTCGCAAAAAGCCCCAGTCGAACCACAGCAGTACACGCCGAGCAGCGCCGACGACGAGGCTGAGAGGGGCACGTTCCTGTAGCAATATCTATACTCTGTTTCATACTTAGCGTGCAACGCTGTCAAAGCTACTGGCGCGAGCGCGTGGCTTCATCTATGGTTTTGTTTGCGCGAGAACGCGTGCAAATGATCAACGAGATCAAGCCCCACGCTCGCGCCAGTAGCTTTGACAGCGTTGCACGCTAAGTATGAAACAGAGTATAGGAGGGACGAGACGAGGCCATCTCCGCTGGGCTCTAGACATGAAGCGCGTGTGTCGCCAGCGCTTCGTTCTTCTTTATTCGAGCCTCCTGCCACAGTTCCTAGGGCACAGAACAGCAGCGCTACGGTGTCGTCTACGCGCAAATCTTCACGCGGTGGCCGCCGCTCTTGCCACTACAACTCTCTAGAACACTGTAGTAGTGCCATCCTTTGTAGTACCCGATGGCGACAGTACGCACTCACAGAAAAAGTACAAAGAAATCGTCGAAAACAAAATGTCGCCGTAGCAAAGTCGGCGCCAAGAGCGCGTGCAAATACAGGCTCTTTCACGCGCTTCAAAAAAAAAAAATAATAAAAAGCGCTAAAACAAAACGGCCATATGTCATCACCCTAAGCAAAGGGCAAATAAAGGCACCTATCCTCTGTTCGCCCTTAACCTAAGACAAGAACCTCCGCCTTCAGCGCGAGCTCGCTGGCTTCCGCGGTGCTTTGGTTGCGCGTGCCTGCGCGTTCATACTTCTGTTAGCGAGGGCAGAACGCTCGCGCTGAAGGCGGAGCATCTAGTCTCAACTTAAGGGTGAGCGGTGTATAGACCTTCCCATAAAAGCTTATAAGGGCGCGTTCATTGCTATGTTTGTGTGTTATGCATGCGCACTTTCTGACTCGCTGCAATTGCGCGCGAGCGCTGGTTAGACTGTGATTTTTGTAAACAGTAGGAACGTCTAGGGTGCCTTCATGTGCGCTTTGCTTGGGGTGATGACATCTGGCCATTTTGTTTCGAACGCTTATTTTTATTTTTTGTTCCGAAGCGCGTGTCCCTGCACGCGCTCGTGGCGCTGACTGTGCTACGGCGACATTTTGTTTCCTGCGATTTCTTTGTATTTTCCCTGTGAGCGCGTGCTGTCGGCATTGGGTACTACAAACGATGGCATCACCCTAAACAGAAGGACATCGAGGCACCCTAGGAACGTCTATAGACAATTGCAAGCAAGGCATCACGACTGGTGCCCCAGGCGTGCAAGCACGTGTAACGTGCGCGTGAAGATGCCTTTGGCAAGCTTGAAATTGCATGAGCTTTCCCGCACGAGCAGAGAAATGGCGGCGGCCAGTCGCTTTATTCAGAGCCGTTTATTGAGAGAGTTTGGCCATACATTGGTTTGAATAGGCGAGCATCTCGGGCCAACCACAGGCCGCGAAACAGCCCCTAGCGGTGGTCGCGTGCTCTAAATTTGTGCCACGAATATAGGGAGTATTCACTGGCGGCCATAGCTGTGTGCTCGGCTGCGGAGCGCGTGCTGACGGCGAGCTTCCACAGTTCTTTCGCCACGTGCATTCCGCACCACCAAGATTGCCGGTCTTGGCAGCCTATTAATGCGAGCTCGTTCTGAGCATGCGCTCTAAACAGTGACCTCAAATATGGCGACCAGTGAATACCTCCTATACTTCGTTTCACCTTATGTGCGAGCGAAGGCAAAACTGGAAGCGCGAGCACGGAAGCTCCGTGCGTTCAGGCTTTGCTCGAGCGCGCGAGCTGGGGAGAAATGCAAAAAGCGCTGGTCTCGCGCTTCTAGCTTTGGCTTCGCTCGCAGATAAAGTGAAACGAAGTATAATTTGAGCCGTGCCGAGCGGAACTCCGCGTCTCAAGATGCTCGCGCACCCCACCCTTTGCACTGCTTTCTTTCAGCCAGTCTCAGGACGCTGTTCTAGCAGTGCAGACAAAGGCATGGGCACGAGCGCGTGGCTTTGGAAAGTGCCTCCTACGCACGAGGTCTCGTACAAACAATAGCGTTTCGCTGAGCTAGGCTCACGCACCTGTGCCTTTGTCTTCACTGTCGACATTTGTGAGATGGAGTAGAGGTCTCCTGATTGGTCGACGCTGTGTCACAAATTTAGTTTACGCTCTAAGCGTGGGGGGAATATTCGGCGCTGGCGGCGGCCTTTGCTCCGCCTATTGTCCAAACTCTCCTAATATACGGCTCTGGCTTTATTTGCAATCGTCTATAGGGGGTATTCACTGGGCGCCATATCTGAGGGCGATGTTTGGAGGGCACGCTAAGAACGAGGTCACATTAATAACCTGCTAAGACCGGCAGTCTTTATGGTGGGCAACGCACGTTGCGAAAGAACTGCGGAAGCTCGTCGTGAGCACGCGCTCAGCAGCCGAGCACACAGATATGGCCGCCAGTGAATACTCCCTATAGACCTTTCCAATGTTTACAAATCCACAGCCCAGCGTGCGATCTCCACAGCTCAGCACGCGCGTGTGCGTCGCTCCGGAAAACGAGCAAAGCATGCGCCATACGCACTAACACTGGAAATGGCACCGGCCTTACGCTCTTTCTTGGAAAGGTCTATAGACGATTGCAAGCAGGGCATCTGGAGGCCGCCATGCCTTTGCTCGTGCAGGCAAGTGCGTGAAATTGCGAGCTCGCCAAAGCTTTGTTCATGCGCACACTGCAGGTGCTCGCACGCATGGGGCACCAGTCGGGCGACATGCTTGCAATTGTCTATAAGGAGTATTCACTGGGCGCCATATTTGTGGGTGATGTCTAGAGCGCATGCTCTGAATGAGCCCACATTAATAGGCTGCTAAGACCGGCAATCTTGAGGGTGCGGAATGCACGTTACAAAAGAACTGTGGAGGCTCGCCATCAGCACGCGCTCAGCAGTCGTGCACAGAGCTATGGCCGCCAGTGAATACTTCCTATTAGCGCGAGACGTTTTGGTGGCGCCCTCCTGTGGTTCCCCCTTGTGACGTCATTACCTTGCAAACAACAAGTTCGATGGTGTTTGTTATAAGCATGGTGGAAGCTTGAAATCATTGCGCTCTCAAAGGAACACTGCCAACACCGTCAAAATTAAAGTTCTTTCATTCCTCTTATTTTCGTCGATGATAAATCCCCCTTCCGACGTCATAGTCAGCGTTCGGCCAATCGTGGAAGGCCGACCACAGCGACGCTTTAGGTCGCGCACGGGGCTAATAGGTAGGGACGTTGGAAGCCCGGAGCTCGGTCTTGTAGCTTCTGCTGCGCTCACACTTAAAGGGGCCGTACAAAGATATCCGCTTGGAATGTTTCCGACTTTGCACGCGCTTACTGGCACTCGTGGGACCCAAGTACACTGGCACGCAACGCCACTGGCCAAGAAACTCCTTTGTTTCGGTGTAATTTCAAGAAACAAAGCGAGCGTTTTCTTTCAACGTCTCCTTCGCCAAAGTTAATGACGTAGCTGGGGGATAGAAGTTTCCTTCAGTGACAATATTTGAATGCGGCTCATAGATTGGACCCGAGCACTGCATGAGCACTATATTTGGGCTCGTGATAATCAATAGCTCGACAAGTATTCGGGTAGTGACACGTCTCAAATCGCTCCAGTGACGAGAATAGCAAAACCATAAGAATGTCTGGAACTCAGCGCGTGTCCTGTGCTTTGCCAATTCCAGCGCGTGGCTATGATCAATACTGGAGGCATATAATCAGCTCCAGATCTCGTGGGCGCTTTTTTTGGCTGCGAGTGGAGGGTGTGAATGCTACTCGCGTTTCTTTAAGTTTTTTCTGCGACTTTCATTGCGTGTGGTGAAAAACGAACGCGTCTCACATATGTCATATACGTCGGGGATTCGTTCTAAGCGGGGTTTGCGCAAAGTAAAAAAAGCGCTGCATCCCCCTTTAAAGTGAAACGGAGTGTGGGCGTTTCTAATGTCATGCTGCTGTGAAGAGTGCAGTCATCGCGCTGCACTTCTGTCGCAAGATGTGCTGCTGCTTTTTGCGCTGTCATATCTAGAACGGTCTTTCTTGTGTTAACCTGTTTTTGTTTTGTTTTTACTTTCTAGGTTGTATAATATTTTAATGTTTTTTAGAATTTGTTTTATTTATGCAGCTATTTTGTTTGTTATTATTATTTTGGAAACAATGGTATAACTTATTGCAAGAAGTTTAAGAGAATATAATATGAAAAAAAGAAGTAAAAAAAAAACACTCAGACTATGGTCCAATAGCAGGTAATATTGGGCAAGCAAATAAAAAAAAAATAAGCACTTTGGTTGCTATGTAAAGAAACGATTTCTGTTTTGCTGTATCTTCAAATTACTGGTTAGGGCCCCTTTAAACGCGTTTTGAGTTAGTAATTCTTTGTTTTATTTATATCATCCTTGGTCGTGTTGATTTCAATGTATTTGGACTTGCTACAGTTTTGGGGCTCGCTTTGTCCGTTCCCAGATCAATCGCTGATATATCAGCTAGAGAAATAGCCACTCCTTCATCAAAAGTCTAAAAACAAATTGATATTTACGTTTACAGATCTGTTTTTTGAAGACTTGGCCTCTAGAAAAATCACCTGATCCTCGACTCGCCCTTTACTCTCTTCATGGACTCACCATCTGGTGGAGTTGGCACGGTACCTGCAAAAGAATGAGACAGATAAATAAGCATAGAAGCTTCATTTGTACATCGGATGTGATTAGCATTCAAACACATATGATCTCCTTACTTGCTGTTTCTAGCGGGTCGACGACGGCTGTCCCAAAAACGGAAAAGAAGCATTACAATCAGACGAAAATAGGGTACAGCTGATTTTTGTAATCCAACTCATTAATTCAATGCTTACGTCCACAACAAAGCAACAGAATAAACACTTACATGTGGACAATAGAAAGTACAGGGTGCGGCCGTAAGGACTAAAAACATTTGCTACTACGTGTAAAATTCAAATTTCAAACGAACATACCTGAAATTGGATGCCCGAACGTGTTTGAGCTAGAAGTTTTGTCTATTTTTATAAAGCTCTTTCCTGAGGGAGCGAAATATTAAAAATAAATCAAAATAAAATGCCGTCTATTTGCTATATCCTATACTAGCCTGTTTGCCTTTTGCATACTTGTTTATCAGCTCGCTCCCGTTTAACTTGCTGAAAAGAAAACCGCTCAAAACCAATAACAGAGGCTGGCGATGAGAAAAATAATCGTGATAATTATAACTTTTAACGAAATATATGAACAATGACCACCTGGGAGCAAGCTGACAAATCAGTGTGCAGATGACGATCATCAGGTATAGGGCATAAACCATTCGAGGCCGCCGTTTTCGCACTATTTTTAAGTTTTAACACCTGTAACTTGAGCTCTGAAAAAAAAAATAGACAAAACTTATTGCGAGCCACGTTGGCGTGCCCCAGTTTAAGGCATGTACATTTGGAATTCGAATTCTGCAAGGCGCGCCAAATGTGTAGTCTTTACGGTCGCACCGTGTAGGAAACTGGCGATTGGCTTCCAGCACACCGTCCGCTAGAGAGAACTAAGCGAAACGTGAACGTTCTCAAAGTTCTATAGACGTTTCGTTTTGCACGTGGGAGGAGAGAAATTTTTTGACGTCATGACGGCGACATATCTTGTCCATTTGGCAGATACCTGACCTCACGTGATCTGATGTGAGATAACGTCATGTCACGTGACATTACGACCTGGCACCTTGACTCTTCGTAAGTTGAGCCACCTGTGCGTGTCACTCAGTAAGTATACTTTTCTTTCCGTTACTTTGCCTCTAAGTGCCTCTAGTCAGCAACAGCAGTGCTGGTATCACCTGTGCTATAGGAACGCTACTCGCCAGTGCCGACAGCCGTGCCCCTTTCCGGAAAACGGAAGGCAGCAAACGTTGAGAGCCCTACATCATCAAGCCGCATGTTTTACGTGACCGATCGTTGAACCAAAGTTCGCTACTTAGTAGACACTGGCGCCGAGATCAGTGTAGTCCCCCCTACAGCAGAGGATCACCGATATCGGCGAAAAAACTCCCCCGCTGCAAGCGGTGAATGGATTCACAATAAACACCTACAGAGAAAAGTCACTAACTTTGAACATCGGTCTCCAGCGGACATTTCTTTAGATCTTCATGATCGCTGACGTGAGGCAGGCCATCATCGGGACGGATTTCTTAAGACGATTCGGTCTCACCGTCGATTTAAGGCACTACCAACTTATCGATACCGAGACGTAACTTCGCGTCCAAGTGTTGGTATTCAAGACACCACCTCTGAGTCCTTTTCTTCCACGTGCGGACACCGACTCAAAGCAGAAAAGTATCGCGGACGAGTTTCCCCTTATGTTTGGGCCAAACACGGTTCAACGGTCAGTTCAACACAATATTACCCACCACATAAAGACCACAGGCCCCCCTGTTTTTGTACGCCCACATCGCCTACCACCAGAACGACTTCAGATCGATAAACCCGAGTTTGAGTATATGCTTGAACTCGGGTATGTGCGTCCACCTTAGAGTCCTTGATCCTCAGCTCTACAAATGGTGCCAAAAAAGGGGGGTGACTGGCGACCATGTGGGGATTATGGGGCCCTCAACCAAGCTACGGTTCCCGACAGTTACCCTATACCCCATCTTCAAGATTTTGGCGGATTACTTCAGGGTGCTACAATCTTTAGTAAAATAAACCTCGTTAGAGCATACCACCAGATTCCCATCGAACCCGAAGACATTCCAAAGACCGCAGTCACAACTTCGTTCGGATTGTACGAGTTTGTGCGAATGCCTTTCGGCCTTCGCAACGCAGCTCAAACCGCCCAGCGGTTCATACACCAAGTGCTGCGTGGGATGCCCTTCTGCTTCGCATATCTGAACGACATCCTAATTTTCAGCACCACGCCTGAAGAGCATGCCAGTCACCTTCGGCAACTGTTCACACGACTGACAACGTATGGCCTGGTTGCAAAGGCGACGAAGTGTGAGTTCGTTTCAAGGAACTCAATTTTCTAGGACATCACCTATATTCTCGGGGAATCCAACCGCTTCCTTACAAAGTGGCAGTAATTGGCAGTTTCCCCCGACCACCAACAGCAACAAAACTTTGAGAGTTTCTTGGACTTGTCAACTTTTATCGTCGGTTTACCCCCCACTGCGCCCATATGTCCCAACCGCTATACGATCTCCTCCGAAACCCAAAGATGAAGGCAACACCTCTGCAATAGGCGCAGAAAGCGGAGGACGCGTTTAGGGCAGTGAGAGAGGCCATCGAAAATGTCACCATGTTGATGCACCCCAGAAGGGACGTGCCCATCTATCTTATCGTCGACGCCTCAGGCACCGCCGTCGGGGCTGTCCTCTAACAACTGGTTGAGGACACCCCAGGCAGCACAAGACGTCGAGATGACGCCAAAATAAGGTCCTAGACGTTGGGCGACGTCGAAGTCCTTAACAAACATTTTATCGACGGCATTGGTACGTCCACATGAGAGGTTCCGACAACGTCAAACACGCAAAGTAGTGACAACGTCATAAGCTTCACCTCGACGTCTTCGACAGTAATCGACGTCAGTTCGACGTCTTGTATGAGAAGTTCTTTGAACGTCGAGCAGGAGACGACTCAACAATGTCCTGAGCAACACATTAACGTCTTCGACATTAAGCGACGTCAGTTCTAAGTTTTCTCTGGGAAGTTATTTGAACGTCGAGCACGAGACGTCCCAACAATGTCCTGAGCAACACCTTGACGTCATCGACATTATTCAACGTCATTTCTACGTTTTGTATTGGGAGGTTCTTCGAACGTTGAGCGTGAGACCGTCCAACAATGTATGAGCAACACCTTGACGTCATTGGCCTTAATAGACGTCAGTTCTACGTTTTCTCCGGGAAGTTCTTTGAAGGTTGAGCTCGAGACGTCCCAACTATGTCTGAGCGAACATCTTGATCACACTGAACAAGCGCTTTATAGAGCCCAAGGTGCTGTCATATCACTTTTAAAATTTCTCATCATTGTCAGCATTTTTGATACTGTGCATGCAATCCACCTTTCAACCTGGCTGAGCTGCAGAAATCTCTTACAATAATATCATTCTCGTGATTGTTGTTTTAGCAGGAACGGCTTAAAAAGCCGAGAATTCATAACAGCAAAAACCAGGATTTAGCTCAAAGTCAGCGGGGCTGTTTATAGCATTTTTAGCGTTTCTAACTTAATATCAGCGTCTTTGAAGCTGTACGAGAATGATAATAATGTAAGAGATTTCTGCAGTTGAGCCAGAGTGGAGGGTGGACAGCATGCACAGTATCGAAAACGCTGTCATTGAAGAGAAATCTTAAAAGTGATATGGCAGGTCCTTGGGTACTACAGGACGCTTGTTTAGGGTGACTCCCAATTGCACCCAAGACTGTGTATCCATGGAAGTGGCCGAAATTACCGATCACTAGGGAGCTGCAGGAACACCGTTCCCATAATTCCTGGAGTGCGGCCCGGGGCGCTTGTGGGATTTAGCAAATGGCCTATTCCGTCCGAATATACATGCTTTCGCGAACATACCCTCGATCAACAAAGCCAGATCCGGTTGACTCCATTGTTCCACGGTGACCCAAATCGAGACCGTTATCAATTGACATCCCGTTCAGTCTCGACGTATGCTCGGTGTCTTATGGTCGTTAAATGGGACCTTATTTCAACGTTGACATAACGTTATAACAGACCTACGCTCGACATTTTATGTCGTTGAATGGGACGTTATGATATCGTTAATATGACGTTCTCAATTGGCATCCCGTTCAGTTTAGACGTATAGTCGAAGTTTTATGGTGGATAAATGGGACATTGTTTCAATGTTGATATAACGTAATCAATTAACTTCCCGTCCAATTCAGACGTGCACTCGACGTTCCAAGGTTGCTAAGTGGGACGTTATGTCGAAGTAAAATCCACGCTTTTTTCCAGACATTAGCCTTTCCATATTACGTCGAAGGGACCTGACGTTCAGACTTTCGACGTTCTTTCGACATGTGGTTCCTGACGTCACCGACCTTTTTTCGACGTCTTTTCAACGTGTCTGTGCTGCCGGGGACCTGGCATCCTCTCGCATTTTTTTCGAAGGGGTTAAGTGCCACTGAAGCTCGCTACAGCACATTTGGTCGAGAGCTCCTCGCGATTTACCTCGCCATACGAAATTTCCGACACTTCATCGAAGGCCGCCAATTTTATGTTCTCACTGATCATAAACCCCTCACGTACGCACTAACGTCAAATAGCGTGACACATACGCCTCGGGAAGTGCGAACCCTTCTCTAGATATCAGAATTTAATACTGATATTCTATTCGTGAAAGGTTCGGACAAAACCGCAGCCGATGCACCTTCCAGGCTAGGTGTCAACCTCTGCATCTCCGACTGTCCCGAGATATCCTACACGGAACTTACGGCAGCCCAGCGAGAAGACACGGAACTCCAACACCTACGAATATCATCTAAAACACTAATTTTCGAGGACATCCAGATGAATGGTTCTTCTGTCACTGTGGCCTGCGAGATTTCCACTGGCCGTCCCCGCCCGTTTTACCTCAAGCATTCCGTCGCAAGGCTTTTGATGCTGTCAACTCACTGTCTCATTCTGGAATTCGTGCTACACAACGACGTTTGGGATCTCGGTTCGTTTGGCCACGCATGAACACAGAAGTGCGAGAGTGGACAAGAAGATGCATCCAATGTCAACGCAGCAAGGTTCAACGTCATACTGTGACCCCATTCGCCGCCTTCAAGCCAGCTGACGCGCGATTCATCCACATTCATGTCGATATTGTCGGTCCGCTTCCCCCGTCGCACGACTGCCGTTACCTGTTGACCTGCGTTGACAGGTTTACTCGATGACCAGAAGCGGCCCCCATGAAAGACATAACAGCACAGACTGTCGCCCGCAAGCTCGTCAAAATGTGGATAAGCCAGTTTGGCGTACCCGAGACCATTACCACAGATCGCGGACGACAATTTGAATCGCTACTGTTCCACAATCTGTCTCAGCTCTTAGGCACACATCACATACCAGCTGCCACCTACCATCCGATGTCCAACGGAATGGTCGAACGTTTCCACCGACAATTAAAAGCGGCCATCAAAGCCCAAGATAAAACACTTCCGTGGACAGAGACCCTTCCCTCGCTTATGCTCGGCATCCGGACAGCGTTCAAAAGCGATCTGAACTGTAGCTCAGCTGAGTTGGTATATGGGACGTCCCTTCGCATACCAGGAAAATTATTTCACGAAGCCGGCAATCCCCCAATTGCCAGCGCGGAAGAATATGTTCATCGGTTGCGGCTCCTGATGCAGGACTTGCGGCCTGTACCTTCACGAGTTCCTTCCAGACGGAGCACATTCAACAGTACTGATCTCGCGAAGTGCAAACACGTTTTTGTTCGAAACGAAGGCGTCAAGACGCCACTCCAACCTCCATATGAAGTTCCGTTCCCCGTTATACAGAGAAATACAAAGACGTTCACGATCCTTGTTAAGAACAAAGAACAAGTGGTAGCTATCGACCGAGTCAAGACCGCCCACCTGGACTCAACCACAACACCGCCTTTCCCACCTCCTTCTCTACCGACTTCAACGAGGGGTCTCCCAAAAAAGCTATGCGTGACATTGTTGTTCTTAGCGTTAAAAAAAAGCAACGCTTGGCCACTGCGTCTCCAAGTTAGGGGGGGGGGGATATTTTAGTGATCAGCTGGCGCGAGAAGAGGAGAAAGAAAACAGGCAGCACGAGACGGCTTGGAAACAACGTCCCTCCCAGCTTTGCCACTTGGCCGCTTAAATCTTTTTAGATGTATATATGTATGTATTAAATATTTATGTAGTCCGCACGCTACAAGCCGAGGAGCCAATCAGAGCTCTTTACCAAGTCTTGATGAAACAAAGTGTATATAATGTCGGATTGACATGAAATGTTCATCTCTGCTTCCTGAGGCTCTCCGCTGATGAAAGTGAATAAAAACAACCGTGTCACAACAGAATGCTGCGTTGGGAGGACGTTTATGTTTCCTGGTCACCTTTTTTGCCGAAGTAGCAACCAAAATTGGTAACAGACTGTACAGTGCGCTGCAATATGAAAGACCTACTGGGAGCGCGTGGCCGAGGCGGTGGCTGGCGGGGGCGATGCGAGCGCTCCCGGCAATTCCATTCTGCTTCGAGGGGAGGAGGCTAACTCGGGGCTCCACTAAAGCGCGACGCGCTATCAGTTCGTGCTGAGCCCCGAGTGAGCGTCCTCCCCTCGCAGCAGAATGGAATTGCCCGGTGCGGTCGCAGCGCCGCCGCCAGCCCCCGCCTCAGCCACGCGCTCCCAATGGGTCTTTCATATTGCAGCGCACTGTACGTTCATAGGCGAACTCACGTGACCACTCTGGTGTGTTGAGTGATTGGCTGTATGTTATCCGGCGTGCAAGGCTACTGTCTGATGTCTGAGGTCGCACCAAAAGTCGCGGTGTGCAGCTCGTTGAAAGCTCTGCCGTGTTTTTGTCCTATTGTGAGCGAAAAATGGTAACTATTTATGCGCATACTATAGTCACTGACAATTTAAGAAACGTAGAGAGTGGCTAGTGCCGAGCATCTTATTATTGCTAGGCAGCCAATGAGGGTGGAACATTAGCCAATAAGGAAGTTCAAGAACGAATCTCGGGGCAAGAAGCTAGAACGTGAGCAATCATGCACTGCACCAGGGTTGAAAGTTGGGCTAGTTGGTAGCAGATCATGATAAAATTGAAAGCGCCCAACAAGCAAGGACGAAAAAAAAAGGACACGTACGCGCTCGTCTGTCGTACGTGTCCTCTCTTTTCCGTCCTTGTTTCTTGCGAGTTTTTTTTTTTTTTTTATTTTATCATGCATTGCGTTTCCTACTTTGCCAGTGACTATGTTGTTTTGCTGCGAGCAGTTAATGGGACACTTTGCGGATTTGGCGCCGTCGACCGCGCTGCATATCAACGCGGGTCATTTTCGGCACTCCGCCGAGAGTTTCCACATTGACGTCACGCCGTTAGACACGACTCTGGCGTCACGACGCGCATCACGCCACCTGCTACCTTGCGTCAGCGGGCACCGTGGAGTGACAGCCTCATGTCAAATCATGTTGCACAGTGAAGCCAAGCGACCTAATTGACGGCAGGTGACGCCGTGAGTCACGTAATTTATTGACATCACGTGACAATACTTCGTCGCGCGACACCATGACGGCACGTAGAATCATAAATATGAGAATGCTTTAATAAAAAATAAAAAGAAACCGTTTTTAATAATTACGCCAGAAATGCTTCAGGGCGATGAAACGAATAAAGCTAGGTGTGTGTTAAGCCGGCGAAACCACGGGTGTGAAATTAGGTGGAGCTAGACACTTGAAACTTGAGTGTGTGAACTTGTAGGTGTTCTTTAGTGACCACAAGGTGGTGTTTCTTTATGACAAATAACATTGCATAGGACATTCAGGCAGCTGCACCAACGACAGGGAACTGTTCTTGCATACACATGCAATTTCGTCGTTCCAAGGATGTGAACGGTGAGCACGCGAGTTTTCACGTATTCTTCTATTACCACAAGGCACTTTTAGTTTGTGTCCAATAGACGTGTATACCAGGTTCACAAAAGGCTTATACTTAATATACCCTCATTGGTTCCAAAAAGCAATGGTATTTTTGTCCGGTGTGTTACTCGGTTTAACAGGAAACACCTCTCCGTACTCTGTGGTGCGCGCTCCCACCTTTACCGTTCATTCAGTCCATCTGCTCCGAGAGGACACCTTAGCGGCTTCGACGTCACACCTCAGCTGTCGCAGTGTTTCGCCATTCGGGTAGCCTACGTGTTTTCCAATTTTTTGTTTACCCCAAAGCAGACACCCTGACTTCACGTTGTACACTCGCTGATCTCAATTTTATTAACTGACCCCTCGTCCAGTCGATGAGCTTCTGCGACATGTATTCATAACGTTATCTCTTTGGCCAACACATTGGGCTAAAGATTCAAGTACAGTAAATGAATGGCAACTCTGCGGACTCGAACCCCACCTGAGTTGACGACGAAGAAACCAACGACACCCATAAGAATCGAAACGGTGACGAAGGCCCCGGCCAGGCAAGACAGCACCCAGGTGATGCCGAAGCCAGATTCTTGGGAGGATGGTCGATCAGCTCTTGCCTGGACTCGGAGGACCACGTCGGCTTGTCTCATGCCACCAGCCGCACGCGCCGGGAGAGGCCTCGAATGAGACCCGCAAATACGTTTTCAGTATTGCGACGGTGGTACGCATTAGAAGCTCCCGTGCGTCTACCTTCCGCAGTACACTTCGAGAGCCAATCACTGCAATCCACTGGGGAATCTTTACAAATGCTAATCCTAGTTGCGTAAAGGTTTGAATCTAGGAACTATTGGTTTGACAATGAACATGGCATGGGCTTTTGTAGAGTGCCTGGAACGCGTCTTCGACCGCTCCGTTTAGCGTCCTGTCCCGCCCAAAAGTCAAGACTTTAAACTCACCTTCCTTGTTTCGCTCCAGTGGAGAGGAGGAAGAAAACAAATCAGACTGCTATCGCTTGACTAAGTTTCTTCTTCCCACCCGCCACAGGAAAAATATTATACAGAGTACTGGGAATTGAAAGAACACTCAAAGATCGGAAGCGCACTGGCTAACATGACAAGATAACCCCAACACAGAGCACTCGCCAAGGTAGCAGTCTGGCGAACATAACATAAAGAAACCGACACAGGGCACACAAAATATCACTTGTACCGAGAACCATCTCGAGCAAACTTAACAAAGGCAATAACTAGAAAAACAGAAACCGAATTTTTTTTTTTTTTTTTTTAAGGCAAAAGCATTATATGTTTTATGGAGCGAAGCCGAAGTTGTCTGTGACCGCGAAAAACGGCCCTGAAGGTCCACCTGTAGCAGCGAAAAACGGCAGCGAAGTTTCCATTGGCTGCGACGCGTCATAGTTCCAAGGAACGCAACCTTACAGAGAAATCCTCTTTCTGGCGCTGCGGCCCGCGAGCCAATAAAAGGGAACGGGTGGCGCTCGCGCGGCCTCCGCTCTCTCCTCTTTCTCGGGTCACGTGCCAGGCGTGGCCGGATTTGGAGGGGGGGGGGGGGGGTAATTCTCTTTCCCCCTCTCTGTGCATTACTGTATCACGTGTTGTACGCTCTGCTTTCAGCCATGTCGAGCCGCCTGACCGGCCTCTGCGGAGGAGAGCGGGGCGCGCTGCTTGTAGGAATGCGCTGCGTGTAAGAATGCTTTCGCATTCGTACACATAAGCTGTCTGAAGTGCCCTTTTGTTATGTTTTCTTGACATGCTCATGACATTCATGTCACATATTTTCATGCTGTTCAAAACATTTGAAAGAAAAATTCATCATTTCGATGCCATAATTTGTCCTTGAGCGTGACGTTGGCCAAATGTCAACACAAGGCTTGAGTAGGTAGACACCTTCGGTTCCATATCAGCAATGGATAAAATAACAAGTTGGTTTTATTTAACAGACATTTGGTATGTATGAAGTTTATAAATGTAGTGTTCTGTAATTGATACTGTTCTAAACGTTTTGGAAAATGATTATGTGTGAGTATAGCGTTAAACACTACACATAATACGAATAACCTGCTTCTGAAGGGTATGAATGGACCATATATTTGTTGCTGTTCTGTTTCCCCAATGAAAGAAACAATAATTGTAGCATGAGTAAAACAAAGTAGTACACAACGGTTATCACTGAACGGGGTGATATATGACGACATTTATAAATGATTCCTGCAGTCTGCGAACGTTTTCAAGCTATACACCAAGCACCTTCACACTATGGACAAAATCAATTTTGCATCCTCCGAGGGGGGAGCACAGGAATGTTCGTACACATTATATTCTTAGATCAAAAATGTAGTCTTTGTTTTATTATTATTATTTAGTAAAGATTTGTAAAGCGTCCAGAAATTTATTTTCTCCAAGCTGCTATTCGCCGTTTGAAGGGGCTGCATGGTTGCGTATAGGTGCAACAAATGGCGTCACGGATGCATGAGTGTCACGTTGTCGGAAGTCGCGGTCCTGGCGCTTCATGCTACAAGTCCCGGAAACAAGCACGAGCAAATGCAAGTATCGGTGTCATCTCGTAGTCTCAACTCTCTGGCTGCCTTAGCTTCCGTTGACTGTGAAGCTGGAGAGCGACCAGCAGCAAAGCAGGCGTCTCTTAAAGCCACAACCGCTAGTCTGATACTTGCCAGGAATGCGGCCGGCGACAATATTAAACTTTTAAGACATCATCAGGCGAATATTAAAAGATCACTTTTTATGACACAGGGAAGACACAAGTCTAGACGCGTTCCAGGCACCATGGTAAGATCCGTGGTACCCGTTAGAAGTGTACTTGCGTCAAGTCTTTATCAGCGCACTTTGAAAGCTAATCACTACAATGCATGAGGAACGCAGTGCATACGTAAAGCCAAATACGTAAGCGTTTTAATTTAAAAATCATTGATTGATCAGTTAAGATGATATTGGCGTGAGCTTGATCATGGTGAATGTAACAGCTAACACATTATTTTAGCTGAAAAAAAAAGTTTTGGTCATGGCGCTCTAGTACTTTGCGGAAACGCAGTCGCAAATTAGTTTTTAAAGTGGTGTACAGCTGACTGGGATTAAATCGAATCATTTCAATACTTCTAGAGTAATAATGTGGTCACTTGGTAGACGATGCTCAAAAAACGGGGAAACGGCGGCCTGACATAACCCTACGTTTTTTTTTTTTTTTTTTTTTTAACAGAGGAACGTACGTATATATTGTGCTTCCTTAAATGGTGACAGAACGTTTTCTACAAAGAATACAAATCGTACATACATGCTCCAGACGCCAAAATATTATTGGTCAATATTAGGTAGACAGGGGATATCTATAAAGGGGACTATTCTGTATCGAACAGACTTTGAATTTTAGGGGCGAAGCTCCTTAGGGGCTAGCCATGTCCGTCCGCCGTAGGCCCGGCGTCGGGTGCTCGTGCTTCTGCTCGTGAGATCACATGCTCACGTGCTCGTGTAGGGCAAAAAAAATATTGGAAAAAAAAAAGATGAAAAAAATTATGAAAAAAAAGAAGAAAAAAAGAGTAGGGGGTTCCGAGATGCCATCCCATCTGTCTGCTTAAAAAAAAAAGAAAAAGAAGAAAACCACACATTCTCCTACTGACATGAATGAAAAGGCTCGGCATGCTGCGGCTCGGCGTCTACGCAGACAAGCACCACCAGAGCTTCGCCCCAAGCAACATCGTTCACCACGTGGAGATGCGGTCAATTTTTGTTCGCGATACCAGAGGTGGTGGCTCCACCAAGCGGAAGAGACGTAAAGGGGCAACCGACTATCCAGTTGTGCATCAAAAACTGGCGCAGCCTGGGGGTGAATGTAGGAAACGGAGGAAAAGGGATTGAACACATGCTGCTTGAGTCGCGAATAGGTATAGGTTCAATAAGCCCCTTGCTGTACACTACAAAGAACCACTGACACTTGTGTGCTTTCTTTCCTTTAATTTCACCAGTGCATTTGTGGGCTTGATACCCTGTTGCACTGCGGAGCTCACTGTCGTGGCTTTCGGGGACTTTCCCCTTTTTTTGCCTGCCGCTCAGGTAGCCGGCTATATTTTAAGCAGAGCTAGCAGCATAGCACAGATGAAAAAAGTTTTGATGTAGATTATATAAATTCAAAATCGCCCAGATCGACTCTTTAAAAGCATAAGCTAGTTACATAAAAATTAAAAAAAAAATTGGGAAGTTCTTTATTTGCAAAGACTTTTAATACATGAATTTCACTATCTAAAGGTAATATCGTTTAACCTTATCTAGAGCACTTTAGAGAGCCGTTTCGGGGAGTGAAGAACATTCTGTCTTTTAACTCAAATCAATTGACCTTACGTCACTCGACTACATTAGGTGTCAAGTTGTACTATCGCGTGTGTGTCACGATCCAACACCGTCCGAATGCGATGCTTGCACAAAACAACTCAATATTCAAGACGACACTCATACATGAATCGCTAGGCAAGACATTTCACTTTCTGTAAATTTTTAGTTGCTTTTCACGTTTATTTCCGGTAAGATGGTCTGCGAGACGGAGAAAGCGCTGGGACGTGGGGACACCGGTACAGCCCTCGACACAGTCCAAGGTCAAGGAGAACGCAACCAAACTAAACTCTCTCCCCTTATTTCGCGGGACCCAAAAAATACGGCTCATCAGGTCACGATGGTTCGTGCATCAAGCTAAACTCATCTTTGCTTTCTCACGTTTTTTTTTTTTCTTCTCTTAATAATTGGTGTTAGTGACAACTTTATAATATGCCCGCGCGAGGCTACTTCATCATCATCATATCGAATGATAAGGGCGCAAGCGCCGATCTAGCACTTCCGGAGGGGGAAAGCGCGGTTTTCTGCGGGGTTTAAAAAGCTTTTTTCGTATTTAGTTTATTAAAAATGATCGCTTCATGAAAGGCGCATTAGTAACTCGGAGGCAAAGCGCCAACCATACGGATCTCCAGGAGGAGGGTTCAAATCCCGGCAAGGTTTCCGCAATCAGAACGACGTTCGGAGGCGAGGGTCTTAACGCTCTCCGGTGCTACGAAAACCCTCGCCCCCGAACGTCGTCCCGGCAGTTCGCACGTCGGATCGGACAGTTTTGAGGCGCTTGTGTTTCGCGCTTTATTACGGAGAAGGCGCGCCACCTGACCGAGATTTCTGTTGCCGCTGGGGCTGACCGGATGCTCTTGGTTGGTTTGGTACGCGCCATCGACGCTTCCGACAGCTGTCGGCAACATCTCGCAGGCACGAACCGTCTGCGAACTGCCACCGTGGAACGCCCGAAACAGGCTTGTAGTTTTTCCATTTTTAACAAGGAAAGCTCGATCGTTCATATTTCCCACCAAATTTCTACCATATCGTACCTCAAACTGTTGAAAGCCCTTGGTCCCCAGAGCAGAGACGAAGAATCGCGAGAAATCCGTGTGCTGTGCCGACTGATTGTCGGATATTTTTTAAGGACTCTCCTGTCTACAGTTGCACAACTCAGCAGATGGTCGGGACAGCCTGAGCTACTCAGTGGCAGGACTGCTCGACCGAGCGAATATCTTCCGCCTGCTGCCACTGAGAGGCTTCCAACCCATACCGTTGGCTGCTCGCAGCCCTCTACCGATTTTGCACGAGGAGTTCTGGGACCATTATAAAATATTTGCGGTTTAAGGGTCCTCGGGCGTATTGTCATAATCCCAACTTTCACCTTCCTTCTCTCCAGTCATAAGCACCATAACCATCAGTTTTGGTTTTGGGTGGGTTTTTTCCGATTCACAGCGTACACGGCCGCAGGCCAGCAAGTGATCTAGCGTAAGAGGTTTCACCTACCTGCTTTTGCCTGGTACGCTCCCGTGAGCGCATTTGCATTGTGCCAGTATCACTTATCACTTATCTAGCCGCCCCGCTTTAATAAATCGGAGAGTGATGTGTTGAGAAACCGATTCTTGCGGACCATCTGACGTGGGTTCGAATCATCAGCGTACAGTGAGAATCAAACTTAACTGGAGCGCGCTGCTGCGCATTTTTTCTTCGGCGGGGCGCAAGCCTGGCGGGAATTGACGCTACCGCTTGGTCACGGGACGACGGCCGAAATGGTGCGCGGGGCGAGCGCAGTAACATCTGAGGTTGGGTAAAATGTCAGACAAGACCCGCACAAAAAAACAAATGGCGCCTTATTTTCTTTTTTTCTTTCTGAGTGTTTTTTCTTTTTTTGTTTTACTGCAGAGTGCACCATAAAAACAGGCTAAACATGACAAACCAATGTTTCCGCAGAATCTTATATTAAGAGCTACCCACCGTCACATGACCAATCAGTTGTACCGATTGCCGCTAGGCTTGCGCATCGGAAAAATACGCGTGGCGGCGCGCTCCAGTTACTTTTGATACTGACTGGGCATGCTCGGTCTTTGTAGTACATCAGCAGAGATAATGTATATATACCAAGTATATTCAGTCGCAGCTCTTTTTCTTCGCGTATAAGAATGACCCTAGAAATGTATCATTCGAAACAAGAAGTTTTCTACAAAAAAAACTTGTCCGGCATTATGTTTCAAAACGTCACCACGTCTGTCTGGCCTGTCAATGAATCTAAAAAATGCGGACAACTGAGCATGTTCCACTGTGCAATTTGAGTTGCGCTTATTAGCCGAAACACTCAACTGAGACCTCACTGCGGGTAGTGAAGGAGGTCTCGCCTGGGCGGCCAGGGCAGGGCGACGATCAGGCTGCGGTCTTGGCTCCATGATGCCTTGTCCTCATCTTCTCCCCTGAGTTGATCGTATTTCACTAATTCTCAAAGCGAAAACAAAAAATTCAATTTTGTTTTTGGCCGTTCACACTTTTTAAAATATTTGTTTTGATAACAAAAAAAATCAAAATCACAAAATCGAATTACAGCCGTCTTCATCACAATACGGAGTAAATACAAAACATGCTACAATATTACATTTACTTAAAAAAAAAAAACGAATATTGCAGATTACGTAGAGAAAATCAGTTTTTCTTTGTTATATATAATTTGGGTAAAGTGACATCGAATATTACCGTGATTTGGAACTCTTTTATTGCTAAGTAAAAATGTGTATTTAGAAAAACAATTAACGGTTGCAATCATCATCATTAGACGCAACGGCGTGTGCCTTCATAACACTACTACTGTGGTGTCATTTTGAGCGTTCGTGCGTATGGCGCGTGCTTTGCTCGCTTTCCGAAGCGACGAACACGCACGTGCTGGGCTGTGAAGATCGCACGCTGGACTGTGATTTTGTAAACATTGGAAAGGTCTATACTTAGTTTCAGCTAGGGTGCCTCAATGTCCTTCTGTTAAGGGTGATGCCACCCTTTGTAGTACCCGATGCCGACAGCACGCGCTCACGGGGAAAATACAAAGAAATCGACGAAAACAAAATGTCGCCATAGCACCGTTAGCGCCACAAGCGCGTGCAGGGACACGCTCTTGCACGCGCTTCTGAACAAAAAAAGAAAGAAAAAAGTGTGGGACAAAATGGCGAGATGTCTCCACCCTAAGCAAAGCGCACATGAAGGCACCCTAGTTTCAGCTACGGTCCAGACGCAGCCGATGCTGCAAGCGCGAGCTCCGGGCTCTCAGCGTTCCTGCCATGCACGCGCGCTCGTGCTGTGCAAGCACTGTTCAGGGCCACACGTCTACGCTTGTAGCGTCGGCTGCGTCTGGACTTCAGCTGAAACGAAGTATAGTGTTGATGATGATGTAAGCGGTTTATTGACCATGGTACAGGGTAAAAGGAATAGGGCACACTCTAACAAAAAAAGGAGGAGAAAGGTAGCAAAAGTGACTGTTCCTCCTTGCGTTGGACACGCCCCCCTGAGAAGGGAGGAACGGAAGGTAAGACGAAAGGAACTGCGTAGGTACTGCGTAGGTTCCTTCTTGTACAATTCAATAAAGAAAAAAAAAAGTTCCTTCTTGTACAATTGGTGCAGGGGTAGAACATCGCGCTACTGATCAAGCGGTCGAGGGTTCGGTCCCTGAAAAGAAGCGAAGTTTCTTTTTTTCTTTTTCTTGCTTTGTTAGTTTTTTTTTTTATTTGTCTAAACAAAAATAAACAAAACCCAGACCGATGGAAGGAAAATTAAAGTCCTTATTATCCACCGACGCCAAGAAAAACTATATAAATATCATTGCTACAAGCTTCATCAGCACGCTGTTTGATAAACAGGATTTGGGCACCCAGATAGGAGCTAAGCCGTTGACGCAGGGGCCAAGACGACGAGGTCGGTCCTTCAGTCGTTTCTTTTCCCGTAGAGTTTTCGACATTCATAAAGAAAACAGCGCACTCTAAGAAAAAATGGAGAAGAAAGGTAGCAACGGAAAGCCTCCAAGCGGACATGAGAAGAAGAGAGGAACGAGACGTTTTCCTCCTTCTCCAGGCAGACGGGAGAGAGCTTTCGCCCTCCCAACTCATCTTCTTTCGGTTTCGTTTTTCGAGCACGTCGCGCACGTTGTTTAATAAATGTTGTTAAGTTGATTGAGCTTCAGTAGCAGCGAAGGCCCCCTGTAATTCCGTCTTCTAGTCCAAACGTGCAGAACATTTCGGTTGCATTGACGTTTTTACCACTCATTTTATCAAACGAGCACACGAAGCCGCTAGAAACAGCGAAGTTCTGAAGCAGTGCCAGCAGCGCTACGTACACTGGTTAAGATGGCCGTTTCTGGATTGCCACGCGGAACTACAGTAGCGGAATCACGCGGAACTGTCGACGTTTTCGACGTTATGGAAATCGCAGGAACTGCGTCCAAGGCAGGCAGGTCTTCCTGCCGGCTGCCTGGGTGCCTTCCGTGCTGAATTCGGTTCTGTTTTCCCGTGCCGAGTGCCAACCGGCGTTCAACGTGGTTCTGTATTTCTGCGTGTCAACAACATAGCAGCAACATCGTGATGGCAGTGTTGTGCGTAGTGAACAGAAGACTGGACTTATCGCCGATGTGACCGTGTGTTCGCGTATCTGTGGTGTAACAACAAGATGAGATGACGTAAACTGTCGGGCATTGATGCCGCTGGTCCGGCCTTGATTGGAGGGGGCGGGGTGTCGCAGGTTGATATTCCGCTTTACATTAAAGAGTTTCAGACCACTTGAGGAATTTGGTGCAGTTGATCGACGTGCGGATAGTCATGTTGGAACGCTGGTCTGAACGGTAAGCTCCTATCGTGCAGTGGCCAATGTGACTGTCGGTCCCCGGGAGAGATTGCGCTCTGGGGAAAAGACTGAACAGTACGAAATTATGACGGAAAGTACGTATATTTACAATAGAATTTTAGCATTAAAAATAAGAAAAAAACAGGTAAAATCGAAAACAAAAAGCTATCCTTCATTTTGCTGTTTAAATATACTACGGTTCCTGGAGAAACTGCCCTCCAAGTGGCGCGCTGGAATGAGCGCAAGAAGTTTTCGAGCTCGCCACGGCGTAGCTTGCTGCAAGTCGCGGCTTTGACTGCATTCAAGTTGATCGAAAAGCGATTTCTCTGCCCGTGAAGCATCACTTCCAGCTGGGTGAATATCTGCTCTACAGAGATTAATTCAAGACGGCAATTGCAGCCGTGCGCGAACAGCACAAGTAGAAAAACAAACACTACAATATAAATAGTGGCTACGAAGTTCCGTGCGGGGAAACGAACTCATGGCTTGGAACCGCATTTTAGCGGCTCGATTTATTGGCTTTCAAATAATTACGGCATGATCGAGCGTTTTCTTTTTAATAAGAGATTCATCCCCTGAGCCATTAAAAATACTCTCAGATGTATGACATTGCTGGACAAAAATCAACATGCTGTGAATATTTTTTATTGCTTAGGGAGTCACCGAAAAATTCCGTACGTTCAAAACGACCAGTATAAAAGACTGAAACGCAGAGCTCGGGAGTAGTGATCAGGTTAGTGTGCTGTTGTATTGATGTTTGTCTATGCGATGCATGTGTATACGCTCAATGTATGTTCAGCTGATGATGTGTGTATAATAGTGGCTCCCGAAGATCCCGAAGCGCTATGGTGGCGTGGGAAAATAAAATATTTCTTGTAGAACATGAATTGGGCGGTACCTAGCGCCCCCTAGCCTAGCTACTTGCAATTACTCGGCTTGACCCTGCCATCAGGTGGCAAGTGATTTAACCTCCGTTTACGCTACGCGGCTACGCCATAATTTCGTGTTACCGTGCTGAAATGAGCCAAGAGGCTGCTTCGGATTTGCTTTTTTTAAGAGTAGCGTTTAGTTTCGCGGGTGAATGGTTTATCTCTCCTCCGTGATGTGCGGTTGACGCAACGATTGACGAAACACTGGACCTTTTGTAGAAAAACGCGGTGCGCATGCGCGGAGTATTTGATGCGCCTGGGTTCGAGAGTATCTAGTTCCAAACAATCCGCCATCTTGCATTTCTCGCCTTTGGGCGCCTTGGAGACCATCGAGAGTCGAGACTCAAGTTTTGATGTTGCGAACAAGGTGAACACGAGTCATCGTACTGACGACGCCCGTTCTAGATTACGACGTGCACCGCAATCATGCCGGTGAACTGTGTAGCCTTCTTCTTTGAAGGACCATCCCCGGTGCGCTTGCCTGAACGAACTGTCCTTTTTGAGGTAGCTCCATACGCGGTCCTGGGTGAGGTGGTCCGCGTCAAACGCGAACGGGATGTTCTCATCCCGAGACATCGCGACTCAAAATGCTTCTAAAAGCAGCGAGTGTACCCAAAAAGAAATAATAATTGGGGTTGTGTGGATATTTGTACAGCGAGTCGTTGGTCAGCCATTTTAAAGTTGCGACGAGTCACTCGCTGTAGATGAGCAATTTAGCCAGTGCAGTACAATCGCTAGCCTGGGGTCTTTAACGTGCATCACGCAGTAGTGATACACGACCGAACGCCGGTACGATGCTCATCCAGATCGAAACGGGCAGGGGTGGGGATGACACCCAGGATCCCTGGGTTCTGCAGCGCGAGCTTTCGCTCCACGTGCTCCGAGCTGGTGTGCGCTAGCCCATTCGGCCACCGATCTCCCCCCCCCCCCCCAAAAAAAAAAAAAAAAAGAAAACGAACCGGTAGCACACAAGAAGCCTAACGTGCACGTTGTTTTCTCTACAAATACTCTCCAACCCAGTGCGCCTCAGGTTCGCCCATCGCCCCACAGGTGGCAGCACATATTCGCCAAAAGGTCCGTTGTGGCTCGAGGAATAGCAAAGGTAAGACATAAAGTGCGCAAACTGGGTGCCGGTTATTTCCGTTTAACATCGCAGTGCTGACGATGAGAAGACTGAGTGACTGCATGCTTTCAAAACGTAAGTTTCTTTACCTGCAGGGGGAAGCCGGCTTCGGAAATAAATACTGTTCGCGGAAGGCTCGTGTTACGTTGTTATTTGCTGCTCTTCTTGCCCCGTACAATAGACTTAGTGTACTCGTTAAGCCTTATTGAGCTCGATTTGCTCGATTCGTGGCCGCCATAATGAGATGCAGGCGACGGAGGAACTTTTGCTCCCCTGCTTTAGAGACGAACGTTTCTCCCTTTCTGAAGGAACAAATGTATCAAGAACGTTCCTCCCTTTAAGGAGGACTATACTGACCCTTTTTTCTAAGAGTGTAGTGCGTCTAGCAGCTTTTTGCTTGGACACTGGTACCAGCGTTACTGGAGCTAGGGTGCCTTCATGTGCGCTTTGCTTACAGTGGAGACATCTAGCCATTTTGTCCCACACGTCTATTTTTATTTTTTTTGTTCAGAAGCGTGTGAAAGAGCGTTTCCCTACACGCGTTTGTGGCGCTGACTGTGCTATGGCGACATTTTGTTTTCGTCGATTTCTTTGTATTTTACCTGTGAGCGCGTGCTGTCGGCATCGGGTACTACAAAGGGTAGCATCACCCTAAACAGAAGGACATTGAGGCACGCTAACTGGAGCAAGCTCCAGTAACGTTGGCTGGTACATTGGGCGAGAAATATAGGTGAAGTATAGTGTTGGGACCGGTGCGGCTCGCGTGAGGCGTGTGGTGTAGATTGCAATAGGTGTCGACACCGGCGCATCGGCAGCACGTTCGACAGACAGAAGGGTCACCCATACAAAAATGGTCTATGGTCGTCTATGGAAAAATATATGGCAGGCTATCAGCCCCTACGGCCCTCTATGGTCGGCCATAGAAATCTATAAAGACAGCTACAGCCAGCTATAGAAAAATCTATGGCCCTGTGCCTAAAGACTGGGAACCAATACATTTTCTTTACCCGCCTATAGACAATTCTATGGCTACAAGTCTAAATACTGGGAACCAATAGATTGTCTTTAACCGTCTATAGAAAATTTTATGGCCCTGAGTCTAAACACTGGGAACCAATAAAATTTCTTTAGATGCCTATAGAAAATTATATGGCCCCATGTCTGAAGACAGCGAACCAATAAATGTTTTTTACCCGCTTATAGAAAATTCTTTGGCCCCGAGTTAAAAGACTGGAAACCAATAAATTGTCTTTATGCTCTATAGAAAAATTTATGGTCCCGAGTCTGAAGACTAAGAACCAATAAATTTTCTTTCCACGCCTATAGAAAATCACTACCGGCGCTTACTTTTTAGTAAAAACACTCCACGTTAGAAAATTAAAGCAATACTGAATTTCTGTAATGCCGGTGACAAACCATGACCCAAGATATGTTCTCTGCTGTTGCAACGAGTCGTGAAAACCCGTAATATTGTTTGTTTGCAAAATCTATTGAAATACTTTTGCAACAATTAAAATGAATTATTACCCCCAAAAGTGAAAATAAATTACACTCGCGCCGAACACTGCAATCAAGCAATAGCTTGATTGCAATCTTCAGCACCAGTGTACTGCATGTCACCACTGCATTGCCAAAGTGATTCATCAAACTTATTAAAAATATAATTAATAAATTTTAGTTAATTAGCCTAATGATCTACATTTGCTTTTTTCAAGGTTTTGAATTAAGAGATGGGGGCTATTCCAAGAGACAATTCAAATAATGTATTAAGTACGAGTAATATTTGCTCCGCCTCTCTGTGTTTTTGTGACAAATAATGAGTCACCGACAAAAGACGGATTCAAAAATTAGAAAATATACAGGTAGCGCTGCGTTGTCCCTCTTGTGTGGGGTAGTGTTCTGGTTGTGTTCTGTGTATTCTGTGTGTTTAGAGATGTATGTATATATAGACATTTTCTTTAACGGCGCCGCCATCTTGAGAATTGCGGTGCCGACGACGCCGTCTAGCGGTTTAGAAAAAGAAAATACCGGCTAGTTCTGGCAGCACAGCTATCTAGGTAGGCAACGGTGTGGGTATGGGGGGAACTTGGCTAGACTTGGCTATGGTGGGCTGCAATAACTTGGTTGGAGCTTGTGCGCTTGAATCCAGCTGGCTACTCACAGGCCATCACCTTGCGTCCTCGAGAGAACGACGACGAAGACGGTGGGGTGTTTTGATTGAGTTTCCACAGCGAAGTATACATGAGTAGTTTAATGTAGTCTATGCAGGTAAGCTCTCGGCATTTGATAGCTGCATCTTGAGTGGTGGCATGTAGACTTTTTTATACCTTTCACATACCATGGGGCTTGCAGTGATAACCTAATTGGACCACCTGCACCGGGAATTAAAAGCGGTCCTCTTGTCATAGATGTAGTGGTCGTGAGCTTAAACGTGACGTTGAGTCTTATACGAATCTCTCGCGATTCAAGCTCGCTATCGATTGACTTTATAAATAAGGATTCTTGGGGAAAATGCGAAGCTTAGATAACATTGCAGCCACACTCGCGCTGCAGCTTCTTGTGCTCATGGCACACTTTCTGCTATTGTTCTTATGCTTTTTAAAATTATTTATTCATCCGACGACCACGCAGTGGTAGCCAGTCAACCGTAGATTTTCGGAAATTGCAGCACGGTAAAAAGGAGCACTCGGAACTACCTCATGCACGACGTCCGTTTTTAAGCCTTTTCGCCCATACCCTTGGCGGTTGCATACCCTGTGTCAGCGGGCAATCCAAAAATGCACCAGGTCGAGGGTACGTCAGTTACTGGCTGGTTTGAGGTTATGCGAAAAAGGTCTATACAACTTTTCCACAAGCGCGCAGCCATCTTGAATATCGTCACTTCTGGTATGCGGTAAAACATCTTTTTGATCTCTCCCCGCAGCTGGAAGGCGTTTACGAAAAATGCGTGATTGTCACACATTCTTGATTTGCCTCACCTATATTTTCTCGCATATTCCAGGTTCAAACGTTTCATTATTTTTTCACCCCGCATACCAGATACGGAACCCACGTGACTGAGAACAACAGGAAACAGAAAAGGTCTATACCATGTAGCGCTCACAAGTCCGGAAAGCTTAAAGAAAAAAACAATTTTTTTTTAAAGTCTGCTTGCTAAAGAGAGCCATAGGGAAAGCCATAGGGAAGTCTTTAGCCAACCATTAGACAAGCTAAAGAGCGCTATGGCTGCACAGCGATAGTGCCATAGACAAAGCTAAAGAGGCCCATAGAGGCGACCATAAAAAATGCTAAAGACAGACATAGAAAATTCTTTAGCTAATTGGGCCAAATAGCTAAAGTCGACCATACAAAGAATTTTCTATAGCCGACCATAGGACATTTTTGTATGGGCAGTATGGTTCTACTATGGTGGGGGTTGTGTCCGTGCTCCGGATGCACGAGCACGCGCGGCTGCAGGTGCGGGCTGCCGCGACTTTCTGCTGCCCTGTCGACACACAAGATCCTATTGCCGAGCCGTGCCGATCCAAACACTTGTACACTGTAATGATACTAGAGAATTTTGGTAGATCGTTTCTCATTCCGATAACGAAACCCGATACTGCGCCGGAGCTAGTAGAGAGTTTTAGTAGATCGTTTTTCACTCCGATAACGATACCCGATACTGCGCCGGAGCCATTAGAGAGTTTTAGTAGATTGTTCCGATACCTCCGATACTGCCGATCACGATACTCCGCCACTGCCTCCCTTGCGCATGCATAGTATCGTTATCGGGGCTATCGGAGGTATCGGAACAATCTACTAAAACTCTCTATTACGCATACGCTAGAGTATCGGGTGTTTCGGGCGCAGGTATCGGGAATATCGGAAAATATCGCGCGGACTCCCGTGCCTCGCGAGAGTTGACGAGATCCGGCAAGAGCTGAGCGATCATGGCCGCTCCAATCGAGCCTCTTTCTGCCCAAGCGGGTCGAAAACGGTTCACGATCGTCGAGGATATCCTCCTTTTAAGGGAAGTGCTTGCGATGAATCCCTTTGCAAATTTTACGCGGTGGGACACAGTGACGGCCAACCTGAATGAAGCACTGGGGAGGAACTTCAGTGTTCGCGGAGTGAGAGACCGCTGCGATCTGCTCCTCGGCCTGTTCAAGCGAGACGACCGCACAAACTTGAGAAATTAAGTAGTTTTTGAGTCCCGTTTGAAAGTTTAGAAGCTTTTTAGCTAGGGTGCCTTCATGTGCGCTTTGCTTGGCGTGATGACATCTGGCCATTTTGTTTCGAACGCTTATTATTATTTTTTGTTCTGAAGCGCGTGAAAGAGCGTGTCCCTGCACGCGCTCGTGGTGCTGACTGTGCTACGGCGACATTTTGTTTCCTGCGATTTCTTTGTATTTTCCCTGTGAGCGCGTGCTGTCGGCATCGGGTTCTTCAAACGATGGCATCACCCTAAACAGAAGGACATTGAGGCACTCTAGTTTTAGCTAGAGTTCCTGTATAGACGCTTTCAGGCAGCTCTACATGGGCGCCGCCATAACCGACCTTCAGTTTGTGTTCCCTCTTATTCCGTTCCCTCCACTTCATCATTACCACAGCAGGACACTCCATTGCCATTTTAGATTCTACCGTGTCCTTCTCCCAAGCGCTGGCCCTTGTGGAGACTCGTCAACGCCCGCTTCAGTAGCTCGGCATCTCGGTAAGACAAAAGAAGGTCGGCTATGGCGGCTCAATTTGGCGCGCGCTGAAAGCGTCTATAGGCTCCCTAACCGCTCATTCACACTGGAAGCAGATCCGCGTTCGCAAAGCGGTTGCGAACGCGGTTGTATAAAGATCCAGTACAATTGCACGCGCACTTGATGTCATCGAGTGCGCGTGCAATTGTACTGCATCTTTATACAACCGCGGTCGCAACCGCTTTGCGAACGCGGATCCGCTTCCAGTGTGAATGAGCGGTACGGGAGCCAGAGTTGCGCGTTTGATTCCCCGTGCCGCGTGCCGCCCTCGCCGCTATTCGCCGATATCCGATCACGTGAGGAGCCGTATCAAGTGTCGTGCAGTAAAGTAGACGTTGCACGCGCCCCGGCGTACGTTCCCCGGCTTTTGAGCACGCCGCGCGCCTCGAACGCGCGGCGCTGCTATTCGCCGAATTCAGTCACGTGAGGAACTGAATCCACATGCCATGCATGAACACGCAACTCTGGCTCCCATAGGGAGCCTATTAGCGGCGAGATGTTTTGGTGGCGCCCTCCTGTGGTTCCCCCTTGTGACGTCATTACCTTGCAAACAACAAGTTCGATGGTGTTTGTTATTAGCATGGTGGAAGCTTGAAATCATTGCGCTCTCAAAGGAACACTGCCAACACCGTCAAAATTAAAGTTCTTTCATTCCTCTTATTTCCGTCGATGATAATCCCCTTTCCGACGTCATAGTCAGCGTTCGGCCAATCGTGGAAGGCCGACCACAGCGACGCTTTCGGTCGCGCACGGGGCTAATACAGGAACTCTAGTTTTAGCATACTGCCATACCCTGTCCAACAGCTGGTGCAACTGCGAGCTAGCGCGAGCTTGTTGTTTGGAAACCTTCATTGAATGGCCAGGCCCAATAAAATAAAGAGTCAGTCAATTGTCAACCTACGCGTTAAGAAAAATTAAAAAAAGTCGTTTTAGATGATGCTATGTGCATTGTTTCCTTTGTTGTATTTTTCCAGCAACCAGGCAGAAGCGGTACAGGGAGCACCTTGGATCGCCGGAGAAGAGAGCAGAAGAGGACCGCAGAATAAAAAAAAAAAACTAGAGATCGCTCTTGAAGAGAAGCGTCTCGCCATGGAGGAGCGCCAGATAGAGAGGCGCCTGGCCATTGAAGAGCGCCAGGTGACCTTAAGCGAGGATAGCTTAGCGTTTGAAAAAGAAAAGTTTTATGTGCTGCAGGAGGCTGCAGCAGAGGAGAGGAGACATCGTCTCCAACTGCAAGAACATTACGTTCAGGTAGTGAATGGTCAAATGAAAAAGCAATGTTAAGTGTGAGCAAGCGGTATGACATCCTAATACGCACTACAATAAATCTTTCATTTTATTAAACAAATGTAGTTGGGAGAAAACGGCAGAGGTAGGCCCGTTCGACTTACTACACAAAGAACTATTTTGAGTGTAATATTGAACAGACAGCAAATGCTATGTTGGCAATGACAGGCAAAGCAATAACATGAGACAGACTGTCTCATGGGCAGGAAGCTTTTTGCACTGTCTACTGTCACAGTAGACAGTGCAAAAAGCTTCCTGCCCGGGTATGGCGACGTTCTGGGTCGTCCTTATTGTATCAGGGACTCGCAGCGCGCTACACAGCTCCGTTAAGTCCATCCGCTCCAATCGAAACTGCTGGCGGAAAGCTTCACTATTTATGTTGAGCACATCCAAGTAGCCTCGTGCGTACCTAAACCTCCGCGGAACGGGGTACTCCATATCCAGAAAGGAGAGTTCTTCGATTTCGCCCCACCTCAAAAACGCTAAGGCCAAGGGATCCTCGAAAACGCACGTCGCCATGGCTCAAGTGTCTCACTCGCTCGACTCACTCACGCCCGTGCCACCCGTGCTTCCTAAGGCTTTGCGTGACAAGCCACCGGGGGAGACTAGATTGGCTTCTCTCTACTTGGCTATAGATGTAGCTTGCTGCTGCATTTCTGTAATTTCTGCAACTTATAAAACTTAATTGATGGTTTTTTAATTGTATTAAATGTAAGAACTGTTATTTTTCCTTCAGTGAAACATGTTTTTTTAATTCGTTCTTTTTCATTTTGGAAAGTGCAAATCGTTTCCACTAGCCCCAAGCGACCGTATCGGATGTATCGACTTCAAAATGGTCTACTAAATGTGCATTCCTGTTCTGTGTATCCGTATCGTATGGTTATCGTATCGTTATAGGGTATCGTTATAGGAACGATCTACTAAAACTCTCTACTGTGGACTTGAGGAGGATCGGTGGCCGAGGGGGCTAGCGCGCACCAGCTCGGTGCAAGTGAAGGAAAAACACGCCCTGCAGTACCCAGGGATCCTGTGCTCAATCCCCAGAGAGAGAGAGAGTAAACTTTATTGTGGAAATGGAGTTTTCCATATCCCAGCCCTAGTCCGGGCCTATGCGGTCGGGGCAGTCTCCGTCCCATCCAGCACATTGCGAATGTGGTGGACAAGAGGGGGCCACCACAGCTTCTGAAGTTCTGAAGGGGGAGAAGTCCATTCCTCCCAGCTCCCTGGTGTACGTTCAGGGGGTAGGTGAGATAGAGATTGCTGTCGGCTTTGGTGGGATGCAATGCATTCCCAGAGTGTATGTTGGTTGGATGGGCATCCTCCGCAGTGAGGGCAGGAGGGGTAGCCTGGCATTTTGTGTATGTAGTGGATGTAGTTTTGGGTGAGGATGGAATTTGTCTGAGCTCTACGAATGAGTGTTGCTTCTTCTCTTGTGTGAGTTCGTGAGGGCGATGGGAGGAGAGTAGAGGCCTTGCGTCTTTCCTTTAGAATTTGTTGCCTGGCTTTGTGAAGTATTTTTCTTTCTTGTTTGGGGTCGTATTCTTGATCACAAGGCCAGGCGAGAGGGCTACCCGGACTTGGTTCGCGGGTAAGCTGATGTGCTTGCATGTTCCCTCTTGATGCCTGGTGTCCTGGGACCCATTGAATTCTAATTTGAAGTAGTGGGTACTTGTGCATGTGATGTTGCAACCGGTTCTGTATTGATGTGGGAAGTCTGTTCTTCAGAAAAGCCCTGCATGCATCCTGGCTGTCTGTTCTAATGATAATTTTATCGTTGTTTTTGGTGAATTCCGTGATGGCTGTAGATATGGCTAGTAGTTCGGCGTGCCTTGGGGATGGGATGTCTTGATATCTTCGCGTTAAGGTTTCCTCGATGTTCCATACAGCTATGAGGCCATGTCCTGCGTTGTAACTTGCATCTGTATAGTATGTTTTGGTGCTAGTATCTTCTTCGTCCTTCTTCTCTAGGCGCTGGACTCTGTCGTTTCTTCTATCTGCATTGCGTTTTGTATGCATGTTCTTGGGAATTGGGTCTACATGAATTCTAGGTATTTGTTCCCATGGGGGTGTTTCTAGTGGGATAGGAGGAAGGTATGTTGTTTCATAGTTCAGTTTTGTTAGTATTTTTCTGCCTTGAAGCGATGTTTCTAGTCTTTGTTTTGTCCTAGTTTGTGGATAT
Organism: Ixodes persulcatus; assembly: GCA_013358835.2. Taxonomy (NCBI): domain Eukaryota; kingdom Metazoa; phylum Arthropoda; class Arachnida; order Ixodida; family Ixodidae; genus Ixodes; species Ixodes persulcatus. Next base: position 234,893 of record JABSTQ010010412.1, read on the forward strand.
CTACTCTGTCATCTAATGAATTGAAGAGCCCCGCATCTTTTATTTTGTAGGTGGCTGTAAAGCGGGGTACGCCCAATGCTAGCTTAGAGGCTTTGCGCAGAGTAGTTTCTATTTTTCTCTGTTGTGTCTTGGTGAGACTGATATATTGTAAGTGGTACATGACTCTAGAGTATATTAGTGCTTCTATGACTTTCCTTAAATCATGCTCTTTCATACCTCTCTTCTGTCTTGTGATTCTGTGGATCATGCCAAGAATTTGTTCTATTTGTGCTATGAGTTTATTTAAGGTGATGTTATGTTTACCGTCTTCTTGTAGATAGTATCCTAGCACTTTTATGTGTTTTTTTCTTGGCAATGGTTCGTTTTTTATTGTTAAGCTTATCATTTCTCTATATTCTGAGGTTCTATTTGCGGGGGATCGAACTATTACTACATATTCAGATTTCTCTGCAGAGCATGTAAGTCCGATGGAGGCCGCGTACCTTTGCACTGTGTCTATACCCCTTTGCATTGCTTCTTCTTGTTCTCCTGCAGACCCTTTAGTCGTCCAGAGGGTGATGTCGTCTGCGTATATGCTATGTTCGAGGTCATCTATGACGTTAAGCTGTTTCGGTAGGTTTTTCATTGCTATGTTGAAGAGGGATGGTGATAGAATGGATCCCCACTCCTGCCCGTTTCAATATGGATAAGCATCGTACAGTAGTGCCGTCGCGCATCGCTACTGCATGGCACACGTTAAAGACTCCAGGCTAGTGGTAGTACCACACTCTCTAAATTGCACATCTACATCACGATCACCTGGTGGGATAGTTGTATTTGCCTATCTCTTGTATTTGCGCTGTTAATTCCACATAATGCACATCTACAGCTGAGACACTAGGCGCCCGCTAAAACAGACTAATACCCCATTCACACGGTGGTCAACATGAAGGTACATTTAACATAGAGGGGATCGGTGGCCGAGTGGGCTAGCGCAGAGGCTAGCGCACACCAGCTCGGAGCGCGTGGAGCGAAAGCTCGCGCTGCAGAACTCAGGGATCCTGGGTTCAATCCCCACCCCTGCCCATTTCGATCTGGATGAGCATCGTACCGGCGTGCGGTCGTGTATCACTACTGCGTGATGCACGTTAAAGACCCCAGGCTAGCGGTTGTACTGCACTGGCTAAATTGCTCATCTACAGTTGGGAGACTCGTGGCCTGTCGAGGCAGACCAAGTTCTAGGCTGTATAAACATAAACACAACCCAATCAAATTTAACAAAGGTTCCTTTGCTATCGGCGAATCAACCCGCGCTCTTGGGTCGCGAGCACACGCCACGCGCGGAAGATCGGAAATTGATTGGTCTCAGAGAATAAAGGTCCCTTAGCTAAAGGTACCTCTACGGTCGTGTGAATGGGGTATTACTTCCAGCTGTATGAACATACCCACAGCAATTGATATCATATATTATATGATATACTTATTTAAGTACCGGGCAGGCGAGGCGCCGCAGAAAGGCAAATCTCTCATACCTTGAAGGCCTGCGGTGCCGCTTTCAATTATAATGAGATGGTACAAAGATATTGGGTTGTGTTTATATTTATACAGCCTAGCCTAGGACCCAATCGAAGACGAGTTTCCCAGCTGTAGATAAGATATTTAGCCAGTGCAGTACAGCCGTTAGCCTGGGGTCTTTAACGTGCCTCACAGAGTAGTGATACACGGCCGCACGAGCTTTCGCTCCACGTGCTCGGAGCTGCTGTGCGCTAGCCCACTAGGCCACCGATCCCACCTTGAGATTGTAAAATAATAATAATAGGGTTGTGTGTATGTTTATATAGCCTAGAACTTGGTCTGCCTCAACGGGCGACGAGTCTCCCAGCTGTAGATGAGCAATTTAGCCTGTGCGGTACAACCACTAACCTGGGATCTTTAACGTGCACCACGCAGTAGTGATACACGACCGCACGCCGGTACGATGCTCATCCAGATCGAAACGGGCAGGGGTGGGGATTGAACCCAGGATACCTCAGTTCTGCAGCGCGAGCTTTCGCTCCACGTGCTCCGAGTTGAGATTGTACAGTACACATGCATCGTGTGAATGATGACGATGATGATGAGACGATGAAGAGGGTGAAGAAGAGCGTCAGACCTATAAAAATAGCGTCAGACCATCTTGGCGGGGCCGCCATGTGCTGCTGACATCTAGCTTGACAGACTCGAGTTCCTAGCGAGTGCTTCTTGCTTGCCCAGCATGCAGACGATCCGGCCGAATTTCCGGTGACGCAGAGAGTAAAGCACCCCCGTGGAGGAGCTCCGAAGGTTAAGACCGGTATTGTCCGGTCGGTGTTCTACGCGAAAGCGGGCCTTGATGTCTCTCAGTTTGCGGTCGAGCTTGTAGCCGAGCAGCTTTAGCACTCTGTTGATCGAAGACAGTGTGGGTGCCACTGGGCTGGTTGACTCTCTGACGATGTTGTTCGATCCACACCCCTACCCGTTTCAATCTGGATGAGCATCGTACCGGCGTGCGGTCGTGTATCACTACTGCATGGTGCTCGTTAAAGACACCAGGCTAGCGTTTGTACTGCACTGGCTAAATTGCTCATTTAAAGCTTGGAGGCAAGTCACCTATTGAGGAAGACTAAGTTCTAGGCTGTATAAACGTACACACAACCCAATTTTTTTTCTTTTTCTGACGGTGTAAAAAACACGTTTTACGCCCAACTGGCATCCTCTTCTTTTCTTTTTTTTTGCCTTTCTGCGGCGCCGCGGCTCTCCTGAACTAAAATCCACGACTACTATTACCAGAAGCATTCTCATTGAGAATGCTTCTTACGACTCTAGCACCCAGGGACTGTTCATAAAAAAAAAGTATACTTCCTGTTTACAACATGTACAAGTATAGACTCGCGATCAGTTTCAAGTTAGAAAATAAAAGAAATGGGGCTAGTTTAGTAACTAAAAGAACATGCAACTTCCTACCCAACTCGGTCGGCGGAACATTGGACTCCGCCACTGTGTCATAACAACTATTCAATGCAATCACTCCAAAGCACACTTCCTACTTCCTACAATCACTCAAAAACACACTTCCTACTATATTGAAAACATTATTAAAAAATAACATTGATATTATTTCTATTGAAATTCAGGAATTACGAACTGAACTATTGTGGGGCGAAAACGAATGAATCGATTTATGAGACCTGTTTGATTTTTGGTATTTTACTTTGTTATGTCGGTTTTTTCAGTGTTGTTCGCTGTTGCTTTGTTTTGACTTCTCTATATGCCATTAGAAGGGAGCAAGGGGCTCCGTCAAGCTGTTCTCACAGCTTTTTTCTCTTATTTCCTCCATTTACGTATTAAAATGTAAAATAAAGTTCCTTAATAATAATAATATTATATTACTATCTCTCTCTGTTCACCCGGTACAAAGGGAATGGCCAACACAATCCAATCCAATTCATTCTAGTGGATGAAGAAGAGAACCAATGATCGCCAGTTGGGACTCTACGTGGCTGCTGATCCTGTGGCTGTTCTCATTCCGGCGGTGTCTGGCCTACGACTTCTGGGGAGCCGCCAAAGCTCTATTCAGGGCGTAAGTTATTTGTTTTACAGTCACGGGGTCAGATGTCTCAATGGTTGGCGTCAGTAACAACACCAACTCGCTGAAAGAGTGGCGCGCTAAGTAGTAAGGCAGGTGTACACAGCCCCGTTTTCTTACGTTACGTTACTTACGTTACGTTACGAAAGCTTATATACAAGTCACTCGGATATCACTTGTTCATGTTCAGCGTGGCTACCACTTCAAGGAGATTGCCTGTCACGCGATATTCGAGATACGATTGTTTCGATGGCTTATACATAACGAGCTTGTAGTCCCACCGCATTCCCGATGCCGGTGTCCCTGAATAGAAAACAACGAAGATTAAAACACTTGGACTCTCGATATGGCTTCCGCTGGTATTACTTCATTGCAGCCAACTGTCTACTCAGAAAACAGTCGAAGACGAAAGAGGTGTCTGAACGGCACCGCCTTGCCGTGAAGCAACTGTGGCGAAGATTCTTGAAAAAATCCTGAGACGTGGAAAAATGAACGGACAAACACAATGAAGTCTCAATATGCAGCTGCAAAATTTAATCACAGGAGCAGCCTCTTATACACATAGAACTAACCCCCCCTCCTCATATAAGAGTCTATATAAGAGGCTGTTCTTGTGAATAAATTTTGAAGCTGAGTTTTGAGACTTCGTTATTTTTGTCCCTTCCTTTTTCTTGTCTCGGGTTTTTTTGTTTTTTTCAAGTATGAACGTCCACCAGCTAGCCGGTGCCACAACTCTTCTTTCTGTGGCGAAGATTGGCTCACAGTTCTGACAAGCGCCGTGAGATGTCGTAACTTGCCTTGGGCTCACAACGGGCACTCAAGCACGATGGGCACGGGGCTTGGCGAATCAGTGATGCGACGTGCTCCACGTCTGGGACTTCCTTTCTTTGACCTTTCTGGGCGTGTCTATTTAATAAACTCCACATTTAAAACGTTGGACCCCAAGAATACCTTCATTTGCTCGTATAGGGTAAATGAGAGTCACTAAAAGCCCAGTCATTTCCACGTTTTTATTGTCTGGTGAGATATTTGACATGCTACTTAAGAATGTTTCGAGGGGCCCAAAGTATTTCATTCCCCTGTGCATGAGGGGTAAAATAGCTGCCGCTAGAAGTCCTTGAGAATTTCTGCTTCTAAAGATACATAATGTAACCTCTGGTGACACGAAATACAATCAAAGGATTGCCATCTTCAGGTGACGTACCACGTCTGTGAGATATAATTTGAGGCTGATCTTGTATGAGAAACCTTGACGGCCGAATACAAAGGAAATTTACTGGACAGCACTGCACGACGCGAATCCTTGGCAAACAACGCCAAACTAAGTTCGCTAATTCTCCCTCGTATCTGCCGAAAATTCCGAAAACCAGAGCCGCAGAAAGGCAGCTTTCGGCAACAGCGAAAAATAAAAATGCCGTACCTTGTAGAAGCAGTGAACTCTGTGATGTTGTTCGAAGCTCTTCCGAACAGTCAACGTCAGTATTTGATGATGAATGTATAAACGCAACTGGTAAAAAAACACGGTGATCAAGACCAAAGCGATCCTCGCTCATCTACGACAGATTTTTTTCTATTTTCTTTGCAAGCTTGTTTGATAACCAGCTACTGTCATGCCTGCCGTCAGAATCATGGGGATATTATCGACTCGAAGCGGACGAGGTGAGAAGTGTTTATATAAAAATGGAGGATGTCTTATGTCTTCAACGAATAGCCTGTCATAGTGTGTTCACCGATCGCGCGCATTACTGAAATACAAAACGTTTTGTGCATGGAAGCAGTTGCGTACACGTTTCATGATGCAAAGAGCCTCTGAAAAAGTATAAAAAAACACTGAAAATGTCATCAACAGTATATGTAAAATATTTATTACCCTACTAACCCTGCAACCTACCCAAAATGCAAAAATAACGCGTCGCGTCTGGTAAGCTTGTGTCATCGCGGAAAGCCAGAGCGGGTCTGGCTTTCCGCAATGACACAAGCTTACCAATTTTAGTGCATTCACAAGAGTACACAAAACTGACGATGAATTTGTTTTTCACTCGTTAATATGGTCAAAATGAATCCGCTGAATTAGAAACTATCGCAAAACTAAAACACGTATGCCCGTAGGAATGGCCGTTCCTAATGACTAAAGTGAGCTAGTTCTTTAGACAACAGTTTCTCAAAGCAAGGGTAGAGGTTGGACAATGGATCTCTCAGTTCTGGCTCGATGTCGAGCTGTGACCTGTGCTTTTTTGTCATTGACACCACCGAAGAGGAGACAAGTTCACATTTATTCAAAATAAGGAGCCGTTTCGCGACCCCTGCTGACTCTGTCAGGGTCGCGACCTACAGTTTAGGAAATACTGGCCTACAAGAAACACAACCCAGCTTCGTCGAATATTGGAGCCATCGATAGCCAGGAAGGGTGTGTTCGACGTTTCCTCCAAATACAATTTACAATTCAAATATAGCGTGAGAAATGTATTAGGAAAGTGCTGCCGACAAACGTGGTATCAATTTGCCTGACTCAAAAGTGTACCCATGTGCGATAGTTAAGCCCGAGTTAACCAGTGGTTTCTGCAGTTTCTGCAAACGATTTAATTTAAAGAACTAAATAGAAACAAGGTTCACCACATTTCGAGACAGTTTGAAATGCACATGGCTCTACAATAAGTACATATATAGACGCAGTGCGTAAGCCATTTGGTCATTTTTTTACGGTACCGTCCTTATTCGCTCATAACTCTACAATGTCCCACGCGCCGCACGCGCGAGTAGGGCGAGAGAGCGAGCACTTCGGTTTGAAGCCACATAGAGTTCCTGTATAGGCTCCCTACGGGAGCCAGAGTTGCGCGTTCACGCATGGCATGTGGATTCAGCTCCTCACGTGACTGAATTCGGCGAATAGCAGCGCCGCGCGTTCGAGGCGCGCGGCGGGCTCAAAAGCCTGGGAACGTACGCCGGGGCGCATGCAACGTCTACTTTGCTGCACGACACTTGATACGGCTCCTCACGTGATCGGATCTCGGCGAATAGCGGCGAGGGCGGCACGCGGCATGTGGAATCAAACGCGCAACTCTGGCTCCCGTAGGGAGCCTATACAGAAACTCTAAAGCCACATGCCCGTCAATGCCCCTGCCGGAGATCCGAGAACCCCAAGTTTAATTTCACTTCCGAGGATGACCTTGTTCAGAGACCTCTCTCATCTTCCACCGTGACTCAGCATGGCAAATTTGATAATGGTTTCGCTTAAAGCGGAGTGATACCAAGTATTCACCGCAAGGTTTTATTAAAAATAGCAACCATATGTCTCTGGTAGGACTGTAAGTTATTGAGCTGAAAGGAACTCCTGTAGAATCTAGTGACTGGACCAGATATTTGAGACCGTTGTTCACAGAACACACTCAGAACGGGCCAAACCGTGGTCTACCAAGAACTAAAGCCCGTACATAAAATTTACTCTTCACCTACGCCACTTAGAATAATCAATGCAATGCGATCATCCTCCTCTTCCTTCGTAAAACGTCATCACTGTCGGATGGCGCCAACTCAGCAATGAACCCCTAGCCCAATGCCGAGTGTCCTTCGACGCGTTCATTGGACATGAGGCCCAGCCGAGCACTGACGTAGCACTCGTATCCAATGGGTGTCTTCTCTCGACCTCTCTGTGATGACGTCGAAATTCTAGTTCCCATGCTTTGATTAATCACTGTAAGAAATGCCCGCGCGTCTACTTCCCCGCAAAACACTTAAAGAGCCAATATCTGCGATCTACGAAATCAGCTGAGCGAATGATCAGGCGGAACATCCGTTTAGACCTAAAAATTAAGTCTGCGCTGTGGCATTACGCAATGCAAAGCATCATGCTTGCATTGCGTAATGCCACAGCGCAGACTAAGTCTTGAGGTCTAAACATATGTTCCGTCTCATAATTCGCACAGCTGATTTTGTAGATCGTAGATATTGGCTCTTTGAGTGTTTTGCGGGGAAGTAGACGCGCAGGCATTTCTTAGAGTGATCTAGGTTGTGTTGTTTTCGTCCATCAAGGGACATAGACAACTTTCTTGGTGAAGGAACTTTGCGGAAATGTGAAAGTTCGCGCGAACACGGTCTCAGGCAGCAGCTGACCCAGTAATGACCAAGATAGAGTGCGCTCTTGTGGTACGGATACAGGTATAAAATATTGCGTGTAGCGGTGAAAAAGGAAGCTATAGTATTTAATATTAAATTTGTCTGTGGCCCCAAATAAACCTTTTTTTTTAATTATGTTTTTTTTTTCTTGTGGACTTCGAGTTGCTTCTCGCTGCTGGGCGCAATACGAGAGTGGCGTTGGGTTCGTAAGAACCGTCCCTACGTGCAGTTGAAAGACTATATTATTTGTTGCAAGTCAGGGAAGCTAAATTTGACCGGGATATCCAATGTGTACATATAATTTCATCCGAATGTTCGACAGTTTAGGAGTCATTTGCCTGAAGGTGTATTCATATTTAGAAGATAACACAGCCTAAGTGCTGCTTCCTGTAGATAGTTTCATGATTTTATAAAGATAAAAATTTTTGAAAATCACAATAGAAAAAAAAAATATCCTTATAACGCCGAGAAAGAAAGCGCTGTATTATTGAGATCCAGAAATATCAGATACCACGAACCCGAAAAACCACGTGGAGACGAGAAAAAGGTAGGCGGCCTCCATGTCACACTGTGAGGATAATGGTACTGTATAGGCAATTTTAAGCACGGCGCCCCGACTGATGTCCCATGAACACAAGCACGTGGAGCTTGCGCGTGAACATAGCTTTGGCAAGCTTGAAATTGCACGGGCTTGTCCGCAGGAGCAGAGACATGGCGGCGGCCGGTGGCCTTGCTTGCAATCGTGTAAACGCCACATCAGCCCGCGATCAATGGATCACAAGCGAACAAAACGTGCACATGTACAAACTGTCATATTTATGCACTTGCTGCTGAACGCGTAGTTTCATCAGCATATATATTGCACCGTTGAATTTGTCCCTCTGGGCAAGAGAGAGTGAAGGAATAAACACCAGCAAATTATGATGAAGTAATGCAGAAACCACATATATCTACAGTAATCGACATTACGTTGTTTACCGAACTCCAACTAATAATGTGAAAAACGTTTTAGCCGGTGCAAGAATTATCCGCTCAGGTATAAGGAGTATACACTGGGCGCCATATTTGTGGGTGATGTCGATACTTCGTTTCACCTTATGTGCGAGCGAAGACAAAGCTGGAAGCGCGAGCACGAAAGCTCCGTGCGTTCAGGCTTTGCTGGAGCGCGCGAGCTGGGGAGAAACGCAAAAAGCGCTGGTCTCGCGCTTCTAGCTTTGGCTTCGCTCGCAGATAAGGTGAAACGAAGTATTAGCCCCGTGCGCGACCGAAAGCGTCGCTGTGGTCGGCCTTCCACGATTGGCCGAACGCTGACTATGACGTCGGAAAGGGGATTCACCATCGACGGAAATATGAGGAAGGAAAGAACTTTAATTTTGACGGTGTTGGCACTGTTCCTTTGAGAGCGCAATGATTTCAAGCTTCCACCATGCTAATAACAAACACCATCGAAATTGTTGTTTGCAAAGTAATGACGTCACAAGGGGGAACCACAGGAGGGCGCCACCAAAACATCTCGCCGCTAATAGAGCGCATGCTCTGAACCAGAGCCGTTTATTGAGAGAGTTTGGCCATACATTGGTTTGAATAGGCGAGCATCTCGGGCCAACCACAGGCCGCGAAACAGCCCCTAGCGGTGGTCGCGTGCTCTAAATTTGTGCCACGAGACTATACTTCGTTTCGCCTTATGTGCGAGCGAAGGCAAAACTGGAAGCGCGAGCACGGAAGCTCCGTGCGTTCAGGCTTTGCTCGAGCGCGCGAGCTGGGGAGAAATGGAAAAGCGCTGGTCTCGCGCTTCTAGCTTTGGCTTCGCTCGCAGATAAGGTGAAACGAAGTATAGAGCGCATGCTCTGAACGAGCTCACATTAAAAGGATACTGAACCAAAGAATTTAGTGTCCATAATAAGTGGCGCACGTTCTTTCCACGAGCCAGCAGCCGCCGGTGTGCGCGAGCACGCGCAACGAAAATGACGTCAAAGGCCTCCATTCGCGCTTAAGAGGATAGTGAAATGCATCGGCTTCGGGCCAAAGGAGAATAAACACAGGCTTTTCATCTCTACAAGTGAAAGCTACGTGCTTGTTAGAACAATTAATCGCTTACCTTTTACACCAGACACCACTGTGTAGATGAAAAACTTGTCTTTATTCTCCTTTGTCCCGAAGCCCATACATTTCACTGTCATCTTAACCGCGAATGGAGGTCTTTGGCGTCATTTTTGTTGCGTGTGCTCGCGCACACCGGCGGCTGCTGGCGCGTGGAAAGAACGTGCGCCACTTATTATGGACACTAAATTCCTTGGTTCAGTATCCCTTTAATAGGCTGCTGAGACCGGCAATCTTGAGGGTGCGGAATGCACGTTACAAAAGAACTGTGGAAGCTCGCCTTCAGCACGCGCTCAGCATTCGTGCACTCAGCTATGGCACGGACAGGTGCTATTGGCAGTGAGAAGCTCGTTAGGGGCGCTTCGCTTTTTCTCTCTCTGGGTAGTGCACGTGCTACCCACGTGGTTATGTATTAATTTTTATAGTGCATAGAAGCTTGGAATTGCCCGTGCTTGCACCAGCAAAGGAAGTTGAAGCATCCTCACTCTGGGATGTGAAAATATTCCACCAGGTGGAGATAACTATACTTCTCGCCGAGAATAGGTCGTTTCGGCTTAACTCCTGATGCCGGCGGCGTGACGAGCTAATGGGACCAATCAAGCAGCGTACAAAGGGTAAATAACTAGGCCTTTTCAGTTATTTGGTTAAGCGACAACAGAATACGTACACAAACATGACGAATACCATGATGGTGCACTTTTGACGCTGCGCGATTGGTCTCGTTAGCTCGTAGTGTCGGCTGCGTCTGTACCTAAGCTGAAACAAAGTATAGCACCTGAACGCGCTTAGCTGTGACTTGATTATAACTGGGCGGATAATGCTTGTTTCGGCTGTGTAGCATTTTACACATTATTAATTTGAATTTGATAACAGTGGCAATGCACTTCACCACTAAAATTTGAATTTCAGTGGAGAGGTGGAGTGGTCTTGGGACGAGTACGAGAAGTGCCTCCAGACACCGTGGAATCGGACGAAGCCCCAGAGAACAGCCCTGCTTGTTCTGAGCGGCTCCAAGGTGGAACTACCATGTCCAGGAATATGGTGCGGTAAATATTATACAGTAGCGAGCTTCCAACCCGTAGCGCACAAAGGGAATGAATCCGTAACAAAATAAGGCGGTAGCCACTATAGACAGCGCACCGAACGGAAGCTCAAAAAAGTTAAGAAAACACGTTTTGTTTCTTAGTTTGTGTGTTGGTGCTGGGTTTACTCCGTCACCTTTCTTAGGTATCTCAATAATTTAGACGATGGTTTCACACCAAATTACCAAGGAAATTCACAAAACAAGAGCAATGCGTTTTCCTTCCTGTATATAGCCCTGCATCATCAGGTGGATACCTTTGAACATCGCAGGATAGCCTTTTTGCTGTATAAAAAGAGAGCAGGTTGTTTTTGCTGGCATACATCGCAGGCAGTTCATCACTGCCGATACCTATTTCTAAAGAAATGCTTGGGAGAAAAAGTTGCCGTTATTACACTCAAGGTTACAATATACACTGCATGACACTTAAGCGAATGATATCATGAAACTGTAAGATGGCGACCTAACCCGTCAAATTATGTGGTCACGTGACGGCGATTATTTCACCTCGATGACGTCCCTTCCATATCCGTTCCTTGCTGCTTTTTGTGGTGATATTTTGTGTCGCTCTTTACCTCGATAGCCCCCCCCCCCCCCCCATGAGTCATTACACAGAATGTGTTTGATATCGTGGACCAAGTCACAGCTGAGAAATTGACGCATCACACAGAAAAAACGTCTGATGCCATAGTGGTTTGTGCTAAAGGGCCCAAGAAGTAAAATTATTAGCGTTCAGAAAGAAAAATGAGTGAATACTTATTTATAGTAATTTATTTCTATTAATTATTTTAGATTTACAGTGTGAATGAGAAAGCTCACGCGAATCATCGACAAAAACTTAATGCACCCACATTACATTATTATAGGGCACGCACAGCAATTTAAGGAGTTCCGAAAAATGTTCAATTTTCACGCGTTTCTAGGTTAAGGGTTCTTATCGAAGCGCATTATTGCACCTGCAATCCCGCTCCCCGCGACCAAAATGCGCAACATACGTGCGCCACCACTCATCGCCTGTAGAAGATACTAGATAAAAAAGCCTTCGGATTGCCACATAAGGCTTGCCTTTTTAACCGGTAGCTTTATAAGGCCAACCAACCTCAGGAGCCGCGTAAGCACGAAATGTGTATGTCGGACGGTCCGTAACCGTTAAACGAGCGTGAAAAAAAAAAAACGGCAACTGGTTTAAGGTTTCGAACCTCGGTGAGCAGCGTGAAACCCGATTGCGCTGAAGACTGAACTACGGACCCACCGCGCAAGAACGGGAGGAGCAGAAACAGGTGGTGTGAGAAAGCGCGCGGAGCGGAGGTGGGTGGATGGGAAAGAGAGGCACACAAATAGGGGGCGAAGAAATAGCGCGCTGAACTTGGAGGAGAGAAAATGGTGGAAAAGCGCGCTTTCCCTCTCTTGGAGAACCAGACAAATCAGCCCAAAAACTTTATATCCGGGTGGTGCTGCAGTGAAGCGCGCGGAGTGTCACAAAAAGACAATAGTGTGACGTAATCAGTTTTCACAGAAAATTCCTGCTTTATATTCAGGAACCACCTGAACTAAGAGCACCACCCACCTTAGGCACTAAGTCTAAAGCCGGGGTCACACTGCTCATACATCATGCAAAAGACAGTCGGCAAACGCGAGTCACCACAATATCCAAGCTTCGAATGCCGCATGCCAAGCTTTCTTTTTTAACTCATGGTAATGCTGCATTCGAAGCACGAATGCTGTGGTGATTCGCGTTCGAATCTCTATGCAGGCCGTGTTTTGTATGATCTATAAGCAGTGGGACCCCGGCTTAAGGTGCAACCCCACCCCTTGTTAGCGTGAATTTGAACCAAGAGATGGCGATGGGATCCCCTTCTAGACCTGTACATCAATGCAATGAAGTGTGGGTGGTGTCACTATCCTGAAATTGATATCCCTTGTCCTTCGCTTGTTTTTTCTGCGCAAGGGGCCCGTTGCCTACACGCTTCGAGCTCACGCCTCGAGGCTCCAGCAAATGTGGTCAGAACAAAAAGCGCAAATCCTTCTGAGCTAATGGCGAGACAGATGCACAATAAAAGAACCGAAGCGTTGAAAAATATAAAATTGCCTGTGTGCAATCGGCACGCCGGGTGTTTCGATGAACAATATGTGATCACATTTATATGGTACGGGCCGGCCCTTTTGTCGTGCATTTGCTTGGCTCTTTATGGATTTCCAGGAAAACGCGATGGCGTGATAGACGTAGGTTTCCAAAATTCTAGCTGGAGGAAAGAAATACCTTACAAATTAGAAAAAAAAAAACTTTTTTTTGGGGGGTGAGGTATTTCACTTAGCTACCTGAATGTTTATTTTGACCAAAACCATATGAGATTGGAAAACACAAAAAATTACACTAAACTGTGATTGGTTAACCCAAGGTAGGACTGGCTCGGGAGCCTTACTCTTAATAAAGGAATGCAAAAGGTTAAAAACTCACTCACAGTATTAAAAGAAAATAATTAATTTTGATACGACTTCAGTGATAAATGCAACTGGCTAGTTAAAGATACTTTGTCTGTGGATAGCATTTGCACACAGTTTAAGTAATGCACAAAGTCTTAATTTGGTGGTTTCTGCGCGCAAGGAATGTTTTTTGTCCATCGCTTGCTGATTAAGTCTGAAACAGCGCTACTTTTTACGCTAACGTTGAGCGCATCGAAGACTAAGCGTGCATCGAAAGCTAAAGTTTGTACATATACGCCCGAGCATATGTTCAGGCACATGTGAGGCATATTCAGGCTACAGACTGAGCAGATGCTCAGGTCGTAATGTCTGAATGACCATAGTACACTCTAAGAAATGCCTGCACGTCTACTTACCTGCAAAAAACTCTAAGAGCCAATCTCTGTGATCAACTAAGTAAGCTCAGCAAATGATGAGGCGGAACATATGTTTAGACCTAAAAATAAAGTCTGCGCTGTGGTATTACGCAATGCAAGAATGACGCTTTGCATTGCGTAATGCCACAGCACAGACTTCATTTTTAGGTCGAAACGAATGTTCCGCCTCATCATTCGCTGAGTTGATTTCGTAGATCGCAAAGATTGGCTCTTTGCCTGTTTGGCGGGTAAGTAGACGCGCATGATATTCCGTGTGTATGTTATTACCTTTAGAATTGTTCCTGATTTTTTACAACAGAAATAGGAAAATATTTTAACTCTGCGTTGATAGAAACACTCCACCGGCTAACAGCTACCAATATTATCGTCTCTGAATATGAGTATTCACTGCATACCAAGGGTCGAGTGAAGACAACGAGTTTCTCCACGCGTGATTTCATACAATCACAGTTGCACTTGACAAACATTGATCACCTACGCAAGTGATTAGAATAGTCTGCCTTGATTGTGCTGCATGTGGAAAGTAGCATAGGTTTTTGTTCAATCCGCGAAATAGATTGCTCCTTGGTTTCCATTGTCTCTAATGCATATCGCATACAAATATGCACGAGCTGAATTGCAGTGGGGAAAAAAAACAATAATTATAAACACGTTTGCAGTCACGTGAAAACTGAGGCATTTAGCATAAGCAGAAGGTAAGCTTTTAAAAAATACTTCACCAATTAAGTATTTGGTTTTACCGTGCAAGCGAAGCGGCACCTACAAGCGCGATCATGCTGGCCTGAATTGCACTTTCAGTGAACAAGCCCGAGTTTTCGGTAGAGCCGTTCAAAGCATAGAGCTCGCTTTTATAGCTCTTGATACGCTCAGACCTAAATTGATTAACGCGTGAAGTAGTATCGCATTTAAAAGGTAATTATTCATTATATTTTTTAATTATTAGGTGCGCCTATGTTTTTTTTCCGTTAACGTGTCATTATTTTAGTTATATAATATTTTTCCAGATGTCCGACAACTGCACTCTGTTTCATAATAAGTAAGAGCAGCATAATCCAACATGTAGACAAAAAAGAAATTAACCTTTCCACTCTGGTGAAGAAGGAAGACCAGCGAAGCTGTGCTATGGTGGGAACGCAGTAATGGCCGCCGGAAGTCGGCAAGCCAGAGTGGAAAGGCTGGAAAGGTTCCCGCCATCTATGAGCGACAACGGCAACCAAACAACCGGCAAGCCGGTTGTCTGGTTGCCGTCGTCGTTCATTGATGGCGGTCGCTGTCCGGAGGGTTTAGGGTGCCTATGTTTTCCGGCCGCTCCGGTGACAGGGTGGAGACACCCGCCATTTTGTGGCGAACTTTGCGATGCTTTCACCGGCGTCATATTGCGCCTATCTTTCCAGAACTTTCGCTAAACACAACGTTTTTGCACCACGAATTTGTCACACACATTCTAAAGGACCCACACCCAATGTGGAGCTAATACTGACCTCAGGTGCCATTATGTGGCGCTCTGTTTGCTTCATTGGTGTCTCCACCATGTCAGCGGAAGCGGCTGGCAGATGGAGCATTCTAGGAGTGGTGCGTCGGCATTTATTTTCTGGCGGACACGATTTTGGGGAAACTAGCCCTTAACAGCTCCGCTGTAAAAAGACGCGAATACGTGAAGACACGTTAAAAGTTCAATGTCACTGCGCATTCAAAAATTAGTCATTAATGTTTCAGACATCAAGAGTTTCGTACAACGACACTGTTAAACGTTGTATATTTGAAATTTAGCCACTACAGTACAACTGTTAGCTCGGGGTCTTTAACGTGCATCACGCGGTAGTGGTACACGATCGCACCCCGGTACGATGCAGATGAGCGATCGAACCCCGAGTCCCTGCAGGCTAGCGTGAGCTCCGTGCTTTGAATGGAGCTCGCGCTCGCGCTGTTTTCCACGTGCTCAGATCTGGGGAGACCGCTCCATTAGGGTCATAGCAGAGAGGGTAAAAGAGAAAAAAATGCACTCCCCCTCTCACCCCGCATGTCGTCTGCTCCGCCGAATGGGCTGTAGCTAGCGTCCGGCTGGCGTGCAAACTGTGTTTAAAATCGCGTCATTTTGGAACTTTCAAGCGCAGATGCGCAGATCTTGGTATGCCACTTATCGTGTAATACTATGCTAGATAAAAGACTCACAGAGTCCAATTGCGCTGTTACCTGCGTGCAAATAAAAAAAAAATAGGGAAAACTGTGTCAGATTGGCCGGTTTCTCTGGAGAAAAGTAAATCCGGTTGCTGTACCTTTTTTACTATACAAAGTTCGTACTGGTGTAGGCCTTTAGCGATTGTGAGTGGAAGTCTGAAATAACAAATAAAAACGTGCTCTCCTGCCGCAATACACGCAGTAGTTGAGGGTAGTACTGCCGGCTGACTCAACTGCTATTTAAGTAACGGAAAAAAAGATATGCTAGTTGATCATTTACAGAAATAAAACAACAGAGAGCTATAGGATGATTTTGGAGTAGACATAACTATTCTAAGAACGCGAATCACTTCACAACGGCAGCCACGAGCGAGAGTTCGATGTTCCGTACAGCCCGCCGATACAGCTCAAAGATGGAGAACGGCAACCTCCCGGTTTGTCGTCTGCTAGCGGAGTCGGGCGCGTGCCCTCTCTCTCGTTTTACCCCGCCGAACTCGCTGAATTTCCCGGATGTATGGAGAGGGCGCTGCGGTTGAACAAAATGGTGCCGCCCAGAGAGCGCTAAATGGAATGGTCTATTAGCCCCGAGAGCGAACACAAGCGTCGCTGCGGTCGCCGCGCCCTGATTGGGTGAGGTGTACCGTGACGTCAGGAAGAGGACTCCGCTCCGCGATCTCGCATCGGCTCGCTTCCCAGCCCCGGTTTCCTGGTTTGGCGTTGTGTGCCGCAAGCTCTTCGAGGAGCTGGGCCTCGTTTACTCGGTGTACAAGACGTTGAGTTAGGCCGATATAGACGTGCTTTCCGTAGATTTTAGAAGCCTGCTTGTCCCTTTTACCTTTAAAATTGGGCTGCAAATCCCGAAAGCTATCAGCGGAGGCGATTCCGCCGATGAACCTCCCCGTCCGTCCACACGACACAAGGCAATCTTGCGAGGGGTCAGTGAAGCGGTGGCGCAAGTGTTTTAGGCGCTGGAATTCTGTTCCTTGCATGCTCATGATTTAGACAATATTGCATCCCGCTTTCAAGGCATTTGAAGTGGCATTTATATCATGGGCCTTTGGGTGGTCGGCAAATTCGCTCGCGACCCCGACTCTGCGCTGCCACTCTGCATGCGTTGGTTCACAGATGTTTTAAAGGCCCTGTGTCTGATGATCTTTGAAGTGCTCGTGGAACAGGGTTGTTTTACATAAACGTAGCTTCTTCGGGAATTAATTTTATAGTTTATACACCTATGCAGGCATATTTATTAGTAGATGCACAATTACTGAAAATTAGTTTGTATGGTAGCAGTAAAAACGGCCGAATTGCCCCCAGTTGCCTGTATGATATGTATTGAACTGCCCTAAATATGCACAGCAATAGTATGCCTAAATATGCACAGCAATTTATAACACGCAATTATTCAACCACCTGTAGTATAACAAGTATAAAAGAGTCCTTAAATTTAGAATCTCTCGAGAACAGAAGGCGAATCGCCCGTTTTTCTTTATTTCATAAAATATATCACTCTTCTACACCTTTTCGTAAAACACACATTGTTCCAGCTAACCGTATCTTCCCACGGCTAGACCACCCCAACAAAGTAACCCCAATTTTTGCACGCACTAACCTATACAAATACTCTCCTTTTAACCTTGCCGTTTCCGAATGGAATGCCTTACCGTATGATATTGCAGTGACACAGGATTATCAGTCTTTTTTAAATCTCCTTATTCCTTTCATTTCACAAAAAACATAATCATGTTTGCCCCTCGATGCAGATAAGCCATAGTTCTGTAGTGTGTCGTTGGTTTTCTTTTTGTATTTGTATAATGTTTGTTCCAGCTAACCGTATCTTCCGTCGTGGTTTTCTTTTTGTATTTGTATAATGTTACCATTGAAGTGCAGCAATTGAACTTTGTGATTATATATATGTACTGCTTTTTTGTGTGCCGCGGCTTTCTTCGTATATTTCTGTGTATCACTACTGTCAACGTGTTTTTTTTTGTATGAATTCCCCCCTATGTAATGCCCTAAAGGGCCCTTAGGGTAAATAAATAAAGAAATATATAAATACCGTAATTTGGAATGTTTATACTTTTTTCTGGCATTCTTTATTCCAGCCTTGTGTATTCGGAAAATACACCGTTTAGTTTGAATTGTCATTTGTTTCCAATTAAAAGAGACACTGCTGCAGGTCCCCAAAAGCTTCCTCAGCCTCCAAACTCTCTACAGCTGCACTCTTTGACAACAGAGGAAAACAGGCGTAAAAGCAAGCATTAGAACGTCTGTCCGGTGGTAGATGCAGCACTAGTAGCAGAAAACGTGCAACCTGTGAAGGGTGACAGTCTGCGTGAGAAAAACTTCTGGTATTTCAGCTTCAGGGCAATTCGATTTAAGTAAAATCTCAATTTTAGGGCTTAAGGGACTAATAAAGAGCTAGACATATTCGCTTACGTTTGTTATACATTACTTGAGGGTTGATATAAACAAGTCCACAGATACCACCCGTATAGTCCATTGAAATACTATCCGAATCCAGCTAAGGTTAAATGCGAGCAATGCATATAATAAATGTTCCTTGTTTTTTTACTTTGCCCCTGCACTTGGGCTGTCTTACTTGTGATTCTCTCCGCATGGCCCAGACTGTATTTAGCATGTTGCTCGAGCAGCATGCAACTTTTCTGCCTCGGCGATCTTGTTTAAACACAGAGATACAAAACAATAGTATACATAACTTGCCAATTCATTCAGATTATCAGCAGCATTTATTGTGTGAGATGTAAATCTATAGTGATGCTCCTGCAATTGTGGCCATATTTCTTTACTTTCATATACCAGCTGTGATTCATGCGTTGCCTGCCCTGTCAAACATGCTTAAAATGTTGGTTGAAGTTTCGCCTGCAGCTACAGGCCATACCTCAATGAAGCCACATATAAAAATTTACACTTCCTACGAAAAACACGAAAAAAAAAAATTCAATAGAAACGAGCGCGCCGACAGCTATAGCGTCGTCACAGCCTCCACAGGGCGAGCGGGGCGAGTCGGGGAAAAATTCTCTCCTCGCCGTGACGTCACCCCGGTTCGCCGTAAGAGGGCGCCACGCGAACTTCTCGGGGCTAATACACTCGGCCAACGCAAACCCCCCCCCCCCCCCCCCCCTCCACGCACTTGGTTTAGCCTTTCACTCTAAAAAAAAGCCTGCGCATCTATTTACCCGCAAAACACTCAAAGAGCCAATCTCTGCGATCTACGAAATCAGCTCAGCGAATGATGAGGCGGAACATCCGTTTAGATCTCAAAATGAACTCTGCGCTGTGGCATTACGCAATGCGAAGCATCGTTCTTCCATTGCGTACTGCCGCAGCACAGACTTAAGTTTGAGGTCTAAACGGAGGTTCCGCCTCATCATTCGATGAGTTGATTTCGTAGATCGCAGAGATTGGTTCTTTGAGTGTCTTGCGAGTGAATAGACGAGCAGGCATTTCTTAAAGTGGGGGGCAACTAAATGATCTACACTTAAGAGTACAGTCAAACCCGTTTATAACGATCAGCAGGAAACGCTACGATCAGTTTGATATAGCAAGTAGTTCGAAATAGCGAAAACCATTTACAACGAACTTCCACGATGCGGTCGTTGTAAGGCAAGAGCTTATCTTTTTTTCTCATTTCTTCGCTTCTGCCTTGCAACAACGCGCTAAAAAACTTTTTTTTTTTAACATGCGTTTAAAGTTTTTTTTGTTTTTTTTTTTTGCCTTATCTCTCCTTCTGCATCGCTTCTCTTCGTGGGCAACCGCTTTGGGATGAAAAGTTTTTTTTTTTTCTGTGCGTGCCTGCAGAGTGTTTTTTTTTTTTTAGCATTCTCCCCTTCTGAATTGCTTGTCTTCCTTCTTTGTTCGGAACTTGAGCGTTTGGAATTTATTTTCTTTCCTACTTTTTTACTGGGGGGGGGGGGGGAGGAGGAACTAGGGTAGAAGACGAATGCTTGCGCGTTTTCGGAAACCTTCCCGGGGGAAAAAGTTGGATATGGCCAATACGTTGTTTTTTATATAAAGTACTTTTTACATGCATTTTTTTAATTTTTTGTAAGTTCGATATCGACAATAATTCGCTGTACGTGGGTTCGTTCTAAACGGGTTTCACTGTATATATCGGCACTCTTTTCCACGATATTTTTGTGGGCGCTGCCATCTTTGTGCTTAGCACAAAGCAGACGCAACTGCCGATCGTCATGATTAAAACAGCGACATTCTCAGCATTTTTTTTCGGTTTTGGGAAGCTCAAGTAATATATTGCTTTTCTTTGTCGCGAACTCTTTAAACACTTGTGGAGGACGGAAAAGCGGTTCCTGTGATTTCAGATACTGCTTCGGACAAGTGACAACCATGATTTTAATCATTAAGATGGGTAGGTGTGATAACTCTAAAGCGTAGCTTATTTAGTGGCTCTTGTTTAACCCGACTGCACAGGCACAGAAAAAGAACGAACTGCATAACCTCGCGCTCTTGGCTGTGCTATCGCTGTTTCAGTGGCTTCATCATCCCCTAGCGTTGGCTGCGCTCTGAACTAAGATGTGGGAAAGCAAACATTTAGGTCCTATATGGTTTTGCAAGCCAAACCAACGAAAATAAACTAACACCCCCCGCCCCCCCTCCACACACACACAAAAAAAAATCTCGGTTTATTTTGTTCGGCTGGAGATTTTTTTGACGTGCAACCGAAATCTCAGATTGGCCTCCGTCAGAATGTGCGAACCTCGGCTGGTATTCAAACTCGACAAAAAAAAATAGGATGTGTGTATATGTATTTCGCCTAGAACGTAGTCTGCCTCAACGGGCGACTTGTCTCCCAGCTATGAGAAATTTAGCCAGTGGAGTACAACCGCTAGCCTAGGGCCTTTAACTTGCATCATGCAGTAGTGATGCAACACTATATGCCTGTACGGTGCTCATCCAGATTGAAACTGGCAGCAGTGGTGATTGAAACCCAACAAATAGAAATTCATAGGCCAGCGCGATGGCTCAAAGCCACTGAAACGTTTTGACGTTTTGTGTCTTGTTTTAACATCACTGTCACTTAAAAGCAAATGAGGTGGCTGTGAAACAAAATATAGTCGCACCATTCCGACAAGCAAAGTTCGATTGCGAAAATGATCTCTGAAATCGGCAAAAGCATTCTATTGCTTTTGCATACCTAGTAGAATCCCAACTGACGGAATCGCTTTCATGGCGATTATTTCATTTGGAACACTCCAGTCTCACTTTTCTCTATGACTATTTGCTGGATCACATTTGGCCAGCTACGCCTATGCACTGCAATGTTGCTACAGACGGACATTTTTTTTTGTAAAGTTATATTATCCCTAGCCGTTATAGTAACCAGGCGGACAGCGCTGTGACGGCAGGCTGCCATTAAATTAGCTGTGGGTCTAGTACACTGTACCGTGGGTAATACTTCGTGCTTGATTAAAGTCGCTCGACGAAGCAGCAGATTCTTGAAACTCAGTGGGTGCGACAGAGGAAGGTCGACTTTGCAGGCATGTTGTGCGGCGCGCTGTTCAAATCACCCCAATCGCGAAAAGACGAGAACTTACCATCGTAAAGTATTGATTGTTTTGTGGGTGTCCTGGCGCGCAGATATACGTTCGGTGAAAAATATTTATTTGCTCCCAAGGTTTCCACGAAGTCGCACCGCGACCCTCCAGCTGTGAGTGGACAACGTGTACCCTATCTAACGGTTGGTATATTGAGCCACTATACTGCTATGTTGTGGCTAGAGATAATATAAATCTACCAAAAAAGATGGCGGACCATGGCCGCATTTGCGGAGCGGGCCAACGCGATTCAGCAAATAGCCTAAGAAATCAGGAAGCTCAACAAGCGCTTGTTGTTCTGACATCTCTGACATTGCTGGTTGTTCTGACATCTATGACATCGCTTGTTGTTTTGACATCTCTGGCTCGCCAACTGCGGGCGGTCAGGCATCTGACACCCTAACTTCTGGCGCGTTTTATGTCTTATACGCGGCGCCCCAAGCGGCACAGGACGGCAAATGCACATCAAGCTGTTCTTGAACACGTGTCGTCATCTGTATTTCGTAATAAGAATCTGCCACTTGCCGTAACTTAATGGGAAAAGCATGAGGTCAAATAATATTCTTCACCTGTATTATATTGATATGGATGCTCTGGAAAATGGAATATCAAGGGATTCGTCGTAATTTAATGTCTGGTAATTTTGATTAGTTGACGTGATTCCGTTTTCATAACACAATAAAATATTACCATTTTAAACTTTTGTTTACTTCAAAATTTGAATTACCTCTACAGTTCGTTGCTTATTTTTAAGTACACTATATCCAACCGATCCTTTACGTAAATTTTCGTGAACGATGGGACGTTATAACTCGAGAAATAGTTATTTTCATTATTAGAGACTGTGATATATTAAAAGCTGAATAATAAAATAACAACTAAAATAATTGTAATATCTATACACTAAAGCAGGGGTCTCAAACACGCGGCCCGCGGGCCACATGCAGCCCGCAACTTGCTGGGACGCGGCCCGTAAGCGACCAGCTACGAGTCCCTGTTCCCATGACTCCAGCGCTAGAAAATAGTAATGACATGCGCGAGAGTGATCTCATATCGTCGATTCATTTTCGCTCGAAAAATAACTCTGCTCTTTCAACATATTCACATGGTTTATACTTATCTGTGTTGATTTGCTCTTTGTTTCGCTTTAATTTTTGCTTCTCATCTCTTTGTAATGGGTGCAAGCGCGAACTATTCGTTGAAGAATGCATCTCGGCTGCGCTTACTCTCGATCAGCAAAAGCAACAGCCAAAGATAAAGCTACGAGCTCTGGTCGCCTAAAAAAAATATCCCAATTAAAAGACAAGTATTTTTTCATAGTCTTGTATTAAAAATCGCCCGGAAAGCAAAAACTGTAAAATTAACTGATTGTTTGTTAGAGACATCGTGTTGAGCTTGACTAATTCCTGAGCGAATTGAGCAACGAGAATGACAGTACGTGTACTTGCTCTTGTTCTACTAAAATTCCCAGCACGTTGGCGGGCCAGTGTCATTTTAATTCTTGTTAGCACATCATGTCAGGGCCCAAAGTTGTCCTATAAACAGATAAAATCTAAAGCTGGCCCCCACACTCAAATGAGTTTGAGACCACTGCACTAAAGTATAGTTGAAACAGTGTCCTTTATTTTGACATTAACTTTATGACTCTAGGGTATATAAACAAAAAGCTATAAACCGTCATAAAAGAACCGAAACGCCATGCACGGTGGGGTTGCACCTTTACGGTAAGCCTGCCCCACGCACCACACTCTCAGAAAAAGGGGGTGTAGTCTTACACCCCTTGTACAATATAATATTCCCAAAATTTAAGTTAGATGGACAACGCACTGACGTCGAACCGAAGGTGCCAACTTTCACGACCGGCTTGACAGCCAAATAGTACAACTTATTAAACTAACTAAATATGGGTTAACGACAAAAAAAAAGTTGTTTTCTTGGTCTGCTGCAAACCTTCAGTGTTTTTTCTTTTTGCAGTTTTAGATAAGTAGTCTAGCTATTTAATAAGTTATAGCGCATCGGCATCAAGCCCCTCGTAAAAGTGGGGACCGTCAGTTCCACGTCTGTGCGCTGTGCGTCGAACTGAAATTTTTGGTGCATTATATAAGAAAAAGGGTGTAAGTGCGATAGAAAAAGGTGGAAATGAGGACTCGGGATTCCGAAACGGTGTGTACAAAATAACAGATATTATTTACAGAAATATAAAAAAAGAATAAGAAGCATGGGTACCACAGCGAGCTATATACAGGGTGTCACAAAAAACAATTTACAGGGTCTTTTTCGCCGCAAAAATAAACTAGGCATTGCTGAACGCTGATTCTCCGCCCAAAGGTAGCTATGGAGGTCACAACCAGGTGCCAAAGTTTCAGCCCGATCTGATACGTTAATCAAAAGTTATAAGTGATTTTCTAAAACTTTCAATGGGAAAATGGAGCCCATTTTTGCCCGTTTTCGTCTTCTGGTGCCATAGAGCCCCATGAATTCTAAAACTCCATCGGCCGCCAGTTTCCCATTGAAATTTTGAGAAAATCACTTATAACTTTTGAATAAGGCATCGGATCGGGCTGAAACTTTGGCATCTGGTTGTGACCTCTAGCGCTGCCTTTGGGTGGAGAATGAGCGTTCGGGGATGCCTAGATTATTTTTGCGGTAAAAAACAAAACCTGTAATTTTTTTTTTTTTTGACACCCTGTACATGTCCACATAAAGTCAGTCAGAGAAGTTCAGCTTAGAAGGCGCCGCTCGTTCTTGGGAAGCACCGCAGCCTTAAGCCTGTATGTTGATTCTTCAGGGCGATGACTCCGAGCAGACGGCAGATCCCCAGCAAGCCTGGTTTCAGGCCCCACAGGTCTTTCGACGCCTGTCCGGGGTTTAACTCGGTTGTCTGGTTCACTGTTGTCGCAATGCGTTCTTTCTCGGTCACGGCTAGAGTGTTATTACGGCCTTCGGTCCTCTGCCACGAGCGCATCTCTCTCGCGCCCCCACTGACTTGTCTTCTTCGTTTACTCCCGTTCATATCGTCACAGTAAGACTGCACCTTTTTTCTTAATGTCCACCGGAAGTATGAGCGCCATTCACCCCGTAAACTACCGCATTTAATTTTACAGAATAACGAAACAAGCAGCCAACTCTTTTTTTTTTTTATTTTTTCCTTCGGTGCCAGTGTGGAGAAGCATGGCCGCCTGCAATGCGTGGTGGCGCATGCAAGTTGCGCATTTCGGCCACGTAATGCCTCATTCATACTGGCGGTTGCGAACGCGGTTCACGCGACCGCCTCCACGAAGCGGTTGCGAACGCGGTTCGGTGCATATCCTCGTATCCTCTTAGCGGTTGCGATTCGAACGCCAGTGTTAATGGAGCATAAAGCGGGTTTCACATGCACCGATTCCGTGGTCGAAATCGCTGCCGCTTGCGGCGCGGCGGCACGGATCGCGAGATTTTATTTCACATGAACGCTTTCTGCCTTGGTTTTCTGCCGTTGCGATGACGAATGTTGCTTGCAGCAAGCAGATGCGCACAGTCGGTTACAGCGGCTTCTAACAACAATTTTAATACCTTAGTTTTCAGTTTCCCCTTTCATTTCACCTTATTAAAACAAAACAAAAAAGCGTTTAAAATACTAAATAACCTTGGTCTTATTTGTTAATGTTTTCTTTCTTTTTTCTTTTCTTCAAACTTCGTTGTTGCGGAGGATGAAATGTCGGATCATCCACGACAGCGTCACGGGCAGCACCTTCCTCGGATGTAAAGACTCCAACTGATATGGCCGACCCGAACCTCCTGGACCCGAACCTCCCGTTGTAGTGCAGTGGTTTCAAACCGGTGTTGGGGATCACTTTCACGGCCTCAGTCACCTCTTCCCAGAGTTTCTCTTTGGTCCCATGCTTCCTAAATATTTTGAGCTGCGCATCCCAAAGAACCCGACGCTTCGACATTTCACTGATAAGCAGTTCATTGAACTGGGCACGATACATTTTGTCTTACTTGGTGTGACGAGCTGTGTTGGAAAAGACACGTCAATGTCGCTCAGTTATTCTTCTTTTTTGTCTGCTTTTCTCAATAGCGCTCGCACAAGCCACTTCCGATTGGCGCCTCTTCCGCTCGCTACAGGGCCCTAGAGCGGCGCGACGGCAAAACTCGCGCCGCTCTAGGGCCAAAATCGCTGCATGTGAAGCCCGCTGTGCCTTCGCTAAAATGCGCTCAAAACACAAACCGAAATCTAAAAATGCTTCCCAAAATTAGTAATTTTTAGAACGCTGTAAAATGCTGCGGGTGTAATAGAGTATTTTACCATGGGTGGATTCATTAGTTATAGATGATTCTCATCGAATTTTCAAATGAAATGGTACCTTTAAAGTTAAGAAGTAATATGGAGTAACTCAAAAATAAATTCGTTACCCAGTTATGCTGAACGCTAATAATTGTACATAATAAACAATGAAATTAAATAAAAATAAATACTGTAAACGACTTAATTTTCGCGAATTTCGCGAATCGTCTACAATTCGCGAAAAATAGGTCCCGCGAACAATTACGGTAAATGTAAACACATTAGAATCTATGTTGAGATACCACCGCGTCGCGAAAATTAGAACCCGCGAATTATTGCAAAACTTAAGCTTTGACATAAATCGCGAATATTGAGCCCGCGAAAAATAAGTCGTTTACAGTATTTAAAAGCCAAATGGGACACACATTTCTTTTTTTTTACAAGAAAAAACGTTTTGGTGTTATATTTACTTCGTTAGACGCAATTTAGGTTGGGGTAGGCCTGCTCTAGGTACCGCCTTTGTCCTTAAATAACTAAGCACCTTTTTTCGGCTTTTATTGGTTGGAGATATTGTCGAGGTAAATGTTGGTTGTAAAATTGTATCTCCGTACCGTAATAATAATTTAATCGGCAATATGTTTATGTAGAGGAGACAAGTAATCTAGATAGAGTCATCATTGTTTTATAAACTATCTGGAGATTGCCTTTCCGCTTTGGTTTTTAATGATAACAAATATGGCTCCACTTTTGCGGTGTGCTCAACGAGCGTAGCCCATTGAGCTCTTCTACTTTTATGAGTGCGAGTCGGTCTGCGTTCCCCGAGGTGTTTAGAGGAAGATGTCCGCAACGTACTTAGTTTGCAGCAAACAACTGTCGGAGGTGCGCACGCGCCTTCGTTAGCGCTGTGTGGGTGCTTGTGTTCGTACCGGGACTGCCCTAAGCCTAGCGTACCCCTTCAAATTTTTTGCTTGATGTGGCTTTATTTGTTCCTTTGCTGATGCTACATAAAGGTGCTCGCTCCCGCGAAAATGGCCACGCTGTTCTGTGAATTGTGCGACCGTTGTGAGTTAAACCATGGTTTCCATACCGAGAAGACATTTACGGAGGTAAGAATTTTCGAGCGATTTTCGCTGGAGGCAATCGGGCGTTCGGTTCGCATCAAGTTTGTCCAGGTTTGTTCCCGTCATTTCGTTTTGAAACGAAAGTTGCTCTCAAGTTTTGCAGTGCACCTGACCTGCGAAAACGAATATATTTTGGTAGCGTTTTAATTGTGCGTCATGCCGCTCACCCACCTCGCTCGCAGATGCCATTCGAAAAAATAACAGCAAGAACAGAAAAACTGGAATAAGTGCATATTGTTTCGATTGATCTTTTTAGTCCTCTCGGTGGTATGGTTGGTCTGGCAGAGGTTCCCGGAACCTCAGATCAAGCTTCTACTTATCATCTGCTCAGGGCGACGACCTCGATGGTGTGAAATGCACGTTGCGGAGTCCCACTGTGGATTCCTTCGTCAATCCTCGCGACTCCGTTCAAGCCAGAGTATACTTCCGTGAGTGACGCTGGGGCGGGAGGTATTCAACGTAATAACAACGTCCGCCTCCCAACAGAACGATAGTATTGAGTGATCGTTTTATTTGTTTAAAGTTAGTTTCCGTGCATGCATGAGCAGAAGAATGCTGTTTCTAAGGTGCTAAAAGAAAGTAGTTTTGGCAAAAAAAAAGAAGAGCTAAAATCTTGTTTCCCTTTTGTTTTAACGGGAACTTTCGCACACACCACTGCGGCATCAACATGTATTTTTATTTTTATTTTTCCGTGCATTGCGCAGTCTTTGCAAGGGCGATTTGAAATGCGTTAAAAAAAAACACAAAACAACACCTCTACGTTGTATTTTTATGTGACAACCCGTGAATATTTCCTTTTCGTAAGTGCCACTTTTTTGTGACTCAACACGAGGCCATTCAAAATCGCCCGATAAGTGATTCTGCTCTACTGCGATGGTTGCGTCCCCGATATTCTTTCCAGCTTCCCTCCAGAGTCAACGGGTCAAAACCCCTGGCACCGCGTAGAGCCCCTCCGGGGCTCCTCGGTGAGCACAGTGGCTATGGGCATGGGTGAGGCCCGGAGGCAGCTGCTGGGCACGGGGTCGCTGGTGTTCACCGAGGCCCTGCCGGGGGACGCGGGCTTCTACCGCTGTCTGTGGGCGGGTCAGGAGCACGCCACGTACCACTTACAGGTGGTGCGCTTCGAGCCCTATCGCATGGTGAGGGGGACGTCAGGTCGCGGTCGCGCCGCCAATACAACGTAAAAAAGGACAGTGCACAGTCACTGCCTGAGGCGTCTTTCTTGCCTGTATGACGGTCACATTGGATACAGAATCTGGCTGCAGACATGGCCGAAGCATACATGTGTGTCAAGGAAACATGCTTTGAAAATGCTACACGCGTGTCAGCAGATAATGATGCCATTGTGCCTTCAACGAACACCCTGTTATTTTTCTTTTTCTTTTTGGTATGATGCAGGGGCAGTGCGACTGCAGTTT
The DNA here is from genome assembly GCA_013358835.2 of Ixodes persulcatus. Taxonomy (NCBI): domain Eukaryota; kingdom Metazoa; phylum Arthropoda; class Arachnida; order Ixodida; family Ixodidae; genus Ixodes; species Ixodes persulcatus. The sequence goes on from JABSTQ010010412.1 coordinate 263,188, forward strand.
TAAAGAACGTTGCAAAAGTTTTATAACATTTCGATAATCCATGACCAGCAGAATAAGAAGGCATTATATTTTTAAGAGGAAAACGACGAACGGTTCCGTCAAACATGAGAAACTATTGCGCACCGTTCTTCCTCGAGAGATTCGCTGTATTAGCGTTCCTGTCCTCACTCCCGTTCCCTCCCAGTCAATAGCATATGTTATAATCACTGCACAATATTAAGATCTAAGGTGCTTTTAAGGTTTAAGGTGAGATAAAAGAGGCTTCTCAACAGCTCGTGGTCCCTTCGAATAGACTGCATATTTAGGTTTATGAAAGTAAAGCGTATATCTGCGCTATACTTGAAGCACATTTGTGAAGTATATTTCTTAAATATAAATTTAATACAAAGTTGCCCGTATCTTTGACATGCGTTATTTGTAAGAAGTATATATATTGTTTTCTTTTATGTACTTTTCTTTTTTTATGACCTTGACGTTTCTTCATTTATTCTAATTCGACCGACGTGATATCTAATTCAAATTATTAATACAAAATTTATACACATCCCGAGCGAAGAGTGGATAAAGCGGTGCGTACAGGTCGATGAAACGGGGCATTTAGATCAACCGTGATGACGAGTGTAAGTGCTGCACATATATATGATAATTTAAGCTAGCGGAAATTCTAGCTGCAAAACAAAAACGACCAAAATCTTCAGATTATTTTCCTTTGCTTTAATGCTCTGCATTTTTTGCGTCGTTTGGCCTAGGTGTAGTAACTCGAGTGAGCCACAGCTTGGCTAACAAAGTTTCCTCCAATATACTAACAAAACAAAAATTCCTCTGTTCTCACTTTACGTGATTCAAACCTTTTGTTGCGAGACACTGGAGTCTTTCACGGCAGAAAACAAGGCGTTATGAAGCTCAAGCAACCATAATGCGCTCTCCTCTGATGTCTCTATTCTGGCAAAAGCACGCGTCGCGGCTTTGTAATTTTCATTGCCATAGAAGCCAATTACCGGCACTGATTGGCTGATTTTTTTACTGCAAGGTTATGCTATAAACGTAACTTTTTTAAAGATTTTAAGACATATTTCAAGATGGCGGTGCCCACAACCAACATGTATATAAACTTTTGAGACGCTAGATATCTAGCGTCTTAAAAGTTTATATACAGGCTGGTTGTGGCATCAATGCAGTCTAGATAGGCAACGGTGTGGGCATCGAGAGAAGCTGGCTAGACTGCTATGGTGGGTATGACTGGAAGTTGGCCGGGGGAATCGAGCTTAATAATGACAGACCCTCACTTTGCCTCCTTAACAAAGGCGGTGTAGTGTACAAATCGAGTTTCCACAACGAAGAAATATATGAGCAGTTTAATGTAGTCTATGCAGGTAAACTTTCGGCATTTCAAAGCTACATTTTGAGGGGTGGCACGTATACTTTTCATACCCTTCACATGCCATGGAGTAATAGCATATTTCGCAATGATAACCTAAACGAGCCACCGGCACCGGGTTGGAAGCGGTCCGCTTGCCTTACTCGAAGTAGCGAGGAAAAAACGTGATTGTTAGTGTGATGCAAAGTTCTCACAATTCACGCTCCCAATCGACTGACTTTGTAAATAACTTTTTTTGGGGGGGGAACATGTGAAGCTCAATAACATTGCAGCCACACTCGCGCTGCAACTTCTTGTGCTCATCACACATTTTCCACGCTTGTTCTGATGCTTATTAAAATTATTTGTGCACCCAATGATGGCGCAGTGATAGCCATGACAACCGTAGATTTTTGTGAATCGCAACACGATAAAAATAGTCGCTCAGAACTAACTCACGCACGACGTCCTTCTCTAAGCTTTTTCGCCGGCATACCTTTGGCGGTTGCATACTCTGTGTCGGCAGGCAATCCAAAAATGCACAATGTCGAGGGGGCGTCAGTTGCGCGCTTTACGCGAAAATGTTCTACAGACATTTAGAAAGCCATCCTCGCAAGAACTCAATATCTCCCCGTCAGAATCTCAGTTTCGCGAAGCAGTTCTGCGTCACGAAATAGCGTCCATCAGGAGAATAGGTCATTAGACAGACAGACTATATATGGACTTCAGTGCTGAACACACAAGGGAGTTGAACCACCCGATTGGAACCAAACAGTGAGGATTCGAAATGACAAGGGCGTGCAGAAAAAGCTATGTTTATTTGTAACTTTTCAAACTTCTTTTAGTTTTCAAGACATTTTTTTAGATTGTGAATGGTTTGAAACCTATGGATGCTTAAAGTGCTGATTAAATGAAAATTACGAGCTTTATACGATCAGAAGGGATGCACTTTTTCAAACAGTGCTGTCAGGGTTCTAATATTATTACTTTTCTACGTGTTCCCCACTATCGTCATAATGCCATGTGACGTCCATGATTAACAGTTTGCAATGACCCCCTCCGGCTGATTTACTCGCCCGGAGAGACTAACAGGAGATGACTCGGAACTGCTTCCGTCGCTTAGCGCTTCTTACAATTTTTTCAGAAAATTTACACCTGGCGTTTCTTAAAAGTACCGACATCCATTGTCATGCGAACGCGTTAGGCACGAGCCGAAAGCGTGAACGGCGCAGCCATTTGCGTTCAAGGACTACACGAGGTATGCGTCTTGTGCATAGGGACATTTGACGCTTCTTGTAAGACAAGCGCCAACACGTCAAGGGGAATTATACGAGGCTTCGCGAGGCTTGGTGATACTGAAGTCACTGTTTTCGCAAGGTGGACAGCGGAAATATATCTACCGAGCAGAGCTGTATCTCTTAATTTTAGCATTACACAAATGTATTGAAACAGAAACACATGTCACTCCTGGGGCTAGGTTGTATCCGAGTTACATGTACCTTTCTTGCAGCTTAAAACGCGACACGATGGAGTACATTAACTGTCTTGTATGTACCGGCTGACTATGACGAGAGAGTTAGAATGTATTTCTATTCTAAAATAAATAACTGCTGTACCAAGGACTCCACAAACTAGCATGCGGCAATGGCCAAGCGATATATTAGACATGTCCTATGCGGTCCCCGGGTGGGCAATATGATGCTAGATTGAAGTCCCATTAACTTCGTGCTCCTTGTGATATTCTGAATATACTGAAGTTTAGAAAACTTATTTACAAACAGTGCATAAAGTATAACATAGGTTGATTTGAATGCTTACCTGTGGAAGTATACTTCCCACAGGTAAGTGTTCGACCCAACCTATGTTATGCTTTATGCATTGTTTATAAATAAGTTTTATAAACTTCAATATATTCAGAATGGTTTATGAATAAATGTTTTTTTCTATAGAGTAAACTATTTATTTCACCTTTTTATGTAGTAGCGTATTCTTATTTTTCGAAATAAATTTCTGTAGTACGTTCAACTATCTATCAGAGTTTTTAGACGACACTGACTAAAAAGAAAAATGAATGCTTCAACGATCGTTGTAGAAGAAACCTTAGCATCGCCTGAATGTAACAAGAAAGACGCGCTACTAAAACTGGACGCACGCGAATTTTATAAAAAAAAAATTATTCGTACATTGCGCAGGACTTTTTTATTAAATCGCAATGTTTCTGTTTTTTTTTAATTTTTTTCAGGTTATAATTTTTTTCACATACATACACCGCCTATGGCGTTATTGCAGGGGGAGAAAACAATCATGACATAGTCTATCAGGAAGCAGTATTTCAATCAATATGATTTTATGACAGTACCTGTCATTACTCTAGGACACGGGAGGCTAAACTGCGAGTACAGATGCGGCTCGCTGCTCTTTGGTAAGGGTACCACCGCCCCATCCCGTACGGTCAGAATGAAATATACAGAGGATTAAAGACAGCCTGCGTTTTGATAGCCATATGCCACTATCCACCATATATTGGACTAGTTGAACTTAGGTAATAAAGAAACAATTGCATTGAGCAATCGCGTTACAAGTGGAATTCGCGGTGCCCACAATGAAATACAACAAAACCTGCACTGCACTTAATTTTTTTTTTGTGGCTAATTGTATGCATTTGTTTAGCCACCACTGCGCTACAATTATTACTTTATGCTTTCTTTCAATTTCTCTTTGAAAACCCTTGTGACTTCGGAAAACAGAAAAAAGGGACACCACGCAGTCTCAAACAAAACTCACTCACAGACGTATTTGAGACTCTGCGTTTGGTGTCCTTTTTTTCTGTTTTCCTCAGTCTCAAGGATTTTCAAAAGTGAATCGCCACTAGCTTGCCTGTTGTTCGAGGATTTCACCAGTGATCATTCGTTGATTTATTTTATGATGTATTCGATTTGTCTTTGTGCCTCTTGAATATTGTGTTATTAGACCAGATATAATTAACGTTTATATAGTAAATCTAGCGATAAACAGACTAAATATTCTGAAAAAGAACAAAAGTGGAAATGAAGAAAGATCGGTAGATATACGGTCTGCTACCAGCACAAAAAACACAAATTTTCCAATACCAACTTTCACAAGAGAAAGACATGCCACTCTTCGGCAGGCAGGTATCATGAATACCAAATAGATATAAAATTTCACTGAAGATAGGTGTATTGTTTCGTACACCTGAAAGTGAAGTCGGCTCAAGGTAGTTTTTGACAATGTAGTTTCTAAGCGCTTGGTTGTAATAACACATAATGAATTGCTTCCCGCCCCTTTCTGGCGAGCCACAAACCACACATTATCTCTCCACAAATACTTACAACACTCGTGGCCAATTCAACAAGTGCAAATTTGTTAATACATGCTAAACATTACAGTCACAGCGCCCTCGACAATTAATATTTGCAACTTTACGCATTTCCATATAAGCTGAGATTTGAACGAGCAAGTGAAACTCCTTGCATGCCAGTCTGATTTAGTTTCCAGAACACGTAAAAAAAATAATGAAAAAAACATTTCCTATTTTGTGACCGGACTTGTAGTCCCTACGACTAGATCTAAGAGAAGCACCTCCTAGGTCTGGGAGCAGGAGTTCAACGAGACGGACGAACGGAGAAGAACGGGTCCACCCGGAATGGCAACGTGGCTCAGCTGGTCTGATTGGAGCAGCTGCGACCGATGCGGCTCAGTTGGAAGACGCAGGCGCGTGGGCATCTGTACTGTCGGGTACATGGCAAGTGAGTTGGAAACGCCTGTCGAAAGGATGTCAAAGAGCTCCATCTTCCAGGATCCAGGACATGAGGCGTTGACTGATGACTACGCATTGATGCACTCGGCGCTGGCTTTGTTTCCTGACGGCTTGCCTTGCCGTTCCCTCCTGGTGCAGTGGAACGTGACCTCAGAGCTTCCCCAAAGCATCCACATGATTGGACACTGCCGTGTAGGTGACCTTCACCGCTTATAATTGACGCTTCTCACATGATTGGACACTGCCGTGTAGGTGACCTTCACCGCTCATAATTGACGCTTCCCATGTTGCCCTGAAGGCATCTTTCAAATTGTGGCGTGCTTTACCAGGAACCATGCGTGATGGACCACGGCATCACTGTAGTCACGGACGCATCTGGCCTTGTTGAGGAAGTTGTGGACAACAGCAAGGGCTTCTTTTCGCTCAAACAAAAGTTTCTCGATCTTCCAAAGACCATCATGAGAAGGACGGTAACTCGGTTGCAAGGCAGCGAAGTCTTGCTGTCCTGCTCCAGGTTCGTACTTCCACTTAAAGGGGCACTTCAATAAAATTTAAAATATACCTGTCATGTTCAGAAATAGGCTGAATATTATCCACAATACCCGTAAATGACAAAAGCACGTTTCTATTTTCACCCTGATGGCTGTATTTTTTGTTATAAACGGCCCACTCTGACAAGCGCTCCGATAGCAACCAGCGGAGAGCACGTCCCATCCGGCTCAATCGTGACGTAGTTTGTCTCGGGATGAACAAAGCTGCGGCGAGGCTGACGTCGTCAGGATGCCCTAGCCCTTTCAGCCACCGAAGCGGTCGAAGCGCGCCAGCGATCAGGGCACCGCAACTAACCGCAAAGCTGCTTCTGTGGGAATTTTGAGTGACGGGTTAATCTTCCATAATATTGTAGAGGGAGAAGAGCGACGTCTGGAACTCACAAAAAAAGAGTCTCGCTGAGTGTGGAGTTCCTTCCTTCCCTCTTCTCTTGTGCTGACCGTAGAGCTGTCGGGATAATGTCAGGTTCAAAGCATGTATAGTTCTAGGCGAGACGGTTATCGTCACTACCTATAAAGCTTACTAGACGGGCATTACAAACGAGGCTTTAGCGACATCCACCAGGTGCTTTTTGCTAATCGTTTGATTCGTTTTAAACTTTATTTTCGTGTTTTTTTTTAACAAGAAATTGGTGTGTCCGATGTGATACCGCTCCTTTGAAGACGTATAGACCAAAGAATAAGCTCCGAATTTTCGCTGTAGTATCCCTTTAAAAAGGCTATGAAGCAATTTTAGTGTGAAAGCATAACTGTCCCATGAAGCGAACTGACGTAATCAGATTTGAAACCGCGCCAAACATTGGCCAAACGTCACCTAATATCCCCTTCCCCAATGGAGCAAAGTGAAGCCAATTTCTGAAGGTTTAGACTCCCATTGGCTGGTGCGCGTTATTAAGGGACGAGGCTCCATTAACTCTCATGCGGCGTAGTTTAAAAAAAAAATGATGTTTACAACTTTTTGTAATGCCGAATTAGAGCGCAGCTCTTGAGGAGGAGGGGAGGGTACGGAGGAGAGGGAATGACCCTCCTCCCCTTCTCCTCTCCTGCTGCCCTCCCATTTAGAGGAAACTTTCTCCGCTAAATTTAGCGGAAAAAATTCCCCGCTAAATTTAGCGTGGAATTGTTTTTGCTAAAGTTAGCGGGGAAATTCTTCCGCTAAATTGAGCGGGGAAATATTTCTGTTAAGCTCAGCGGGGAATTTTTTCCGCTGAATTTAGCGGGGAATGTTTTCCGCTGAATTTAGTGGTGAAATTTTTCCGCCTCCTCCTCCCTCGTGAACCTCGTGACGTCACTTATGACCCTCGTGACGTCGTTATGGGAAATGTCCCATAATGCAACGCGCAGCAATGCCGACGACGATGACGCTCAAACCGGAAAGGGGCACCTATACTCTGTTTCATACTTAGCGTGCAACGCTGTTAAAGCTACTGGCGCAAGCGTGGGGCTTGAACTCGTTGATCATTTGCACGCGTTCTCGTGCAAACAAAACCATAGATGAAGCCACGCGCTCGCGCCAGTAGCTTTGACAGCGTTGCACGCTAAGTATGGAACAGAGTATAACTGCTGCGCTCTATAACCGCTCATTCACACTGGAAGCGGATCCGCGTTCGCAAAGCGGTTGCGAACGCGGTTGTATAAAGATGCAGTACAATTGCACGCGCACTCGATGACATCGAGTGCGCGTGCAATTGCACTGGATCTTTATACCGCGTTTGCAACCGCTTTGCGAACGCGGATCCGCTTCCAGTGTGAATGAGCGGTTAAAGCCATCAGAACCACTCTCCATGGCGGCGCAGAACCCGCTTGGGCAAGCTCCGGGGAGAGTGGCCGAGCTCAGCGCGACGCGGCCACTTCACGAGAGCGCGCGGTCGGCCGTCGGCTGGGCAAACGTGGCCGTCCACGCCACTACGCCGCAGACGAACATAAGGGAGCGAAAGAACGACATTCATTCTTTCGCATTCAAAACTCATAAGAAAGGCTTAGTTGTCCTCGGAATTTTTCAAACTTCTTCTCCTTAGCTTTAATTCCCAACTCAAACACGAAATGAAACATCACGTGGCCATAACGTGCTTGGGCACCCGTCAACGACATTGGCACCTGTCACGGTGGCACCGGTGCAGTGACTCCAAGCGATAGCGCAAGCGATGATAAGTGCCGTCATGGCACTCATTGGCCACGAGCGCGAATTCAAATATTCGTCAACGGATTGATTGTTGACGAGCGCATACTTCCGAATGACGCAGTGCTCGTGTTTATTGCCGACGTGAGCGATCAAAAACGTCGCTGTGGTCGGCCCACCACAATTGGCCGAATGATGACTATGACGTCAGCAAAAGATGTCTCAACGACGTAAATAAAAGGAATGTAAAAACTTCAATTTTGACGGTGTTGGCAGTGTTGCTTTGAGAGCGCTATGATTTCAGGCTTCCCCCATGCCCATTACAAACACCATCGAACTTGTTGTTCACAACGTCACGAAAGGTAACCGACCGAGAGCACCACCAAAACATCTCGATGTGTCACACTGTAAAGGGGGAAGGCTTTCGAAGGGAAGGAGGTGCACAATAGTCAACGAGGGAGAGGGGCTTAGAGTACAGTGTTCTAGAGTGTTGTAGTGGCAACAGAGCCGTATATTAGGAGAGTTTGGACAATAGGCGGAGCAAAGGCCACCGCCAGCGCCGAATATTCCCCCCACGCTTAGAGCGTAAACTAAATTTGTGACACAGCGTCGACCAATCAAGAGACCTCTACTCCCTCTCACAAATGTCGACAGTGAAGACAAAGGCACAGGCGCGTGAGCCTAGCTCAGCGAAACGCTATTGTTTGTACGAGACCTCGTGCATAGGAGGCACTTTCCAAAGCCACGCGCTCGTGCCGATGCCTGTGTCTGCACTGCTAGAACAGCGTCCTGAGACTGGCTGAAAGAAAGCAGTGCAAAGGGTGGGGTGCGCGAGCGTCTTGAGACGCGGAGTTCCGCTCGGCACGGCTCAAATTATACTTCGTTTCACTTTACCTGCGAGCGAAGCCAAAGCTAGAAGCGCGAGACCAGCGCTTTTTGCATTTCTCCCCAGCTCGCGCGCTCGAGCAAAGCCTGAACGCACGGAGCTTCCGTGCTCGCGCTTCCAGTTTTGCCTTCGCTCGCACATAAGGTGAAACGAAGTATGGTCGTGGCACAAATTTAGAGCACGCGACCACCGCTAGGGGCTGTTTCGCGGCCTGTGGTTGGCCCGAGATGCTCGCCTATTCAAACCAATGTATGGCCAAACTCTCTCAATAAACGGCTCTGAGTGGCAAGAGCGGTGGCCACCGCGTGATGATTTTGCGCGTAGACGACACCGTAGCGCTGCTGTTTTGTGCCCTAGGAACTGTGGCAAGAGGCTTGAATAAAGAAGAACGATGCGCCGCCGACGCATGCGCTTCATTTCTAGAGCCCAGCGGACATGGCCTCGTATTGTCCTTCTTAGATATTAGAGAGTTTTAGTATACCGTTTCCATTTTCCGCTCCGCTCTGAGAGTGCCAAACTGTGCATCCGTGGCTTGCTTCAGCGGAATGGAAAGCGGAGGTCCAAAAACGCGTTTTAGTAGACCGTTTTGCTTCAGCGTAAAAGCGTTTTGAGGGCGTTCGAAAAATTCGCTTGCGTAGCCCCACAAGTGGACGTTTATAGTACTAATAAGACAAAAAAACTAAACGTTAACACCAAGAGAGTGAAAGGGAGCGTGCTTGTGAAGGTGGTAAAAACGAAGGCTAGAATAATGAACACAAAAGAGTAGGCACACACCCGAAGCATATTACGCTATTGTTCGAGGCGGGGCTTAGGCCGCACGTCCGGGAGCTTCCTGGCTCGTGACGACGACCATTCCCCGAAGTGAAGAACCCAGGGGTCCAGTGGAGGTGGGAGAATTGGTAACGTAACGAACGGTTTAATTACATGGTAGCGATACAGTCGTCAAATCCAAGAGAACAAATGGAGCTCTCACGCCCCGCCTTATATAGGGGTCCGTTTTCTCCCTCTCTCTCCGCCAGGGCAGCAGGTGCGACAGCCACGTGCCTTGCAGCTGGGTCCGCCGCGTCGCAGTCAGAAATGAGTCATAGCCAAGGTTCTCCGCAGTTAGGCCAGGCCTCTCTCCCCTTCCGGAGCGCACGAACCCACACGCACACACACACACGTCCCGTTGACGTCACGGACGCGTTGAGACACGTTTTGGGCAGCCTTCGACAGGTGGGCGTCAGTCCTGAACACGTCGGGACTCGTTTTGGGACTCGTTTCCGCAGCGTTGAAACTCGGAAGAAGGTTGCCGAGGGTTCCATTCTTAACAGCCCCTCCGGGGCCAGGGAAACCTCGAAGGGCCGGTGGTACAATCGCTGGCCTGAAGAGGTGGGCTTGGAGTAGGCCTTGAGAAGACGCTGCAAGCACCAAACAAACTCCCAAACCTCTCAACGGAGGCATCAGCGGAAACGTCCCCCACAACACCACGCCACACCGCAGTCAAACGCTCGGAATTCGCCAAAGACCCGCCAGACTGGATTACGGATTACCAAAATTTGGTACAATTCCGGGTATCGAGACCCCCTGTCGCCAAAAAAACTCATTTTTCCAACGAGGTCACTAAGAACAAAAGACAAAAGACAAAAACTTTTCGCAATTTGTGAGGTCATTTTGGGGTTTCAACGAAGTGCCCCCACTTAGATCCTCATTCCCGTGGATGACGAAGACCTCTGAGATCATCCCTACTATTTTTCGTGATGTCAGAAAAATCTGCTCAACCCATCGGCATTGCCGTTAAATTTGCCTTTTCTTTTTCTTACGCTGAAGTCATAGTGATCGATTTTCACGTGATTTCTAGACGTGAAAATGCGGTCCTTATAGCGTCGATAAAACAATCCGCCTCTTTCGTTCCCCGTCACATTGGTCCTAGCAATCTCCTGAGCTGTACAGCGAAACCCTGACACACTAGGGTCGCTCTTCTGCTCGACTCTGTCTACTCGTAGCAGAGGACCAAAGTTACGCGACGCCGGAGCTACGAGAGATTTTCACTGATCCCGTCTTCCTCCGCCTTTTCCGCCGGCTCGTTGGGACGGCGTACGCTTTCTAGCGCTGCGAGGTCAGGCTGTTCTACAACCTGGTCCCTCTCATCCCGGTTTTCTGCCTCCAACTCTGGGAGTGCTTGCTCCCCGTCAGCTGCCTCTGGCTCTGGATTCCTCGTCAACACAGGGGCGACCTGACGCGATTTGGACCTCGTACATGACTGAACTAGCCCTTCTCCCAGTTGTTGACCCCTTTCGCGCAGCAGGAAATCTGACCGGTTAGAAAACAAATAAGGATACTCCAACGGGACTGTTTGCGAGACAGCCGCCTCTGTCACTAGCTCTCCGAACGGGCCAGTTATCCTTACTGTCGCCATAGGCAGACAGACACTGTGCTTTTCAAGCAGCTGCTTGATCCAAACTACCTTTCCAGTAAAATCGGATGGCGTTACATACGACGGATGAACAACGTCCATCGTCGCTGCACTGTCACGAAGCACCCTGCACGGCTTTCCGTTTACCTGGAGCTCGTGAAGATAGGGACGAAGGAGCTTCAGGTCCTCGTCACTACCGTTCACGTACGAGAACACCACCCGCGGTTTCTTACATCTGGCCGCTGTGTGTCCCGGCTCCTGACAGTTGTAGCACAGGAACGGCTTCCTTGCCTCGAACTGCCCTGTTGGGCTTTTCCGCGCCTCGTCTCCGTTCGAGTGTTCTGCGCTCTTTTCTGGGACCTTTTGTCCTGCTTCGGGCTTCTCGGGCCCGTTTTCTCGCGAGCCGTTACCCTGTCGGAAGGTCTTGCGCTGATCGCTTCGGCCGGATTCGCTTTCCTCTCCGCTCAGCTTTCTACGCGTTGCGTACTCTTCGGCTAGCTCAGCGGCCCTTTCGACAGAGTCGACTCCCACCCTGTCCTGCACCCAGAGCTTGACTGACTGCAGAATGCTACGAAAGAACTGTTCGAGGCACACACACTCGACTACCTTGTCTCGGCTTTCGTACACTTCCTCGCTCTTCAACCATTCTATCAGGTTGGTTTTAAGCCCGTACGCGAATTCCGAGTAGCCCTCGCTGCTCTTTTTGGATGCGTTTCTAAACCTTTGACGGAACGCCTCGGCAGAAAGGCGGTACCGCTTCAAAAGGCTGGACTTCACCTTGTCGTAGTCGTCCGCGTCTCCAGCACTAAGGCGCGCGACAACCTCTGCAGCCTCACAGGGCAACAGAGTCAAAAGCCGTTGCGGCCACGTTTCTGGGGCGAAGCTCAACTTCTCACATGTCCTCTCAAAGTTAACTAAGAATAGGCCCACGTCTTCCCCAACTTTAAACGGCTGCATGAGCTTCTTCATTTGATACGACTCGGTCTCACTTGCTCGTACCGGAGCCCCAACTCTACTGTTCTGCGAGTTTAATCGCTGTTGTTCAATTTCGAGCTCTAGCCTTTTCAGCGCTCGCTCCTGGTCTCGTTCCTCTTTCGCTGCAGTCTGTGCTCGTTCCTCTCTAGCTGCAGCCTGTTCCTCTTTCGCTGCAGCCTGTTCTCGTTCCTCTCTAGCTGCAGCCTGTTCCTCTTTCGCTGCAGCCTGTTCTCGCTCTCGTTCCTCTTTTGCTGCAGCTTCACTCTTAGCGTTCTGAAGCAGTTCCCACGTATTTTTAATTTCCTCTGCTTCCGCGCTCTCTGAAATCGCTTTACTGATCTCAGATTTCTTCATCTTTTGCTCCACCTCCACACCCAATTCTTCACATAAACAGAGTAAATCTGTTCTCAGTAACCTCATCAGATCCATGATCGCTGCTCTTTAGCTTTGGCTTTGCTATAAAACTTGTCGCGAGGTTGTACACAAACCTAGCGCACGAGTCAAACACTAAGGATTCCCAGCAGTTCAAAATTAATTACCCATAATCTGAAGCCTGGCGAATCTCAAAGCAAAGTCCAAACGCTCACCCGCAGATGTAGCACGATGTCGCATGGTCCGATCCCAACCGCTGCCAACCAGTTGTTCGAGGCGGGGCTTAGGCCGCACGTCCGGGAGCTTCCTGGCTCGTGACGACGACCATTCCCCGAAGTGAAGAACCCAGGGGTCCAGTGGAGGTGGGAGAATTGGTAACGTAACGAACGGTTTAATTACATGGTAGCGATACAGTCGTCAAATCCAAGAGAACAAATGGAGCTCTCACGCCCCGCCTTATATAGGGGTCCGTTTTCTCCCTCTCTCTCCGCCAGGGCAGCAGGTGCGACAGCCACGTGCCTTGCAGCTGGGTCCGCCGCGTCGCAGTCAGAAATGAGTCATAGCCAAGGTTCTCCGCAGTTAGGCCAGGCCTCTCTCCCCTTCCGGAGCGCACGAACCCACACGCACACACACACACGTCCCGTTGACGTCACGGACGCGTTGAGACACGTTTTGGGCAGCCTTCGACAGGTGGGCGTCAGTCCTGAACACGTCGGGACTCGTTTTGGGACTCGTTTCCGCAGCGTTGAAACTCGGAAGAAGGTTGCCGAGGGTTCCATTCTTAACACTATATAATATAAATGCAATCGTTCCACCCTGTGTGCAAGTGAAGCCGAAGGTATAACAATGAGCATGTTGCTCTAAACGGCACTTGCACTGCACGAGCGCGCGTGCTGGTCAATGACGCTGAAGGGGCGGCACTCGCTCTTGTAGCTTCTGCTCCACTCGAATTAAAACTGAAACAGATTAACGTATTCAAAGTAGAAAAATGAAAGAAAAGGACGAAGTTTGCCCATTCCGAGTACACCCTTTTGCGAAGTACGAGTACAGTGTTGTTCAAGGCTAGCAAGACACCTACACGATGAATCCCCGCGGCTCTCAATGAAGGAGACTTCTACTAACGAGATTAAGCTGGCGAGACATCGAATCAATGATTTGTATCCCTCATGCCATGAAGCGCCGAAGCTTCCTTTCCGAACGCGGTTTGCTGGATATTGCCAACGTAAAAAAGAAATCCTTTAGGAGGCAATCCCGCTTAAAGAAGGACCTGGCTGCTCTGCAAGTGGGCCTCCAAATCCCAGCACCCGACAGATCGGCGCAGGGTGTTGCCAATCTGGCCAGACGCTTTGCATGGAACTTTGTCGACTGGCCTATCGCAACCGTCTGTTAGAACTTGGATACGCGCTTGGACGGAACTTGTCGGTGTTCTCCAGTATTGAGAACCTCATCGTGGTTCACGTCAACGAGATGTTCGGCCACCTGCTCGCTGACATGAACAAACATAGGTGGTTGACTCTGGCAAACTGGAGCTGTGCTCACAGGTAAGACCCTGCATGGTTTCTGTAAATTTCGTGTTTCGATTGTTTTTAGCACAGCTGCTCTGTATAGTAAAAAGTTACTCTTTTTGATACGCCAATAATTTACGTCTTTACTTTTGTTTCGGCACAAAAAAACAAGGTGTACAAGGGCAGTGTCAGGACAAGTCGTTTTTAATTTGTGAGTTTTAGTAGGCCACTTTTATGAGCCCTCTATACTCTAATTTACGCTCTGGAAGAAGCATCGCCCCCACCGCACATGCGTAGCCCGCTCTGAGTTGGAGCGTGTAGTTAGCGGAGTGAGCGTGCGCTCCGCTTTACAAGTTGCAGAGCGGACTTCCCTCAGCGTTCTTAGCGTGATCGCCTAGATCTCAAGATGGCTGCACTTGCTCAATACGCGTCGATGTTTTTTACCTTGACCTGAGCTTGAAAGAGGCCGAATCAAGAAGTAAAGCGTACGTCCCACGCGTGATAAGTAAACCATTCCATTTGAGTTTTATGTAACACAAAAGAGCATAATCAAACGAAGTGAACGAGTATCACTTTGCAACCAACACGGTGTCGGTAAAGTCGTCGCGTTTTTGTGGGCCTTCTATGGCTATGCAATCAGATGTACGGGAGCACGTGCATAAACGCCAATTATACCTGTACACGCGTCCTCCTGTTGAAAATGACACTGAAAGTTGACCACGAGCATAGCGCTCGCTAGCCGCACCAAAAAAACCATTCCTCTCAACTTTATTTATTAACATTCGCTCGCAATTTTTGAATTGTTTAACTTTCCTTTGAAACTGTTCGCCTTGGATTTCCTTGGTAGATTTAGAAAATAATAGAGACTTGAATGCAGCCTTTTTAAAAGTGCATGCCATGCTGCCTCTATTCTTCAAGGCCGCCTTATTTTGGCCAAGCGTCTAGGGAGCAAAAGAGCTGCGTCATTGTTTGTCGCGGATGCGAGTCTAAATGTATTAGACACGAATGCTGCGTCAATGCTGGATATGAACTCGGTTCTAGTCACAAGTCTTACACTTAACGCGATGCCCAAAATATAACGGCCGAATATGTTACCCGGCGGTGTTTTGAAAAAAGTTACCAAAAACGGTCGAAAGAATGTTCAACGTCAAGTTTTTGTCTGGTGAAAACCAGACAGGCATAACCAATTCAAAATGTATCAAACACAACACTGGACTTCTAAGCAATAGCGGTAGACTAGAACGCTTTTCAGAAGTTTCGTTTTGAATGCACAGTTTGACGGCCTCAGAGCTTAGCGAAATTAAGAAACAACTATTTTGTTGTTTTTTTTTAAATTTACGATACACATTTTTTTTTTTTTTTTTTGCAACCCTACCATGGAAGTACTCTTTATCTTATATGAGTAACAAGTCCCATATCACATGTTTCGGATGTGTTTAAACACGGCCGTGTTGAAAGAGTGCCTTTTTCTTCTTTTTATTAGGCCGTCAAAGACAAGGGAGACAACTGTTGGAGTTTTGTTGACCGCACAGCACGTCCATGCCGTCCATCAAAGAATCAGAAGCCAATCTTTTCTGATCACAAGAGGGTTCTCGTCGTGAAGCACCAGGCAGTGATGTGCGCAGACGGCACAATTTGCCAGCTGGGCGAGCCCTGCGAAGACCATGAGCATGTTTCTTTTTTTTTAATATTAGAGTGCGTAAACTGATCACAGTGAATCATATCCAAGCTGTTCTACTGAGCGAAATACTTGTCCATCTAGGCTGAAAGGCGTCTAGAAATATTTTAATAAAAAACATTTACTAACGACTCCCATTTTACTTCTCAGATGTGCGTGTGAATATTGCATTTAATCAAATTACAGTGTTTCTGTTGACTTCAGCATTGTAAAAGTATCCTGTGTTCCGTGGCCTTCTATTGCAAGAAAACACCGTAGCACAGGTGAGGCTGAAACTAGGCAGGAGCTTAAGCCGAAAAACGCAATTTCAGAAACACAAGGAAGAAATGAATAAAAGTGTTGCCAAGCAAAATGGTTTCATCTCATCCCCCAAGGCAGATACATACACTGCGCTCTACTGTTAATACCAACACGATAAAATCGCTTTTATTTGCAGTTTATTTCTTTCACAGCTGTTGAGAGAGCTGAAAGTTTGTCGCTCAGATTAGTGCCCCAAACCAGCGCGTTATTCCACATCAATAGGTTGATGTCAGCCCCTCGTATTTAAGGTGAAAAATAAAAACAGGATATTGATTGTTCCCGGTAACAATGTCGCGCTGTGTACAGAAACACCAATGTACCCTATCACAAACCGAAGCATACGAAGAAGAAAAAACTAATTTCATTGGGAAAACAATAAAGGTTGAGGTACAAAGGGAGCACTCACTTTCGCTAATTTGCACTGTCTTGCTGCCTAAAGCAACCTAACAAAATATCTGTCCGTTTGCCGACTGCTTTAGTCTTTATTTTTGGGCTTTGGAGAGACGCGGCACCGCAGAAAGGCAGCGCCCGTACCATGGAGGCCCGTGGTGCCGCGTCTACGAAACATGATAATGTGATGAGTATGTACATGCAAGATGACTACGAAATGGGTTGTTGCAATTGGGGAGGATGGCAGTCCGATTCGCAGAAGTCCAGATTTCGTGGAGGCGGGTTGGGCGGGTGAGCAGCCAGCCATGGGGATCTGGCACGCCGTTCGATCGGTGCATGAAGGAGCCCCGGGAACATGATGGCGCCGTTGCTCACTGGGGTCCACTGGGGTCAAAGCATCAGGCTTCAAGGAGGTAGCCCAGCCAAAGTAGAAGCTACCGCCTCCGAGGAACCGAGGCCCACGGGCTCAGATCAAGGCACCGCCGTCACCCGGTGTGTCATCCTCGCAACGTCGTCGTCGTCATCTCGCATAGAAAAATCGAGCCCGCTGGCTTAGACAAGGCAGCACCTGTCTCCACCGTTCAGGGGCCGTGAAAGGATTGCAGCCAGCGATTTCCCGAAGCAGCCAGAGGTTCTCGACCACCGTGAAACGTTTTCTTATGGACGCCGTTTCAAACAAAGTCTGCGCAGCCATCTTAGTACAGCGAGGTTCATAACGGTCAAACGCGCTCCCACGCATGCTTTCAAGTGGCGAGCACCCTTTTCAAATTCCTTTCTAGAAAAAAAACACCGTCTACTGAAGCTTTACTGAGAGTGGAACGCGCTTCCTAAAATGGCACGGAAAGCGGAGCTAGCGGAGCTGACGCTTCACGCTCAAATCCCAGAGCGGGTCGCGCGTGCGCGATGGCGACTCCGCTTTCCATAGAGCGGAGCGAGAAAGCGAAAACGGTCTACTAAAACTCTCTATTAATCAAATCATCTCCATCAAAAACACGCGAATAATAAAAGTAGAGGATAGCACACACTCTAGAGGGCTTAGTGCAAAGGAAAACCTACAATTTTTCACATTAGCACTTGTTCTGCCTTGCGAAAAGCTCCAGTCGAACCACAGTAGTACACGCCGAGCAGCGCCGACGCCGAGGCTGACGGGTGCACGTTCCTGTAGCAATCGACCCCCCCCCCCCCTCTTCTCAGTACTGACAGGTCGTTCAGCAACGCTATCACTTGGGCTGCACCCTTAATAGCTACAAAAGAAACCACGCGATACTGATATAACAAGGACAAATAGACAAATAAATCTCAATAAATCTCTCACTTTTTTAATGGTGAGAGGAACAATAGACTGGTACTGTTTTTGGTCATCGTGTTGCTGATGCGGGGACCAGCGTTTGTAAGGTGCAAGGCGGAGCGGGTTTGGGAACGGCCAAGGTGCCACTGCAACTGGCGAGCATATAACAAATTGTTTTTGTGGAAGGCAGGTTATGAAGAAAAAATACCTCGATTGGGAGTACATGAAGCATTAAAATACAATATAAACACAAACTTCAACAACCCCTAATATGAAAAAAAAAACAATTATTCTCAACTCACTGCCTTATGACTTCTCAAAAGTGGTAATGCACTTCATCGACATACATAGCAAGCACATAACATATATCCAGCAACATAGTACGCAAAAAGACTACAAAATAGTCATAATATATTGCGGCATAGAATCCTAACCTCTTCGCCATTGACGATGTGCACATAGTCCCGAAGGATAAGGCGCGGTTCAAAATGTCTCTCGCACACTGCTGATGTCTCGGCGAGGCGTTTATCTTCTCGATTAAGATTTCTTTTCCCACTGAAGTCTGCGCGACTCCTCCTTCGGCGCACGAAACAGCGACGGCTTACGATCGCTGGTGGCAGCCCTTGTTGACCGGGTAGTCCGACTTGCATCCCGGCGCGAAGCAGTGTATGCGTCCGTCTTTTTCCTTGCATTTATGACCGAGACGGCAAATGAACGGGGAAAACTCCCCACCTCTACACCACAAAGAAAAGTGCTACGGTGCTACGTTCGGGACAAGCGTACTGCCTCAGCTTCGTCGTCTTCTTCGCTCATCGCAGATCTCTTCCATCTGCAACAAATTCTCCTAGGGCACGGAACTCCAGCACCACTCGCGGCATCTACGTTGACCGTCTTCACGCGGCCCATTGTAAGCGGGCGCCGCTCTTGCCACTACACCCTCTTGAACACTGTACTTAGAGTGATAAACCGGAAGTTCGGAAGTGGCATCCCCCCGGTTGCCGCCATGTTGTACGCAAATGTGTCCACTCGTCACGTGACCTCCCAAGAGCCGTGACGTCACCGGTAAGATGGCAGCGCCCAGGGCTGGCGGATGCGCGTTTGTTGGGTGCGCGGTAGTCGTGATGTGCAGCTGCTTTCCGACGACTTCGGGCTTCTTCGTGCTCGCTGACGCAGGTATAATGTGAAAATATGAAGGAGGGAAATTTTATACCTTTTTTGCGCAAGATTGCTGCGGATCATCTTGATATTAACACCTGTGATACAGCATCAGCAGGTATTGCTGTACCGGTGCTCGGATTCCCGGACGTGTTCGAGGATTGATAGAACTTTGAGTGCTTTTAGCATAAACTTTTCGCATTCTCTTAGCTTTGTTTGAACGTTGGATTGTCTGAGAAGCGACGCGAAATGTATGCGGCGGACGTAGGGTCTAGGGAAATTAGTTTCAGCCCTAGGCAACTGCATAATCACAGCAACTTTTAGCGAGGAAGCTCCTGCGAAAGTTGAAAAGCGTTGACTATACGATCCCTTTCAATCTCTTCGATAGACTTTTTTAAAAACTGTGGGCCGCCTATACTTTGTTTCACCGTAACTTGGAAAAGGGCAACCGCCACGGCCCCTTCAAGCCAATCAGAGAGACTGAGTGAAGGTGTGTGACAAATCTGTGCAGATGAGCACTCTGATGATATGTTGTCATGTGCCTCTCTCCAACGTGCATGCTGACTGACCGAGACTGTAGCCTTCGCTGTTTTCCAAATTGTGATGAAACGAATTACAGAAGCTTCTACTTTAATCACCCAAGGCTTTCATACTTTGGGCATTCGTTCGACAAGAATGTTTAGTCAGCCATCCCTGTTAACTTGGCTCAGCGCCTATTGGACTCGAATGCTGCATTAGCGTTCGACGTGAACTGGGGCCCATTCATGTGCTTCACGCTGAAAAACAATTGGTGACAATTGTGTTTTTGATGGGGTTTTGCAAAGGGTCTATTGTGTCACAGGTATAGGAAGTGTCCTGCTATATAACAATGCATCAACTAATACTATTGAACTAGATGCTCAGAGGTGTGTTTGTTTTTGTACTCAACAAGTTGCCACAATAATTATTTCTTACGAGTGTAATATTTATTTTCGGTAGCTGGGCCCGTTTTGTGCTCATTAATGTCAGTGTGCATGGATGTTATTATAAGGTGTGTAGTTTTAAGTATCCTTTCTGCAATGCCTACAGAGGCCCTTGGAGGGAATAAATTAATAAACATCCTTTTCACATCACTGGAGCTGGTTTGCGGACGCGCCGCATGTTCAGGAGAAGTGGAACGAGTGCAGCCCAATGCAACCAGTCTGCCAGTCTGGTATGTCCCATCAATTAATATTGAGGGCTCAGAGATGCGAGTGTCCTCAAAAGGTCCAGCACGTGCGGTGAACACAATTCTTTGTGTAGAGACTCTGAAGGCGTAAAGGCGAGCGGAAATATCTTTATTTGGTTAGTGTATAAAGTATGGTTATGTCCACATGATTACATAATTATTGGTTTTTCCGCAAATGGTTCCATAAGGAGATCTTTCTGCGACAGTCTCGTTCAGTCGCAGTACCTGTGCTCCTCGTCGGATGACGCTCCTAGCACGTCGGTGTTCAGTTTTGGTCGTAATCATACGTCATTTGCGGCCACTGACATATGATGCACTGAAGCTGCAAAGCTGGCTTTTAATCCGCAAACTTTCCTGGTAGTTTTCTGCGTCAATGCAGCACGCTCGGGCATGTATTGCTTACGTGGCTGTGCCTTTTGGTGTACCGTGTGAAAATCTGGCTGCCTCCTCCGCGCCGACCCTCCGGGCCCCAATTTCCGGCCTCCGAGATACGACATGTCTCGGGGGAGCGGCCATGGCCTCGCGTATCACAAAATCCGGCTGGACCGCTCCCCTAAGCCAACTGAAGTCCCGGGACAGACCTCCCAGAACAAAGGGGCGAAGGCTTGAAAAAGGGAGGCCGGAAAAAGGAAATCTCTCTCGCACGGCAGCTTGGACGGTCAAGCTCACGAACGGCGGGACACGAAGGATGGTGCAGCAGTGACAAGGAGACGAGGACGCTGGCGCGGGATTCGGCGGGAGACGGACGACGGCGCGGGGCAGCGCGGGCGCGACTTTGAGTGGCGAACTCGACGAATGGACCGGACGGCGACCCTGGACGACGACGTCCCCATGACGCGGTGTGGACGACTACCGCTGGGACTTGGAGAAGCTGCTATGGCAGCGGACTTTACCCCCGGCCTCGCTGATGACCCTTCCCCGATCCCGAAACCCCCAAGGCAATGAGTGAGTGAATAAACCCTTTTGCCAAGAGCGAAGTATTGCTGTGTCATATTCATCCGGGAACAGCGTCTGAGGGAATCGGAGTTAGATGCCCGCATAAACTGGCGCCGCAACGTGGGGCTTGATTTTCGATCAGGCTGGCATTCCGATTCCTAACCTGTTTCCGGTTGAATTGTGGTACTGTTTCGCGCTCTTTTTGGGGGTTATCTTCGTCGCAGGAACGCCGCACGAAGTTTCGTTGCGGGCGCGCCGCACGAAGGTCCTGACATGATCGCCTGCCCGACGAGGAGGCGCGGACCTTGACCGTCTTTTTTAGGGATGAACCCTTTTTCCCAGCATGTCAGGAATTTGCGTATCCCCCGTTACGAGAAGCGCCTTGATTTTTTGCTGTTCAGCGCGCCGATGAATGCTGGCAGGTTGATCTTGCTGCGCAAGAGCGCTGTGTGCGTCGAAATTACCGCACTTTTCGAGAGCCGTAGCGTCGGGCATCACCCCACCTACGCCCCCGGCCGTCCACGTCTGCTGGGAAAGATGCCAGCTCACGCTTTGGGGGATGTGACGCGCCTAACCGCCTTTGCTCGCCTATCGATGTAATGTTTTGGAACGCTTGTTACCGATCGGACGCGTTAGAGAGACATCGCTCTGGGTGGAGAACGCTCCCATTGCAGATGGCGGTTGCACGGACTGTGTTTGGAAATTATTCCCGCATTGCATTTTGTCCGGGAGGAGACTAGCGTCTCGGTTTGACCGCATGCTAGCTCCCAGTTGACCTTTCTTGAGCTGTCAGCGTGGTTTTGAGCTTCGTAAGTTGACAGCGTTTTAAGGTATTGTATGCGCTCTTGTGGTTCCGGCCAAGATCGCTTTTAACGAGTACCTTCTGGCCAGAGGCTGCATTTAGGGGCTAAGCCCACTAAATCGTGCCGGATACGCGATGTCTGGTGCGCAGACATCGGAATCCTGAAAACCACAGAGTTTCCGTCTTCACTTTATCAGTGGCTGTGTGTGTGTGTAATGCTCCGTGGAGTCCAGTCTGACGCGATGGGGATAATCCGTGCGTTTCTGGTTGTAGAGTCGTAAGGTTGATTCCGTTTAATTGTGCGCACAGTTGGTTCCGGATCCTCACACCGCCATATTGAGGGTCGAGCCTCGCGGCGGGCGTTACTCTTTCATTTCGTTTTCTCCGTCTCCGGAGGAGCGGCGGCTAGCGCGCGCTTTACGCTGCCGCCGGATATCAGTACGGTTCTCGGCCGTACTTGGGTTCCGCGTTGGGACGCGAGCGCGTAGAGAGCGTAATTGGTCGTTCAGAGACCTGGATTAGAGTAAAATTATAGATTTAGGGGAGAAAAGATAGCTAGGTGGGTAACGAGCTGTGCTTGTGCAGTGAAAAGCTGCACGATGGGAGTGGCGGTCTTGTGAGGATGTGACGAGTTATTCATAGTTTTATCCTGTACAGATGCCGGTTGGCCCGGGAAAACGTACGGTTTACGTCGACGGGTACGTGCCCGGGAAGCCTAGAAATTATGGCAGCGGCATGGCCGTCGGCGGCCTATAACTGTTGTGCGTTGGGTCGGCCCGTCGCTGTACAAACTGCAGCCTTTGCATGAATGGGTAGCGGGTGTTGGAATCCAGCGGTAAATGCGGTAGACACTTCGACGCTGTGGAAACTGTTTATGCAGAGAAAATATAGTTTATCAACTCGTCCATTTCCAAGAACGGCAGGTTAGATTATTTGGCATTTCGGTATCGCGCTTGTTGCGCGGAAGATGAAAAGTGCGCGTGTGGGATATTTACATTGTTCGAACCCTACCTGTCCTCACAGTCGCAAGAAGCCTTTTCAGTCATGCGGCGTGTTGACTTGGTCGGGGGCGAGCTTTGTGCGTACCCTACTGCGTTAGTATGAGGGCACGTTGCTCGGATCGAGAACGTCGAAGAGTCGCGAGACGCGTTGACGGCGTACTTTTCTTGCTCAATCCCGGCCAGCCTTGACATCAGCTGGAAGACTTTTTAGTTATGCGGTGTCGGGGTTTGGCCGGGGGAGAACTCTAACGTGCGTCGATGCGCTTGTCGCGGTTGTCGAGCCCGTGCGGGGTTCGGTGCGGACCGCCGTTACGCGCTCGTCGCTCGTGTTGGGAGGTCACCTCCGAGCAGTGAAGCGGTAACATCTGGTTGCATGCCCAGACGTTACGGACATAGCCGTGTAAATAGGCTGTCCGATTAGATCTGCTGTCCGTACGATCTAGATACTGTTCCCTTTGTACTGGTAATTGTGGCCAGTACCACGGAACACCAGCCTTTCAGTAAGGTGATTATCCCTTCTGATGAAGGCGTGCTGTGTAGCTTGGCTGTAGCGTGTTTGTAGCTCGGGTGTCGCGAACGCCGAGTGCATGAGTGCCCGTCTTGAGTAATTGCTACTGTTGGCAGCGTGTTTATTTTCCGTAGATATTTTAGTCGCACCTCGTGAACGGGGCAGGATTTGTGGCCGTTTCTGTCTTACGGGAGGTTATTGTTCATTTTTGAGGTTTTGTGCGTTCTTCGCGAGTGTGTTGGAAATCAATACTGTTATCGCAGGTGTGCGGTTCTGGGGTTCGGTCAGATTGTTTTCTGTTTTAAAAGAATGCGGTTGAGTTTTATAGGAGCAAACGCTGTATAGTGGGCATATGTACAAATTGAGTATACAGTGAGTGCTTATGCTTTTTAGTTGAGGAATACCTTTTCCTCCTAGGTACCTCTTGAACGTGCAGCGTGATGTTCTTGATGATTGCCTGCCCGTTAGTATTGAAATGAAGAGTTTTGTTTTTATTTCGTGGCATGTCCAACGATCGAAAGATTTTGGTTTCGTCGCGCCGTTTGATATAGCGTGTCGGTATTCGTTTTTGCGCGATTCGCTGTCTGGGATATTTCCGGACGGAAGCGAACTTTAAGAGCCGGCGTGTGTTGTGTGTGCCTGAGTGCCCGTGCATGTCGTGAGCTGTGGTGCTCCGCACCAGTTCGTGGACGTGCTCCGTCGGTCGCGGGCTGCCCAGTGACTGAACGTCCACCACTGGCCTGCCTGGTTTGGCGCCACCACCATCATCATCGAGGGTCCTCGTCAACATCGGTGACACTCAGCTGAGCAAGTTCTCTGCCGGAGGTCCTAGGGACTACGCAACCTCAAGCCCCCCGGAGTCTGAGCCTTGAGGGGAGGGAGGTGTGGAAAACTGGCTGCCCTCCCCCGCGCCGACCCTCCGGGCCCCAATTTCCGGCCTCCGAGATACGTCATGCCTCGGGGGAGCGGCCATGGCATCGCGTACCACAAGGTCCGGCTGGACCGCTCCCCTAAGCCAACTGACGTCACGGGACTGACCTCCCAGAACAAAGGGGCGAAGGCTTGAAAAAGGGAGGCCGGAAAAAGGAAGTCTCTCTCGCATGGCAGCTTGGACGGTCAAGCTCACGAACGGCGGGACACGAAGGATGGTGCAGCGGTGACAAGGAGACGAGGACGCTGGCGCGGGATTCGGCGGGAGACGGACGATGGCGCGGGGCAGCGCGGGCGCGACGTTGAGTGGCGAACTCGACGAACGGACCGGACGGCGACCCTGGACGGCGACGTCCCCATGACGCGGTGCGGACGACTACCGCTGGGACTTGGAGAAGCTGCTATGGCAGCGGACTTTACCCTCGGCCTCGCTGATGACCGTTCCCCGATCCCGAAACACCCAAGGCAATGAGTGAATGCATAAACCCTTTTGCCGAGAGAGAAGTATTGCTGTGTCATATTCATCCGGGAACAGGGTCTGAAGGAATCGGAGTTAGAAGCCCGCAACCGTTGACTTGAGGCTGGCAACAGGCAACAGTGTTTGTTTGCTATCCAAGCCATTTCACTTCCATTTCGTAATGGCGATTTTTTCTGCATCCCGCGACCACTACACCTCGTGTAAGTCTCGTGTGGCAAAGTGAAGTCGGGTGATGCTTGGTGTCTACTTTTGAGAACAACCAACCATTCTATTTCTTCAAGTCACTCAGCGGCATTCTTCCTCAAAGTTGGAAATTATGTGCTTCGTTGCGTGGACACAGATAATTGGTGTCAGCAAATTATTAGGTATTGTCCTTGGACGACAACCAACACTAAATCAACTGTCCTTGCATTGCCGCTCACCTGCTTTGTCGTGCTTACCTCCCGTCGAGGTGATGGGGATCAGGAGCTTCGGGCTAATGTCGGCACCAGGGGCAAACGCCGCCGAAGATAATCCTCAATGTCCGCAAACGCTCCTCGAGACGTGGTCGAAGGTCGTTCGGCACGAACTCTTGCAGGCCAATTCGTTGGTACGGGCACCTCCAGTAGACATGATCGGCCTCATGCAGTGGCAGCAGAGTGGTTTTCGGTCGACCATTCGCAGCACCTCCATTTTCCTCGGTGTACTTTCTTCAGCACGATCCTACACTGGTTCTTCCCGATGTCGAGAATGCTTCGGCGTTGGGGTGTCTTGTTGAATTGGCATTGAATACTAACGGGTAGACGTGGCGGTCGTCGTGACTTTGTGGCATAAGTCGCCCTCAGTTCGTCAGATGCTGCTTCGCTCGAAGAAGACTCCGGTTGAAATGCCTGTCGAACTTGTTCCGAAACAATCTTGGCAATCAAAAAGCCGGGCATCTGATGGCAGGAAGTAGCTTCCTGATCTCTTCCCGGACAACGTCGTGGATGTCGCAGACGCCTGGCAGGCTGGCATCGAAGTTTCAGCTGGACGACTCGAGTCTCGAGAAGCTGGGGAGTTGTTGATAGTGACAGGCTCGGGCCTGCAGTGTACATTCAATGTTAGAAGCCTCGGTGATATGAACCCTTCGACTGTTGTCGTGGGGTTGCGGATAAGGCTGGCGAAGGTGTTGTTCCTCACAAGAGGGGCATGGGACTGTTAGCTTCTCGTCCTCTGTAGCACCAGGGTTGGCGTGGGTGCTTGATAAGGTGCAATACATTCTCCACGAAGGCGGCGACGCTCTTGTTGGAGCCGTGTCCTGGACAGAATCAGGAATTCGGCTCTCTCTCGTCAATGTTGGCTGATGAACGTGCACTTCAGCTCGATCTTACAAACTTCCCACGACGTTAAGGAGCATTCGTGGTTCTCAAACCAGTGCCTGGCAGGAGCTGGTTGTCTGTCCATCCACTGCGGTGGGTGACACGGTCATGTTATTCAATCCAGCCCTCGACGTCCTCACGCACCACGCGTGAAAGGGCGTCGGAGTGTGAGGCGCGAGGGGCATGCTAACAATGGTGGGAGTGGACGCGGTTGGCTGGAGCAGGTTTGTCATTGTTGGCTTAGTCTGCTTCGGTTTTTCTGGCAAAAGACCGAATACCGGTGGTTCTTGCTGGTTGCAGCGACTGACTTGGATTTCAAGTTCTTCGTGGGGTATTTCCGAGGTTCGTCCTCGTGGTACTCGCTCGTCTTACGGTTTTTCTGCCGGGCTCGGGATAGGACTTGGTTCACGGCTCGCCGGGAGTTTAAGTCGCGGGATAGTCCGCCACCCGTGTCTCGTTATCGGGCAACTCGGCTGAAGAGCCGCCAATGTGCACACAGAGTGAAGGGCTATGAGTAATTCTACCCAGCTCCTCCACCAGAACATACGATGACAGCTGAGCATGACCTGGAACTTTCCAGAATAGTAAAATTTGATAGAAGATAGGACTGGAGCAAGCATCCGTGACAATATAACAAAACTGACAGAAGAGAGTCTATCCTGACCACTAAAGAAGCTGCAGTGCTTTTGTGGCATTCTCTCCGAATAAATCCTCTCCTTCGGGGTTTGGCGACTGCCGTAGACGAACTGAACTGAAATTGATGTGGGACCACTTTTCTGGTAATGAGCCGCTGCAGACTGTCGTCGCAAAGCGGCGTGAACGGGTGGACTGGGTAGGTATCACGCGCAATAAAACGTCCATACGGCTTGCAATTCGCGTAATGAGTGTTGATGAAATTTTTGTGTCGACAAAACGTGCGACAGACGAGCCGAATCAATACCAACTGCAACACCTTTGCTCCGTGAAAGTACGCGTCTACGCCGGAACATTTTGGGTAGCAGCACAGCATTATTTAGCACGGCACGGGGACTACCAGCTTCAAGGCAGCTCTCCGGTGCGCCGCACAACCAAAATGAGCCTTCGGTCATTTGAACGAAGCGGCACCACGATTGCACACTGCCAATCACAACTCGCGCAATTTCCGTCACCAAACTGTGTATCCAAATAGACTGCACACGCTTCACTGCGGACCTCGAAGATTCCGATGGTCAACGAGAGTACAAAAACGTCACCTTAAATTTTATCCAGCGGTATCCGAATCAATCCGAGGTCCGAGCAACGTAGGGCAGATTGTCTCTTTCGTGGCAATACCCCGTCGGTCACCAGCGAAAGGCACACCGTTCCTCCGTATTTTCACGTTATACCTACGTCAGACACCACGCTGAACTCTGAGTCGCTTTCGACCGGTCTGACGATTTCCGCGTCTGAAACCAACTCGCCGAGACGAATGACAACGAACAAAGAATCCGACAAGCTCCGGCCAACGCTCCGGCCAACGCTCCGGCCCAGCTGGGGCCAGCCGCTGCCTGGGCGCTGCCATCTTTCCTGTGACGTCACGTATTTGGTTTGGTCACGTGACGTGTGGTCAAATTTGCGTACAATGGGCGCATTCAGTAGCGCCTCACTTGCCCCCGAATGGAGTGACTCGAGTCAGAGCTCTTTGGATTTTCTCGCCGAAAATCGTCACCAGTCAGGAAATGAGGTCATCTACATGCGCGCGTTCTGGTTGTTATGGAACAATTGTCACCGTCATCCGTCACAACTATCAGCAAAGTCGCCAAGTGAGCACGCCTATTGAAGCAAAGAGCGTTTCGCGAGGATGGCCAGAGACATAGCCTCCTTTATACTGATAATGCCTGCCCAATGGTTGGCTTCTCCATGCTTTGTCGTCGTTGCGCCTGCTTCTCATATTTGCCACTAGAGGCGCCAAAACCCCATACAAAAATGCAGACGACGCTTCTCCGCTGCCCGCTGCTACAGTCCGCTGTGACGCCATTTGTGAATTGAATACATTTGTAACACGTGCTACATAGCTAGCGCAGGGCACCGCCAGTATAGTTTTCATATATAAAAGAAGTCTTAACCTTTCTTTTAGCTTTTACTTCTTGGTTTTGTTTCTATGCTGAAATGTTACCAGACCTCTGGTGCTTGTCACAGCGACAACAGTAATAGTCAATCGAAATTAAAAAGGAGACAGAGAGGCTGGCGGACGTTCACGACGTTGCAACAGCAGCCACTTCGCGTTTTTATTGCTTCTGGAGCAGAGCCGGAAAACATACGGCCCGCGGACCACATGCGGCAGTCAAGGGATTTTTCTCAGGACCGCGAACGAGCCTTCGCTGACCGAAAACCTGCGCACCCGTCGGCAACGCTCTGACCGGGGATCTTAAAATTCATTTTCAATTTTTTTTAATTGTTCTTTTTTTTAAGCTCACAGTTCTTTTTATGTCTTGACCGGTTTCTTCTGGTTTGCACTGTTTTTCACGGATGCAGTTCTAGAGCTTTAACGATTTCCTAGATAGTGGCTTGTTGAAGAAGATCTTCTTGAGGTCATGCTTGTCAGACACGGATGCAGAGTAGTTTGTGGAAATTGGCCCGAAATACTTAGTACAAAGAATTTGCATCAAATCTTTGTAATAGTTTACATCTTTATCTGCCTTTGCGCATTTCAGAGCGCAATGGTGCATAAGTGTATCTACCCAAGTCTCAACAGCTACACACAAAGATTTTTCCAGCATATTTCGTTTTGTTCAGTAAAACCTCTACGAAGTTCTTCAGCGCATACAGCACCCTCACTAGCTTCTCCGATGGATAGTTTAGTCCTGCCCTGCCCTGGTGCCTGATGATGGAATCACTGTGAGCCGTAGAAGCCTCCTTAATAACCAGTAGGAAGCAGTCAGTGCAGTTGACATGTTCCTTCAGCACTCGTGCCAAATATCCACCTCCTACTACGTGACGCCACACGCACACCGTGTGACGTCACGGTGTGCGTGCCGGGAGCCGCAGACAGCCTCGTGCTATTGAGCTATGCCGGCTATGGCTAAGCGCTCTAGAGCTCTTAAAATCGCACGACAACCGAAAGAAGTTACTCGTGTCACAAAAACATTACGTGATCACGTGACCTATTTAAACACGCAAGGTCACGTTACCGTGTAACCTAGCATGGAAAACTTACGTTATCACATATCTTAACGTGATAACGTAGCTTACACTAGCTAAAGTGAACTGTAGTAGCAGACAGCGGACAAGCGTCGTCTGCTTTTCTGTACGGGGTTTTGGCGCCCCTAGTAGCAAATATGTGAAGTAGGCGCGACGACGACAAAGAAACCATTGGGCAGGCATTTTCAGTATAAAGGAGGCTATGCCAGAGAGGACTATAAAAGCGGCCTACGCGATCGCGCGTTTGGTGGTGTAGGGGTTTCCCGGTCGACGGGAGAAAGCGCAGTCAAGGTGAGACACCGACGCCACCAAGGGCGTGTCGGACCGAGAAATATGGTTCTCGCGGACTACCGCTACCGGAGTTGGGGTTGCTTTTAATCTTTACTTTAACCTCGCTATTTCATTTGCCACTCAACTAATAAACCTGTTTTAGTGCTCCGTCTTTCATCCGTGTTTCATTCCATGAATCGTCGGCGTAAGAAGTTCTAACCGAACACAAGCTACAGATTAAAGCCCTTTCATGTTTCAAAAGTATCGCAAGGTGCGTCCTTGCACAAGACACATGCAACGTGCAGCCCTTGGGAAGATCACGGCGGCACAGAGCAGCACTGAGCTAGATTTCAGACGCCATGTTCTTCCCAGAAATGTCGCGCTGCACCTGTCTCGAGCATTTCCACAACAATGAATGGCGCCACTTTTCCCAGGATAGAGGGGCTTTAGTTACAGATGCGCTTGCAGTGCCACCGTATCTGCCGCAGCTGCGACTCAGGAAATAAGAAGCGGAAACGATGGAAGTGTCGCGCCGTGCTCCGTACCAGACTATAAAAGAAAAAAAAGCGCCTTTGGAAGGGACGTTGAAAGCCCGCAGCTCGCTGGTTTAGCCTCTGCTAAAAGTAAAACCCCTCTTTATGTTCGCTCACGTGGTGTGAACCACGGGGATAACTCGGATGTACTCGCGAGAGATTTCGAGTGCAGCTAACGTGTAGTAGACAAGCAGTGAGGTATGAACGTGCTTTAAAGGGTAACATCCGGTCAAAATTCGAACCAAAATAAAAAATATTGATATCGATTTACGGAGAATAAATATGAGCACTGCCAAAATATTACACTAATGGGAGGCCGCGATTTACTCCATCAACGATATTAAAAAGTGAAAGACGTTTACCATTCTCTGTAATTAGAGCGCAGCTCTTGAGGAGGAGGAGGGGAGGGTATGGAAAGGAGGGTATGTCCCTCCTCCCCCTCCGTACCTTCCTCTCCTGCTCTCCTCCAATTTAGCGGTAAATTTCCCGCTACATTTGGCGGGAAATTCGCCAACATTTTTCCACTAAATTTTGCAAAAATTTCTCCGCTAAATTTACCGGGAAACTAATTTGGTGTTGAGGTTACATCACGTCAAATCTCCGCTAAATTTAGCGGGTTAAACTTTTGCGCTAAATTTAGCGGAAAAGATTTTCCGCTGATTTTCACGTGACATGACATTCATTCACGTGACGTCACACGAGACGTTACGTGTGACGTAACGAGGTTAAAACCTTTCCGCTGGGAAAATTTTCCCGGGTTTAGTGGCGTCACGTGTGACGTCGCTAAGGTAAAACTTTCCCGCTAAAATTAGTGGCAAAATTTTCCGCCAGATTTAGCGGGAAAGTTTTTTCCTCATGACGTCACGTGTGACCTCATTTTTGGAAACGTCCCTTTATGCAACGCGCGGTTCCGTCGACTGTGGCGGCGACGGTGACGCCGCTCAGAACGGGAAAGGGGCGCCGATGAGCTGCACTCTGAAATGCTAGACACAGCTTCTCAGCGAGCATTCAGCGGGTTGGCTGTATGTCAAGCAACCTTGTTCCTCAATGTCATGTTCGTACTCAAGGAGGTTACTTTTTGTACTGCCACTTCTTTGGCCGTGTTTTTCTGCTTCCTCTGCTACCGTTCTAGGGGACGATATCAGTTTATGTTATGTTTTAGCGGCCGTAGTTTGTAAGCGCTCCTCAGCGATCGCTCACGAAGATTTTTTACTCCCTGCTATCTTAAGCGCCTCGTGTTGTCTAAAGCCATTGAATGAACTACACTAGAGCCAGTAATGGCGCATTCACACTGGAAGCGGATCCGCGTTCGCGAAGCGGTTGCGGATGCGGTTCGCGAATGACCCGTTCAGAAACACCCAGAGGCGGTTGGCGATTGGCGAGAGGAGGTTGGCGGTTTCTCGGCGATATTTCGTGTGATCGCGTGATCTTTTGAGAGTTTAGTTTGGCAACCCTGTTTTACAATCCAAAATCCACTTTAATTCACGATCCAAAGCCAACATTCTGTGATTTTGGCACTCTGAAGATTTTTCTTCGGGATGTTCGCACGCATCACGAGTTCAGGCAGCGAAAAAAGAGTCATGGACCCGCAAAACCCGCCTGCGATTTCCCTCGACTTCGCCCACCAGCAAAGCCCAGCTAGGCGTGCCTCTCTGACTCAGAAGAGGATGCCCCCGACCCTTTCTTCCAAGTGGACCCTTCCCGCATGAATAGCTGACCTTGTTTTGGGGACAGAGGCAGTGGCGTCACAAGGGGGGGGGGGGGGGGGGGGGGGGGCGGGCCGCCCCGGGTGCAGCGCTCAAGGGGGTGTCGCGGCGGGCCACGAGAGCGGGAGAGGGGGGGGGGGGGAAGGAGTCACGGCGGGCCACGCGAGAGCGGGGGGGGGGGGGGGGGGGGTGTCGCGGCGGGCTACCGCCCCGGGTGTCGCTGACCCTCGTGACGCCACCGGACAGAGGGACAGTTTTTTCCCCGCATTGTTCGCTCTTCCAGCTTCGTCTCCTTGTGCACAACTATCAAGTGTTCTACGCTCTGCTTTCAGCCATGTCGTACCGCGGAGGAGTGGTTCATGGTGGCTTCTGTCCTCCGCGCCTGCCTCACCCAGCGGGGCAGCAGCCACGGGCGCGAGGAGGAGCACTCAGCGCCGTTCAATTCGACATTCATGCTTTCCCATTCACAACTCATAAGAAGTGCTTATTTGATAAAGCATGAGATACTAAAAACGTGAGATATTCGAGGTTGTTGAAAGATTAGAGTTGCTTCATTAAAAATTCAAACGACGAATTTTTGTTTCGTTTTTGTTTTGCGTGCCGAGGTTTTTGTAATTTTATTACGTTTTACGGTAATGCACGTCGAGTCACAGGTAGTTGACAGTCTTTTTCTTGTGAAAAGTGCCGCGGAGGGTCTTTTCTCGGCTCGCAAAATTTCTGCTGGGTTGGCCAAGTAATTAAACACCTTTGGTGTCTCTTTACAAAGTAAGAGCTGATACCAGTCAAAAGCCTTCAGCAGGAGTTTTTTTTTACCTTTTTTGTTTGTAATTAATTACTGTCTTGGCCCCTTTGCTTCTGAAGAGCATAAAAATGTTTATAGTAGGTAGTTTGAAGATGGTAGGAAAAAAACTAATAAAATCAGCATCAAAATTACGCGTTTTATTTACTCAACTTTGCAGTCTCACATTATAGAAAACAATCGAACACAAAATTGCTACGATTTTACATTTAATTGTAAGCAATAAAAACCGCTTTCTAATAACAATACTTTTAAAATGTGACCGTCTAACAAGAGCAAATTTACTTGTGCATTTTAATCTACCACCATGCCATATGCGGAAAATCAAATACAATGTTGTTGCACACAAATATGGAACATTCTGCCTAACGATCTTCGATGTTTCCATAATTGTAGCATAGCGCTAAAGCACTGCATTTTGCTTCCTTAAATCGTATTCCCTTTGATAACCATACTACTGATTTAGTGAAATTAGTATGGCTCCCGTGATTATATAAGTCTTGTATATATATTTCTACACTCTAAGAAAAAAGGTAGTCACCTTTTTTCTTAGAGGTGGTAAAAAGATAGGACAACTTTTTACCACCTTTGAGGTGGTAAAAAGTTGTCCCAAATATAACGACCCCAGGGTAAAAATGACGAACCCACAAGTACTCAAAAGGCAGGTAGTCAAACTTGACCACCCCCTAAACCAACATGGCTGCCGGTTAGCGAGGCTCGAATTCCCCGGTAAGGCCTAACGAAGAGCACGGCTTTTCGGCCGAGTGAGAGAATAGAACGCATACGCCTATTCGACGTGTTTTAAGCGCCTTCAGACACTCTAAATATCCGACCCCAGACACCGGTACCGTACCTATATCCTGTAAGGACGGCAGTGGGTGTGCCGGAATTGCCGCGATCGCCCCCGACGGCATCTCGCTAGATTGACTATTTTTACCACCGGCGGTGAACGCTCAAAAAAGAAATCGTTACACGAGGAATGGGCATGCTGACTTTATTGAACACAACCTATGCTTGTCGTGTGTGGCGATGAATCGCTGGGCGCCTTCGTCGTCACCGACGAGAGGCGTTCAACTCCGCACCAACGCTACCGCTATTTTCTTTCTTTTCTAGTTTGGGTTTACCTTTACCGGCGTGGTTACCCATTCGTGCGCGTCTGTGCCTGCACTTCGCACCTCTTCGACACAAAACGAGCATTTAGGTGGCTGAGTCGGCTGAGTGGCACAAATATTACGATTGTTATCGAACTGAGAAGCAGGGACGTAGGAAGACCAGTGAACCGCAGGCCAGCCAGGCCAGCTGTTTGTAAAGCAATAGCTACAGGACTGCTCGACACTTAGCTAATTGAAACAAGCGGCAGCTTGCGCCACCTAGGAAGTGTAGTACTAACCGCTAGGTGGCACTAAAAGAAAATACTTATGCACGCACTCGTGTTATTCAACTACCTACTACACACACAACACACACACACACCACCAAGATACCGAACACTACTACAGGCACATACATGTCAGCAGTACAACAAGGCACAAACAACTGCAACACAACACATCCGCGACTCTCTACTCTAGCTACCCCACCGACCTGAATCGTATATAGGCCCTACCACATTCTGACAAGGTTTAGGCAAGTGACTGCTACTGTTTACTACATGAATACAAAAAGTGTTTGCAAGCATTATTGGTATACAAGTGGTCTATGTATTTAAATTGGCAGGCTAGACACCTCTCTTAATCTAGCGCTTCGAAGGGCAACATGACGTGAAAGCAATCGGCTAAAGTAACACCGCACGGCATGCCCCCGATCAGTTTCGGTTTCAGATTCACGCAGTGATTAACTTACTCTATCCTTGCTGCCTTACGCTCGTTCCGCGCGTGCAATAGCAGCAAACGTTACAACAATATCTGAATTCCTGGACAGTAATCGGCTAAAGGTATCATAATTCGTAATCTTGTGTTGTTCAATTCGTTCTTTTTTTCCCTTAACTGTCGCGGGCAAACGCTGGCGGCGTGCTTTCCCGAGTTGGTCGAGTGACCTCGCTCTACTCGCTTTACTTTAAAAATCCCAAATTAAACTTATGTAAAAAAAAACATATTGGGGTACAATTATATATATATATATATATATATATATATATATAAAAATAGCACAGCCGAGATTTTTTTTATGTGCTCCATTTGGAGAACATATATATACCCCTATGTAATTATTTTAAATCTTTTCGTTTTGTGATGACAACAAAAGGTTGGCACTTCCCAAGCATGGGGAGACTTCATGTAAACAATGTGTTAAGCTTAAAAAAATAGGGCATTACAACCAAAACTATACTGTTTATATATATAAAGTGGTTTTAATGGAGACAAAGCGTTCAGGTGGAAATTGTTTGTATTCTTTTATTTTCCAAACCTGCTATACAATTTTATATTGACAATATTTTCCTTTAAAAAATAATTAAACGTTTTAAAACAACCGTGTAGGTACTTCTGAGTCATTGTTCAAATGCAAATCTGAAAAGAAGTATTTTTCCAGCACTGGTCTATCGAACTATAATAATTATAGCAATGATACTTTCTAAAGCCAGAAACAACCTTGCACCCTTCTTACTGGCTGCCACCTTTGAATATGAACCAATAAACTTACATGAAAACAGGAAACATTTAATTAAAAAAAAACAATGTTATGTATGCATTACAAACATTAATTAATCAAAATATGAACACCAGTCATTTCACCATTCTAAAAAAAAAATATCTGAAAATATGTATAACACAAAAAGGGATATGATTCGCACCAAGCAAGATACTGGGCTATAGAACCAAAGTTTCAACAATAAACAAAAAATATGAGGGGGTACCCAAAAGTAACTGGAATGAATTTCAACTTCAAGAGACCAGGCGTTCGTAGTACCAGCATCCGC
Source organism: Ixodes persulcatus (assembly GCA_013358835.2). Lineage (NCBI taxonomy): Eukaryota > Metazoa > Arthropoda > Arachnida > Ixodida > Ixodidae > Ixodes > Ixodes persulcatus. The sequence continues at coordinate 298,517 of JABSTQ010010412.1, forward strand.
TTCTTCCAGCGCTAAGCAACATCCTTCCCAAGTCAGTTTTCCGACCGGTGTCCTCTGCAAAGGATCTAGCGGCATGTTGTGAATTTTTCCCCAAGCGCTTCAAAATCATTTTTCGTTTTTTGCAATGTCCGACTTGAAGGACCTTACACATTCACAAAACGATTTCCTTCCAAGACTTTTCATATGAGCGAACAGAAAAAAAGTCACACGGGGCAAGCGAAGTCCTGAGAATACGGGAGGTGAAGAAGCGGTGTCATGGCCAATTTTGCTAAAAAAATGGTTGCACTGACAGGGCAGTGTGTGCTGGGGCATTGTTGTAATGGGACTATCATTCCCTCTTTCCCTCACATCGGGGTATTTCTGCCTTCCTGAGTTTCGCACGTGTCGCAAAATTCCCAGGTAAAACACCTGATTAACAGATTCACCAACAGGAACAAACTCGGAGTGAACAATGCCCAAATGTTTCGATGTTTTATCAGTTCAGAAGGTTGAGGGCTGCCCTGAACGAGGTTGGCCGTCGATCAATAATTCACTGTCCTTAAAGCGAGCCGAGAAAAGCACTCATAGACATGAGATTTCTTATTAGCATCTTCTTTGCAAGCTCTCTGAGACATTACAAGTTTCCGGCAGTTTTTTCTAAAACGAAATTTCACGGCCGCATGCTGTTCCTTGATATCAGACGTTGCAAAAAAAAAACAAAAAAAAAACAATTTTGAAGCGCTTGGAAAAAAACATTTATAGCAGACAATGCCAGTCGGCAAACTAACTCGGAAGGAGTGCTGCTAAGCGCTGATAGCTGAGGAAGCTGGTACTACAAACGGCCCGCCTTTCAGAAATTCATTCCGGTTACTTTTGCATCCCCCCTGGTATGATTCACTGCGCCAAAAGCTTTCAATATCTGCAATGTTTAAAAAAAAGATGGCAACCAGTCAAATAGGCTCAATAGACCTTATGCAAAATTGCTTGGTGATCTGACAACACTGAGAGCGTCGCCATTTTAATGTTGGCAAGCGTCGTCGGTACCAAAGCACAGTGGAGGCATCGGAGAGAGCCGTACGGGAAGTGTGCGATAGCACAGCAGCTGTGTTTTCCCCCTTCTGACCATGACATGTCGACGAACAGTTTAAACAATTCCTACCGCGACTGTCTGATGAAACTCTAGGAGGCCTCTGCATGCTGGCAACAACCTCGTCAAAGCAGTGCAGCAAGTCCTACGCCATCACTGCGGAAGCTTACACACTGCGGGTTGCCGCCAGCGTGTGCATAGGCCTCCGAAAGTTTCGTCAGACAGTTGCAGTAAGTTGTTTAAACTGTTTGTCCACGTTCCATGGTCGGAAGGCGAAAAATACAGCTGCTGCGCCATCGCACACTGCCTGTACGGTTGTTTCCAATGCATCCACCGTGCTTCAGTACCGACAACGCTTGCTAACATTAAAATACCGACGCTCTCAGTGTTGTCAGACTAACAAGCAATTTTGCATCAGGTTTATTGAGATGAGGCAATTTTCTCTGTAACATCAAGCAACATCGGCCAGGGTGTGTGCCCAAACAATGGCGGACTTCGATAATTGGTGCTGCAGCTACCACACTCCGTTCACCCCTAGCTGAGACTGCGATGGAAGCAGTGTTGTACGGAACGGCGTTCCTGGAACGCGTTCCTTTTAGAAGGAACGAAGGAACGCCGCGTTCCATTTTGCATTGGTGGAACTGGAACGGGAACGCGTTACATTTTTACTGGAACGGAAAATGGAACGGCGTTCCTTGTTTTCGTCAAGTGGTGTATTTTGTTTTTATTTCTAAGAAGGAAAACTGAAATTCTAAAAGTATAAAAACAATATCTTTACGAAGAGCAGGATCTCGATAACTTTTAGGTTACTTATCTTAGGGTTTATTTTGTGGGGCCTTCGCTTGGTAACAGTCGGGTGCAGGAGAGCTAGTGGACATCGCTTCTTTTTTCAGTGTCCGAGACTGCGGTACAAAAAGCAAACCTTTTAGACGAAGAAAACTACACAGAAAGAGGGAAGTTTCAAACTCAGCTACTTTCTTTGCTTCCACGAATCCTCACGCACTCAGAAACCTAAGGCCGACTACAGCCATCACTAAACTTCAGAAAACAGACCTACAGTTACAGCAAAAAAACAGGTTACGAGACATCGAACACAACCCTGTATCCCGAAGATTGGACACCTAAAAGATACACAAAAATTAACCTTTATTCATCCTCCCCTTGTCCCCCACCTTTAAATTGAACAACGAATCCCACCATTAGAAAGAAGGATTTGTTGTTTTCAAGACTGATTTTCCAAAAGCCCTACCCTGTTCTTCACTTGCTCGTCTTCCGGACAGCAACACCGAGAAGAAACTGTTGTTAAAGGGAAACTGAAACAGTTCTGTATTTAAGGAAAATACCGAAATTGCCTTCATTTGGCCTCCAGGATCACGAATATCGAAATTATTTTTCAAGTTGGTGCACGAAGGCTGCAGAAATTAACATTTAAAATACCGCTGAAGCCCCTCCTTCCCGGGGCGTGACGTCATATTGGGAGTTTTCGGAATCTCCACTCTTGCTCGTCTTCTGCGCCTGTCAAAGATATGCACGCGCACTCTTGCTATTTTCACAAAAGGTCATAAAGAGACGTCACGACTTTTGTCCATGCAGGGGAATCTGCGATCTGGCATGCTTGTAATTGCACGCGCTGCCCACACCAGCGGCACGCGCTAGGCGACACAAAGATCCTATCAGGACGTCACGACTAGTCAGATGTTTTTCGTGTTTTCTTGCGTTTAGCTATAGATTCGGGGAAAACGAACGTAATATTCAGATTCACGGGATAAAAATACACCAGAATTCACCTCTAACTCGTTTTCTTCAAGAAGCGTTTCAGCTTCCCTCTATGATTGAACAAGGAACTTTGTTAGGTTGCTGTGAAACGCTCGTGCAATTTGGCGCAACAGTACATTTGGCTCGTCTGAATCGTCCACCACAAACATGAATACGGTTAAAAGCTGAGCATTTTAAACTTGATTATGTCAAAAAATGAAACCCTGCTTCCGCTTGTTTTCTTCTCCTGGGGCTCTTCCATCACGGCATTCAAATTATTATATTCCCATTTGATGGGATAGATAAAAACAATTTCCACGATCTAACTATATATGGTAATCAGCAAAATACAAATGTAACGTATATGTAACGATACGTTCCAACGAGTTCCTTTTTCACACATGGAACTTGTAACGGGAACGCGTTCCAAAAATCAGAAGGAACGAGGAACGAGCTTGCGTTCCTTTTTTTGAGGAACGTGTACAACACTGGATGGAAGCTACGTCCTCGTTAGACCAGTTATGTGTCTCTGTTTCGCCACGTCATCACGCTCCCGCCCATGCCCATACCCACGCTCAAAGAGCGGGGTCAGGTGATAAGAGCAGTGATGTGATTGGTCGTAGTCATTTTGGAGCAGCTATTGGAGCAGCCAAAAGTTCATTTTGTAGAATCAAAAAGAGTTTTTGAAGCTTAACCGCACACTTCATTTTCATTTATATCACTACAAATGTGAGGAGGAGAGATGGCAAATATTAGGAGGTGAACAAACACTAGCTGTTTAATTGCTGGAAGTACCAGACACGGTAACAAGACGGCTGAGGAAGGACAGCGCAAACTGCCGTGAATGATTCTTTTGGGAACGTAATCCCATTGAACAAATATTAAAATACAATCATTTTGAGTACCTAGATTTATGTGTCCTTCAAGTTAGGGGGGGGAGGTTGTAACAAAACTGCAATTTTTAAATCGAACAATAAACAAAGCATAAAAACAGACCTACAAAAGAGTCCATATATACCCTCTTGCACTACGTCTCGATCTGGAGGAGTACCTTTCCCCTTAGCACGCGGGTGTGCTGCGGCAAAGAAAGACACGCAACATCGCAACGCCATAGCGTTGACAGCTGCTCTTAACGCACGAGAGCTTGTACCGCCGAGGTGTGCCATAGAGCAAGGAGCTCGCGCTTGTAGCCTTTCCTGCGGTACAACACAAGGTGAAACAGAGTATAGTTCGCAATTGTTGATTCACTGCAGTACACCAGTGTGCGATGAGAAGCGCACTCAACAAAGCTAACTAACCACCAGAGAAGATCACGAGACTTATTGCGAAACTTCCGAGTACTGTCAGTGCTTGGTGCTAAATCAAATCTAAGAGTATGTTATTTGAGGCGATTATCGAAAGTACTGAAAACCTGCACTAGCCTACTCTAAGGATCTGCTCCAGTAGCGAGGCCTGCAGCTGTTATATTTGGTGCAAATGGCACAGCAATCACATCAACTGGGTGATAAAAAGGAGGTGGCTGATTGGTCCGGCAGGCACTGTAGTCTCAGCTTAATGGCCGGTTCACACATACAGCGGAGCGCTACGTTAGCGCTCCAAGGAGCGCTCATGTGGCGCTTCATAGCGCGTGATGTAGCGCTCGGTTAGCGCTTCTGTAGCGCTCTGTTAGCGCTACAGAAGCGCTTTGTTAGCGCTCTGTTAGCGCTACAGAAGCGCTTTGTTAGCGCTCTGATGGCCTGTTCACACATACAGCGGAGCGCTAAGTTAGCGCTACGTGAGCGCTCCAAGGAGCGCTCATGTTGGCGCTTCTGGCGCGTGACTTAATTCTAATATAGCGCGCGATTAGCGCTTTGTTAGCGCTTCGGTAGCGCTCTGTTAGCGCTTCAGTAGCGCCTTGTTAGCGCTCCAGTAGCGCCTTGTTAGCGCTCCTTGTACCGCGATGCTGCGAATTAGCGCGTGCACTGCGGTTCCGGTTCCTGTGGTTGGGTGTGCATCAGCAACACCATGGCGGACATGTGGGAAGCTGAAATAGAACTGCGACAATGCTCCTACATACGCGATTAGTGCATATGTGTGTGGACAGCTTACGCCCAGAAGAGCCTTCTGGGTGCGCGAAATCTTTCGCCACCGAGATACCAACGGGTACCCGACGAGCCTTGTTCCTAGTCTGAGGGACCGAGACACAGAGCTCTTTCGAAGGCGATTATTTTTAGCTGCGTGTCTTCGAAACCGGGACATGCATATCAAATAGAAAGCGATGAGGTCGTACCCAATCAATTAGTCTCTCAGAGTTTCATGACTCTGGACCGCCTGCCCGACCCTGTGCTTGGAGAGCGGCTCTTTTACTTCCTCTTCTTTCAATGCCAAAAGAAAAACAACAACAAAGGAATTGCTGTGCACGCGCTGTTCCGCAGCTGCAAGCACGGCACAGGGAGCGTGAGAGCGCTAACAAAGCGCTTCTGTAGCGCTAACAAAGCGCTTCTGAAGCGCTAACAGAGCGCTTTTGTAGCGCTAACAGAGCGCTACTGAAGCGCTAACCGAGCGCTACATCACGCGCTAGAAGCGCCACATGAGCGCTCCTTGGAGCGCTAACGTAGCGCTCCGCTGTATGTGTGAACCGGCCTTGACGCTCCCTGTGCCGTGCTTGCACCTGCGGAACAGCGCGTGCACGGCAATTTCTTTGTTGTTATTTTTCTTTTGGCATTGAAAGAAGAGGAAGTAAAAGAGCCGTTCTCCAAGCAAAGGTTCGGGCAGGCGGTCCAGAGTCATGAACTCTGAGTGACTAATTTATTGGGTACGACCTCATCGCTTTCTATGTGATATGCATGTCCCCGGTTTCAAAGACACGCAGCTAAAATTAATCGCCTTCGAAAGAGCTCTGTGTCTCGGTCCCTCAGCCTAGGAACAAGGTTCGCCGGGTACCCGTTGGTATGTCGGTGGCGAAAGATTTCGCGCACCCAGAAGGCTCTTCTGGACGTTAAGCCGTCCACACACACATGCACTAATCGCGTATATAGGAGCATTTGTCGCAGTTCTATCTCAGCATCCAACATGTCCGCCATGGTGCTGCTGATGCACACCCAACCACAGGAACCGGAACCACAGTGCACGCGCTAATCCGCAGCACCGCGGTACAAGGAGCGCTAACAAGGCGCTACTGGAGCGCTAACAAGGCGCTACTGAAGCGCTAACAGAGCGCTACTGAAGCGCTAACAAAGCGCTACAAAAGCGCTAATCGCGCGCTATATTAGAACTAAGTCACGCGCCATAAGCGCCACATGAGCGCTCCTTGGAGCGCTCACGTAGCGCTAACTTAGCGCTCCGCTGTATGTGTGAACAGGGCCTTTAGGGTGAACAGAGTATAGATGGTGCACACTTTTGAAAAGGGTCTATTCAAGGGTAGCTGACAGGCTGTCGGTGGCTGCAATACAAATAGCAAAAGCGCATACTGCAATGTTCACTCGTCTCCTATCATTTTTATATAGCCTTTGTTCTTGCCATGGGCAACACTGGATTCCCACCGCTGCCGGCATGTCGTGGTCGAGACAGGTTAACGACGACAACTGGATTTTTGCATAAAATACGTGGTCTTGTGGGCTGTTGGGGCTAGTGGCATCGATTACATGATGGGCCTTGTCTGCTAACCTTCTTTTGCGTCTTTTTGCTGGTGCTTGCAGCATGAGGTGCTGTGCTCGGCCGTGGGCTCCGGTGTTGCAAACAGCAGTTGTGAATCACCATTAAAAGAAAAGAAAACAAAAAGAAACAGGGTGACAAACCTGTAACAATGTAGCAAAAAGAGATATTTTACGCTGGCTTCACACGAAAGATCTTTTGAACGTTTTGACATTGCAAGGCAAACACAATTTTGGAAGTTTCAAGGTCTAAACCAACAAGCACGCCAAAGGATTGAATATCCACTACACTGCCTGGCCATGATCTGACGAGCAGCTGAAATCTCGTTACATCTTGAAGTCGCAATAGCTCCAATTCCAGTCTCTCGAGTTCACAGCAGCAATTGCTGAAATAACAACATGCTATTTTTGGTATGATCACCACCAAACATACAATTATTCATGCTGTATAGACCCAAACTTTTGGAGTCATAACATGCAACAATGAATATGCCTTACGTTGATGCACCTGGAACCATACATTACAAAACCAGAAAAATAAAACAATCAAATTTTGTTGTCAATTAACCTTCTGAACCTGCAGCGATTATGAAATTACACTACGAGCATATACAGATTAATTAAAAAAGTATGTTTATTATCTATCTTGAATGAACTGCTATGTTTTATTGTAAATATCACATTCTTGCAAGCACATCAAACGCAATGATTGAAATGTGACAGAGGCATCTTGGGACATTCGGGATGTGAGTCACCTCACCATGGCCATTGCTAGCCTGGCTGCAAGCATGCCAGTTGACAGTGTCACCAAGTACTCTAGCCAGGAAAAATACATTTGTCTCTTTTCATTTATGCCAGCGCACCAGCAGAGCCAAATGTTGCCCTCCTAGTGGTGTAGATACTACGCATCTGAAAGAATGCATGAGGATCACACCGTCCTTGCTGTACAGGTCATGCCGCACCAAGAAATGGGGCTGCCGTGGGCACACCGAGATACCGGGTTTGCCTAGACAGTAGAGACAGCTGTCTCAACTTGTGCTCCAGCTGTCCGCAACCATAGATGGCAACAGTAATCTATTGTTGCCATCAATCGTCCCAATAAACAGATCTCACTAAGCGTTACGCGCATGTGTGACGCCGCCATACCTTTAGTTCACAGGAAGCAGGCGGCAGTGCATGAGACGGCTCGTGTCGTCTCGTCACGTGCAAAGCTCCAGCGGGGTTCTCCCACATGCAAAAAGACTAAAGTTCCTTTGATGCATTGCGGCAGCGGCGGCTTAACGAAATTGGCTGGTGAGATAGGTCTATTCAAAGAGAAAGACCCTGAGGCTGCTGCGCATCCAGTCGTTCTAACCACGCAAAACCCTATTCGTGCCAAGGACATTGGATTTTTATGGACTGAGATATTTTCATAGTGAAGCATTTGGTGTTATCATGTCACACCCTAGTGGTTGTCAACACCCATGGGCTATATAATTCTTCTTCCCTTTCAAAGTATTCTGTTACATCTGAAAGATAAGAGGTTGAAAATAGGGATGGAAGAAGCAAATCACAAGAAAGGAGAGGTGAAGCAAAGTGACTGACCGAATCGTCCTGGGCGAGCCAATGCAGGACATCTGTCTGTGAGGAGTGCGGGCTGGGGTGGTGTGTTGCCCAACCTGGGGGCTCTTGAAGGAAACCTAGCTCGGGCTTGGCTCAACTGCCAGGACCCCAGTTTCATCAGACACGGGGACACCTAGCACAGCCAGGCATGCAGGGGTTCTGAACCCATGCTGGGCTCGGGGCTCATGGTGATTGGTGACGCCACTCACCAACACCCACAAGCGCACAAGTCTCCCTGTGGCGACGCAACCCCGTAAAAAGGTATTCAGTACATGAAGTAGATACTGATCGAGCCAAGTGAGACATACACTTCAACTGAAAAAAAAAAAAAAATGAAGGCACAGTTCAGACATATGATGGATGCCCAAGTGCGGTTTGTCTGTCACGTCCAATGTTTTACATGCTCCAAGTGAACTAATAGTGATCATAGATGAACTCACAGCTAAAAAGTAAAATGGTGCCCAGAATACTGAAAGCTGAGCTAAAGTATGCACAGCTTTCTGAACCGGAAATACCTAATAATGTTTTCGTTTCACTTGTCTTCTCATTAAGTGTCACCTCTTTTCAGCTACAATGGAATGTGCTCATGTGCAACCTATAACTTCATGCTAAATCTGGGTCATTCCTTCTCTGCAGTGTGCTGGCTTGCTCAAAATGAATCAGGTGGTCTTATCTCAGTCCTCAAAAAAAAAGAAAAAGAATTGTCAAGGCTAGTGCAAGCCTTAGAAAAGCTTTTTCTTGAGGCTTCCTTAGATAGATCGACAGAGTTACTTTCGAACAAACGAGACAAAAATAGATTATGGACAACAGAGTCAAGATTAGACATTCCACTGAAACGAATAGCCAAGTGAAATCACCACTTAGCTGAATGCTCAGAGCGGTCGTAACCTGCCAACTCCATAGCCTCCAGCAAAAAGCTCTTTGATTGCACCAGTTGGCAAAGTAAACGTGAAACACATGCACGATAAAGACAGGCATTGTACGATGGTTCACACATCAAGCGTAGCTGGCGTCCTACGACACTGTGGACATGGCACGTCCCGATGTCGCATTGTGGTGAGCTAGCTGACGCAAGCAGAAATTGCAAACCGCATATTTTGGTCATTCCACAGCAGTGTCAGCTCTATGCAGTTTCAATGTTCTCATGTTCTGCGAACTTCCTGCAAGCACCATGAGTGACAAGGAAGATGTTGTGATATCACCATCTATAGTACAAACAAACAGAGCATTGCTACAACAACAATGATGCCGAGAAGCGGTGTGCTAAAATGCTGAAAGGTAGTGCATGTTTTGGTTTTGCTGCATATTGGTTTGCTTCAAAGTTCAGAAGGTGAAGAGGAATTGCAACGGCCAGGGTCCTCTGGGGGTAACAACCGCTACGAAGTCTCGTAAGCAGTGTGGAAGGTATTAGCTGTGCCGGGGCTCACGTTTCGTAATGACGCACTGTGCCTGTTGTCAGGCGCCCGTCACTATATACCTCGAACAGTGTGAGAAAGATGTGGGTAGGTAAGCAGTGAGAGCCAGTCAAGCAGCACCAAAACAGGACCTGGAGGGTACATGGGCTCATCCAGCTTTAACGCCAGGAGAGGCTTGAGCCAAGCTTGGCCTTGAGTGGAGCCTGAGCAGAATGCACAAGGGGAACCAGACAGGCCTTCCTTTAATGTCTGTCACAAAAAGGTGCCTACCGCACACATATTGGGTATATAGGAGGTAGAAGTTGAGACGCAGTCTTCCACGAAATAAGCTTCAGTCACTTTCCATGATCCGAAGTGGTGCTTGGGGTCTCGTGAAATGACAGCCCCGCCATTTACAACGACAATGCAAAAAACAGCACCAAAAATACAAGAACGCACGAGGGAGGCTTATTTTCGTCGTTCACATTTTCTTCCTTGTATAAGGAAGCAACAACCCTTGTGGTGATTGCTGGCAACTTTCATTGAGCAGGCATTATCAGTAACTATGCTCTGCTCCATGACACCTATCCAGGCAGGTCAGTCATGAAGAGCTTGGCAAACACTATCCTCTGGTACCCCGGTGTTAGACAAAGACAATTTAAGACCATGTAGAAGGGGGCAAGACATGTGCCCAGTCCTGGTAAATGCCTCTGGTGTAGGTTCGGGTCCGCTGTCAGATACCAAGCAATGCCGACACGGCTCATATTATGCAATACTGCTGGAGAGTTACGTAATACTGATCGTGGTCCACTCAGACACAAAGCATATAGAAGCATCGGCCAATATACAAGTGGAGGAGATGCCAGCTCCTCCGCGTACGGGGCAGCCGTCGCAGAAGCTTCGTGGCACGAGCGTGCTCGTGCACGCTGGTTCTTCGCCGTAGGGTCTCGAGCAAGGAGGCAATGAAGACAGCGGCCGTCTTGTAAACGGCACCTTCTTGAAAGGCCGGAGCTGGGCGGCCATCTTGCACGCTGACTATATTCCATTCATCCCTAAGCTGAGACTGCGGTGGAAGCTACGTCCTCAATGGACCAGTCATACATCCCTCTTTCGTTACGTGATCACGCTCCCGCTCATACCCACTTGCCGTGGACTGGGTCAGGTGATGAAAGGAAGGTGGCTGATTTGTTCGGCAAGCACATAGTTCCCACTGCGTCTCAGCTTAGGGGTGAACGGGGTATAGACCAACTCAACTTGCTGACGTCATACGACCGCGGTGGCGCTGCTGTCGGTACTGCGCATGCGCTAACGCTTTATTCCTCCCAAATTTGGCTTCTGCGCATGCGCAGTGCCCACACCTGTTGTGGGCAAAGCGGGCTTGTTTGTAAACAGTGTGTTGGTTTATAGGGCTGCACGTCTCAATGCAATGAAATTTTGTAAAGTCTAAAACCGGGTACAGCAGAGCGACCGGCCAAGGAGAAAAGATCAGAAGGTTTGAAAGGCCACGTCTTGCAGGGCAGACTGGTAAAGTGAACGATTGCGAGCACTGGAACACTGTGAAGAACCTCAGAGGTTATTTACTGTCCTGAAAGACTGAAGGAACACAAGCATGGAACACTGCAAGAGCCTCAGAAGCTTATATACTGCCCTGAAAAAAACTAAACAAGCATGAGCGCAAGAACGTCGTGAGAAACCGCAGGGGGCTCTTTTTCTGCCCAGGAAAGAGTTAAACAGTCGAAAGAACGGGATGGGCAGACGCATCAAAATATAGTAGCGACCGACGCACCAAAATGTAGTGGTAGCTGACGCACCAAAATGTGTGATTCTCTGATGTAGAGGCGATCATGTTGGTGGTTCGACGATCAGGCTGCTACTTGGCGGCAGGAGACATCCAGGAAGGGCCGGTAGAGCGGCAGGGCTGGGATGCCCTGATGGGTGACGATGCAGAGGTGATTGACTTTTAGGTTTAGGTTTAATGAATCATGGAGCAGAACATCAAAACTGAAGAACACGACGGGCGAAAGAGGCACGAGTTCAGGCTCGAGCTGGCACTTGTAACAACACAAATAGTGCCCGTGGCGACGCAACAATCTAGTAAGAGTAAAGCTATACGCACTACGTCGTGCACTTCGACCGGAAATAGCTATACGCACTATGCAGAGAGCATATACCATTTGGGTCACCCTTTTCGGACGGCGCGGTATCACTGATAAGCGCGTTAACCAACTCCCCCCCCCCCCCCCCCGGCCTGCGTTGACGCCACTTCGCTGTGACAGTGTGCAACTGCTAATTACAAAACTTAACCCGTCCAGCCGGCAACCCGAGCCCCGCAGTCCCCGATTGCACCTCCGGAACAAAAGTCGTACACCATTTTGTTCTGCAAAGTTTCGTCAACAACAATCGGTTGTTGTTGTTTTTTTTTTTCAGTGTTAATCATAAAAAATAAATGTCTTAAATATCGCCAAATGCCCAACAACAACAAAAAAATGTTCTAGAAAAAAAAAAAAAGGCCCATCGAAGAAGGCCCATCGCATGCACGGCCGTCTGCCTCCCGTGAACTAAAAGTATGGCGACGACACGCATGGGCCGACCACTTAGTGAGATCAGTCTATTGGCTATAGGTCAATCTGCTTTTTCAGTGTCTTGCATGTGTACCTTACTGATAAAAAACGAATGTAAAATTAAGAACTAATTTCATCAATGGGAGTTTAATCTCGCACTGTTGGCGGCTCGACGACTCAATTATAACGACGCATACCATCACCAAAATAGTATACTGGGTATTTCATCGAAAAAGTTTGAAATTTCCTGCAAATAGTGTGGTTGAGAAAACAGAAATCTGTATTTGCAACATGCAGCGAGCCACGGCGTACGTCAGGAATTTCGAAAAACATGCAAATTGGTAATTGACATTTGTAGTTGGAACCCTATACACGAAAATACATTTATATTTAAAACCCCATATAAAAGGACAATTTCGCATAGCTTGCACGTGACGTCATCGCGCAGTTCCGATTGTCATTTCTACATGTTCCTGAGGATAAAACCAAATTCGGTGGTGCGAGATGTATATATAGCCTGCAGAAGGTATGCTCGCAGCGGCGAGGTCCTTCGCAATGGGCCCTGATGTAACATCGGTGTAAGCCATGTACATGAATGAGGCACTCTTTTCGTTTTGCATTAGACAGTTTTAGGGAACCGTTTTTGCACATCCGATACGGTACGATGGGTCCTCCGGTACGAACTGCACATATGCTACCGCAGAAGACTCGCACATGAGCAGTTCGTGCCGGAGGGCTCAACGTACCGTATCGAACGTGCAAAGAACGTTTCCCTGAAACTCTCCACTAGGTTCGACCGCAGCCAGCGCTACGATTTGAAGGAGTCAATCACAGGCACAGCTAAAAGTGCGTTGCCTCGGCGCTCGACGCTTTTATGCGTTTGAAATTAGCGATTAAACCAATCACGAACGAAAACAAAGCCCGGATCACGTCTTTTTTACTATGTCTCTTTCGTTTAGTCAGCAAAGTGCTATCTACACGGCAAAGCGTTATTACGATGCAATCTCTATAAATTGTACTTATTATAAAGGGTGGTTCAAGTCACCAGGCTCGATCTAAAATGGACCGTAAAAATCGGCGCCTGCACGTAGCCATCTAAACTTTTCGTCAAGGGTGTATTCCACAGGTCGCTTTTTTCTTGTAAAATTACAAAGCGTAGCTCTCTTTCTGTAAAAATATAAGGCCAAGAAACTTGCCAGGGTCTACGGCGGGCAGCGACGCAGACGACAGGATTCCAGTAGCAGGGTGTGTTTGGCGTTCGTACTGATAGATGGCGTCGGAAGCACCGTCTGAAGGTGCAGCCGACCAGCGAAAGAAAGCAGACGACACGCAGACGAAATCCGTTGGCAGCAAAAGCGTCGCCGTTATGCAGACGCGTTTTTTTTACATTAAGTTTCGCTTTTCTTGTCCGCATTTATTTTTTAACCGAAGGTACATTTCAAAAGGATTAGTTCATTTTAAAAAAAACCACAGTGGTCGCGAGCCGTCGCGATAAGGCGGTAGCGTCATCTACCAGTACGAACGCTAAACACACCCGCTACTGGATTCCTGTCGTCTGCGTCGCTGCCCGCCGTAGACCTTGGCAAGTGTCTTGGCCTTATTTTTTACAGAAAGAGAGCTACGTTTTGTAATTTTACAAGAAAAAACCGACCTGTGAAATACAGCTTTGACGAAAAGTTTAGATTGCTACGTGCAGGCGTCGATTTTTACGGTCCATTCTAGATCGAGCCTGGTGACTTGAACCACCCTATATTTTAGCATTGGCTGCGGGCGGAGTTAGTGTGAAACGAAGTATATGGATACCAGGCAGGGCAATTCAGCCGTAAAATGTAGCGGTAAGATTACCGACCAATGTTTACGACGTAGTTTGTTTCAGGGTGCAAAATTATTTCTCTTGAATGTTGCGATAACTCGCGCTCATTCGCTTCTCTATGCATTCGTGGAAGCCTGTCGTTCGTAGGACGTAAGGAATGCCAAAATAAATTAGCGCCACTTTTTTTTTCACAGCGATGATGGCAACTAATATAGCTTGTCAAAATTTAAAATTGAAGATTAATAAAAATAAATCCGCAATCTGAAAGGTTTTCTTTGTAGTTTTGTTGGACAATATGTTTGATGATTTCGAACAAACACTTCAGGTCCCATTGAACGTACGCTCTGGCACAGCGAGAATTTTCGTTGGCAACAAATATACGTGTACATGTCACCGACAGCTTAAGAAACGGGAGGGCGAGGCTTTAAGATGTTCACACGTCTTCATTCGTGATTGGTTATTCCGCTTTTTTATCGGTTGATTACGCCACCTGATTGGCTGCGGATTAATAAAGAGATGCTTGGGATACACCACGCCCTGTGGTTCTCGAGCTTCTAACGGCAACAGCGACGCTGGCACTCGAGTATAATGGACGACCATTTTCCTCGTTCCCTAGGCAGAGGTTCGGCAGCAAGTTCTACCAGTGGCGCAACGGGTCGAACCTTCTAAACCCCATGCTGGTTGCGCACCTGTCTGACGGCCGTGTCCGGGTGGACCTCGGAAACAACCTGCACATTCTCAGAGCGCAGTTTTATGACAGCGGCATCTACAGGTAAAACTACGGCCTCCCTGCAGAGAGGCAATGATTCTGACAGGTTGATGTGTACGCAGTTGCTACGACGGTGCTTCGCTGGTGGCCACCGTAAAACTGCGCGTCACGACTCCAGGCATCTTCTCCAAGCTGCGTCAGGCAGCGTCTTATTTCAATGTCGCGGTCTTGCTCGGCGTAATCATCCTTGTGATGCTGTCTGTTGTAAGGGGTTCACCGACATAAGGGCCTGTGTGTCTCCTGCTGAAGTCTCGTTATTATGTTTTCTTTTTTACTAGGGGCCAGGGTATTGTTGGTAACGTCTTTAGCTAGACAATGAAATTGATATATATATATTTTTTTAATCGTGTGAACCGATGTTTTACGCAGACCATCATAGCAGCAGAGTACCAAAAGTGGAGTGTTGGAAAATGTACCTCCGTCTGATTAGCACATTTATTGACCGCGGTAGTTTTAATTACAAATCACCTCTTGGCGTGTTGCAATATAATATACACTTCTCAAAAGTACACTAAGCAACATTGAGGGTCGCCACTGCTCGGACGTGAAGAGCGCTATTGGTTCCGAGTTCACGCCGAGCGCTGCCGCAGTCCTCGTGTCCAATACATGCGCTAATGAAAGAAGCAAAAAAGCAATGGCGCACCGTCGTTGGCGCGAACCTTTGTAGAATGACTAGCGCACAATAATATGGCTCAATATTTTTCTAAATTATTTAAACATCAACTTATAACAATACGTCCGCATTTAAATACATAAGGATTCAGATTTTTAAAATTTTATTTAAGTTACTGCAGAAAAATAATGATCTGTAAACAGGTTAAGAAAAGAGGTAATTGTCGACGTTCCACGCTCTTTGTTGAGAAAAAGTTGAAGAACAAGCAGTCACATGATTTGAGTCTAATTGATGCTGAAGATCTTCATCACAGACACCTGCCTGAGCTGGCAGCAGATATTATTAAGCTATGAACATAGCTGTTCTTACACCGATTGGTTATAACTTTTAAACCCATACTCACATATCCCAATTCACTGTACTCAAAGCTTAAGAAAAGCGATCGCTTAGAAATTGTGTGCAATCGTGAGCCACAGTCGAGTGTATTGCATGAGTACGTTACAGCTATGCACGGTGCACGTCACGATCAGCAGAGAAAGATTTAAAAACAAAAATAAAGACAAAAAATTCCTTCTTTTTTTAAAGTGACAAGAGAAATGCAGTTACCGATTCACTCTCTTCTGTAGAATAGTATTTTAATTAAACCACACAATACCTCATACTTCTCGAAAACCGAATTTACTTTTTATTTTATCATATTAAATCAAACGTTAAATGAAATTAATAGAAAAATGTAATGAAATAAATTTAGATACGAGTCTAGTTGTCTTTCTTGCTGTATTAATTTCGCATTATTTCCCTTCTACTACGTGATTGCTGCATATTTCAAATGCGGGCCCGTTTTAAGAAAAAGCTTGGGCATTCTCTATTCTTTTTTTAAGCTTTCTGTGTTCTTTAAGAGTGCGATGATGTGGTTAGCCCTGCGAAATCGTCACCCTCCAAGCATACCGCAGTGTTATCCAAGAACGGTCGCTTCTAGCAGAAATTTTATCGTCAAGGTCAAATTGTCGGATTTTGTGGCATAGACCTCCAACACTCAAGGACTCCACCGTGAAAAATTTGGATCCAACCAATGTTCTTCAAATACTGTAAACGACGTATTTTTCGCTGGCTCAATATTTAGCGATTTTAGTCAAAGCTGAAATTTTGGAATATTTCACGGATTCTAACTTTCGCTACGTGGTAGGATCTCAATGTATATTCCAATGTTTTTACATTATCCCGGATTTGTTCGTGGGAACTATTTTTTGCGAATTGTACGTGATTCGCGAAATTCGCGGAAAACAGGTCCTCGTGATATTTAAGGCGTTGACAGTGCGCTAATAATAACTACTTTATATTTTTTTAGGATTGACTGTTAACTTGATTGCCACAGTTCAGCACAATCTATTTCAGTCAATGAGGTTAACTGCCGCTCTGAGTGCTATGGGACAGTCTATAATTTCTGTTTACTAAAAAGGTACAGAAACAAAATGACGGAACCGCGAGCTCCCTACCCCTTGCTTCAAAATCGGCCACCGAGAAGCGCAATGCCACACCCTCCTCTATGCTCACAAAGCCTGGCAATTCGACGACGGAGCCATAGAATGCCCGGTCGCAGATTTGGAGCGAGAGGATCTGGTAGCAGAGAGCATTTCTGGCATTCAGCGCATAGGTTCTGCAGCGGCGAGGACCCGAAACATGGTTTTCCAACCCGACGAGAAACGAAGCGGTAGCGCGAAGAACGCGGGGAGCACGAGCGGACATTCCATCGCTCGGACGAAGTGTGTTCCGGCGTCTCGCCGCAGCGGGGCGCCTGTTACATGACTCTCCTCTCATACGTTGTCTGCCGCACTGCCTTTTCACTTTCGGCGGCCGCGTCTCGTGGCGATCTGCCAGGCTTTGTCAGTACTATAGACCTTTTTTGCATAACCTCAAACCAGCCAGTAACTGTAACTGACGTACCCTCGACCTGGTGCATTTTTGGATTGCCCGCTGACACAAGGTATGCAACCGCCAAGGGCATGGGCGAAAAGGCTTAAAAACGGACGTCGTGCATGAGGTAGTTCCGAGTGCTCCTTTTTACCGTGCTGCAATTTCCGAAAATCTACGATTGTCTGGTTACCACTGCGTGTTCGTCGGATGGATAAATAATTTTAAAAAGCATAAGAACAATAGCAGAAAGTGTGCCATGAGTACAAGAAGCTGCAGCGCGAGTGTGGCTGCAATGTTATCGAGCTTCGCATTTTCCCCAGGAATCCTTATTTATGAAGTCCGTCGATTGCGAGCTTGAATCGCGAGAGATTCGTATCAGACACAACGTCACGTTTAAGCTCACGACCACTTCGTCTACGACAAGAGGACCGATTTTAATTCCCGGTGCAGGTGGTCCAATTAGGTTATCACTGCAAGCCTCATGGTATGTGAAAATTATGAAAAAGTCTACATTCCACCACTCAAGATGGAGCTATCAAATGCCGAGAGCTTACCTGCATACACTACATTAAACTGCTCATATATACTTCGCTGTGGAAACTCAATCAAAACACCCCACCGTCTTCGTCCTCGTTCTCTCGAGGAGGCAAGGTGATGGCCTGTGAATAGCCAGCTGGATTCAACCGGACAAACTCCAACCAAGTTATTGCAGCCCACCATAGCCAAGTCTAGCCAAGTTCCCCCATACCCACACCGTTGCCTACCCAGATAGCTGTGCTGCCAGAACTAGCCGGTATTTCTTTTTCTAAACCGCTAGACGGCGTCGTCGGCTCCGGAATTCTCAAGATGGCAGCGCCGTTAAAGAAAAGGTCTATAGAGGAGGCTATGACAATGTGTCTTGCGCTCGTTGCGTCAATAGTTCGTGCTCGGCCAAGGCTATTGTAGTTGCGAGCCTTGCGGCTTGGTAGCGTCAACGTGTAATAATCTCTAAGAATCTGGCCTAGTAGTAATATCCGAAGACTGTACGGCCCATAGCCTATACACGTTTTCTGTTACATGTCGTTCTCAGTCACGTGGGTTCCGTACCTGGTAGGCGGGACGAAAAAATAATAAATAATTTCAACATGGAATATGCGACAAAATATACGTGAGGCAAAACTACAATGTTTGACAATCACACATTTTTTTGTAAACACCATCCAGTGGCATGGAGAGATCAAAACGATGTTTCACCGCATACTAAAAGTGATAACATTCAAGATTACTGCGCCCTTGTGAAAAGCGTGTATTGGGTGTGTAGTGCTTTCGTTGTTGTAGACGGAAGATGGTGCGACCGACTCCGAGTTTAGGTGAAAATTCATTTCAATCCACGTGCTGTTAGGCTCGCGCCAACGAGTAGATTCGGCGTCTTTTTTGGTGGCGGCACTGGACGTATGGACTGCTACATTTTATTGACAGCACCACACTACACATATGAGGACGACTGCCGGGGCTGCACCAGGGACTGCGACGGTGGTGGAAATGCCAAAAACGTAGACTTGCCAAGCGGGCGGGGTGAGCGAGGTGGTCGCAGAACGTTGCTGAGAGATGCTGGTGGCAGACTCGACGGGGTAGAGACGGTGGTGAAGGCTCCGTATGCGGGGCCGTGATAGATGCGCCCCCGCATAAACATCCGATATGCCATGCCGTTGCTATGCCCCGGGCCACGGAGAACGTTCCCCTGGATGGCAGGTGCTCGAAGCCGATTATGAAGTCCGGGTAACCAAATTGCTGCGCGTTCGTTGTTGTGGATGGAAGAGATGGTGCCATCAACTACGAGCTTAGGTGAAAACGTTCTGTTTAATCCTCATGTCTTTGGGCTAGCAAAATTGAGTAGATTCGTCGCTTTGTTGGTGGCTACGTTGAACATATTGACTGCTACAGGAGGTACTCACTGGACGCCATAATTAAGGGCGCTGTTTAGAGCACATGCTCAGACCGAGCTTACATTAATAGGATGCCAAGACCGGCAATTTTGATGATGTGGAATTCATATTGCAAAATAACTCTGGGGGCTTGCCATCAGTACGCGCTCAGCAGTCGCGCCCACAGCCATGGCCGTCGAATGAACGCAATTCACGGCCATGCAGTTACTCTATGTGTCACGAGCGTTAGGTTCACCGAGTTAGTTCCACACCGCAGAAGTAGCAGCTTGGAGGAACCAATAGGTAGAAATAACCGTCAACGTGCTATTCACACCGCATCTCGGGGGGGGGGGGGGCGGTATGGTTGGCCGTTGGTCTGGCGGAGGTGCCCGCATCCTCACATCAAGCTCCTACCAAACGTCTGCAAAGAACGGTGATCTTGATGGTGTGGGATGTATCTGGCGGAAGCACTGTAGAAGCTCTGACATTCACAACGTAGTAAGCGCTTTAACGTTCTCAGCCGAGTCACACTCAGGACTCCACGAGCGATCCATAATGCCCTGATCTGGTGTTGCTTCTTCGGAACTCATAAGTTGCCGGCATTCCAACGGAGCTTCACAAACCTAATTTTGAAATCTGTTAATTCATTTTCTACTTAGTTTCCATGCCTTCTCCGTCGGCAATTCAGCAAAACTAGTATCGAATAGTGTTTCTGGGCTGCTGGCACAACAAAGACCACATATAAACAAAGAAAAAAGTGCAAACACTCTGTCTCCCTACCCATTTAAGATTTGTCTGATATTTGGTGTAATTGTCATGAAATTTTTGTGTTTATATGTCCTTACTTCCAAATTGCGCGGTATTGTGCAGCGCCCTGCTAACGTTCTCCGGAAAATAAAACTCTGCATGTGACGTGGCGGAAAGAGACAACGAAGCCACGCAATCCTACGGTATTGAGGTACACGCGCGAATTATGCTGGCGGTGAGAGGAACGACGCAAGCCGGGCGCCGGCCGCTTGCGAATGAGCGGCTCTCAACATTTGGCTATGCGGCATTGCTATGTTTTATAACACTGAACTCTTTCAAATCAAATATAGCAAGGCCGGATAGCCGGATGTTGTTAGTCGCTAATCTCGGAACCGGCCGGCGCACGGCTGGCATAGTTCCTCTCACCGCCAACATGACGCACGCGAGCAGCTCGAGACCACAGCACGCTCCTGTGGCTTCGTTTGCTTTTTCCACCACTGTATCAGACTCATTTAATTAGTTTTTTTAAGTCGCCGGTCAAAATTGATCACGGATGGAACAAGATCTATCTACCCTTTTGTTATATTTGCGTTTGTAGGTAGCACACTACAATAAACCTCATCCCCCCATCCCCCCGGACCCTCGTACGTCTCCACCATGACAACAAAAGCAATAAAATACAGTGCAAGGATCCTTCAACTTTTTATCTCAACGTCTAACGGGTGTGAGGAAGAAGTTAAATTATTAATAAGTGAGACCACTCGTTTTCGGTATTTCTTTGTTTTTGGGCGTGTTTCGAGCCTAGCTTTTCAAAAGTGCGAGTGGTGCAATATTGACGCTCCGTTCCGAGTCGGGTTAGTAAAGTTTCCCGAGACTCGCGCTGGTGTACTAATGCGCGTAGACATTAGGAGTGGAGGGAGCCGTTCGCGTTAAAGCGCCCTTCGTGTCTGCGCGTGTATGCTTGCTCTAAATTAAAATGAATGACTGAAGGCAGCACAGCTCGGGTGAAACGCTGGCGCAGGTTTTGTGCAAGGCTTCGTTCGGTTCTCCGTCTCGACGGTTTCCGCGTAGAAGTCCTAAATCTAGAATTAGTCTGGAGTTCTGCCTTTTTCGCTTAAAATTTACAAAGTGTGCTTTACATATTTTGACTGAAGAATACATTCCCCGAAACAGCATGTATTTTATTTGGTTCATTTTATTTGTATGTTGACCATATCGATTATCAAGTAACGTAAAGTCGTGAAGCAATATTATCCGCCAATGTATATGCGCCATCTTTTCCAAGATGGCGCTGGACAAGGACGTGTGTGCCGATTGCTCCAAGAAACGTTTCGGTAGGCAGCATTCCCTTGAATGTTGTGGTGATTGTGGCCAGCGGTTTCATTGCAAATGTATAAATGTAACCGCAGAAAAATCCGACCTGCTCATGGCTAGCGGGCGAAGTAAATACAAATGCAAGTCTTGCACCCGACGGCGAAATTCGATAACCGAAACGCCCCCCTCTTCGGAAGAAGCCGACGGAGCCAATGAAACATCGAGGGTTTTCGACGCTGAGAATGAAAACAAGCTTATCAGCATTATGGAACTGCTACTCGCAAAAGTGGACACGCTACCAGCGACGCTGTCATCTCAGGGGCAAGTGATTGCTGTGCTACGTGAACAAAACTAAGAACTTCGAGCCGATGCGAGCAAAGCGCTAGACGCCGTAAACCAACTGAGGGCTGTGATTGAAAAAACTTCCCACGTGCCTCAAGGAAAATAGCAGTCTACTGTCGCCAGCGTTGTGCAGGAACCTTGAAGAGTGGGTAGGTCAACCAGCGCCATCCAACAGATTGAATCGTCACGAAACGGTGCGATATCCCACGTCAAGAAAAATCAGCGGAGCGATACCAACCAAGCGACGACAGATGAGCCCAACGACGGTTTCACAGTCGTTACACGGAAGAAAAGTACAATGAGAGCTGGCAAATGCAAGTCTTCGGTCATTACGAGCCATCTTCGCCCCGAAAGTCTTTGTTCGTGACTCGCCTTCACCCGGACACAACATCGAAAAGTGTTGTGAACTCCTGGTTTCAGTTATGAAGGCGACCTGTTTTGAGTGCACCAGGCTACGAATCACTGTACTACCAAAATGTCCGTAGCATACGTGGAAAGGCTGCGATATTCATGGAGATATTCCTTGCTTCAGAGTATGACGTATACTGTACTTCTGAGACCTGGCTGCGGGAGGATATTTCCAGTGCCGAGTATTTTCCATCCCAGTACGTAGCTTACCGCGGTGACAAAGAGAACAAAAGTTGCAACCATATTCTCGGGGGAGGCGTGCGAATAGCGATCCAAAGTGATTTGAAATCTTTTCGCAGACCAGATTTATAAAATTACCAAGAGTCCGTGTGGATCGAAACTAATATTAACGGACACCCCAATATTCTCTTGGGAAATTATTATTTTCCTCCGCAATGTGACTATACTACTTTTGGTTCAAGTATCAATCATGCTTAAACATGATAGACTTCACAGACTTCACAAAGTACCGTGTTTTTATTACTGGCGATTTTAACCTGCCTGATATGAACTGCAACACAGGTATCGTAAACCCAAGTAACTCGGAGGTGTGCCGGAAAGCAAACGATCTGTCCCAACTAGTAAACTATTTCGAATTATTACAGAAAAATAGTTTTATGAACTGCAAAGTCAATTTGTTAGACCTGTTTATTACAAATGACAATGAGTGCAGACTCCAAGAAACTAGCGTCCCACTGGTTCCGATAGACACCTGGCATGTTCCTTTTGAAGTAACTTGGACGATGCTTACAAACGTGGTCCAGCGTGTCCGCGACCGTCGTCTTTTTCCTACTCAAAGGGAAATTACCTCGGATTTTACGAATATCTTGGAAATGTAGACCGGTCAGTTATAGCGGCATGTAAAGATGCAGACTCGCAAGTATCATTACTTACAGACATAGTGACAACAGCAATGAAAATGATTATTCCGGTTTTTAAATATGGCGTCACTAATCACTATCCACACTGGTTTTCACACAAACTGAAAAGCGCCATGAGGAAAAAAATACGCTATCATAGGCGATACAAAAATACAAATAATCCGTTGTGGTACGAGACGTTTAAATCGGAGCGCAAGGTGACGAAACGCATATATCGTCGCGACCACGAAAACCACACTCAAAACGTTGAATCGGGCCGAAAAAAAAACCCGCAAAGCTTCTGTAAATACACAAGAAATTTCTCGAACAAAAATGAAACGATACAAACTATAACACTTTTTTGTGGGTCGGAACAAGTCAACAATCCGAGCAATATCGGTGAAGTTTTTGCAGATTTCTTCTCCTCCGCTTTTAATTACGCAGCAAGGATGTCTCAGACGAGCACAATGCGTGATCATGAAAACGAGTACTTATCAATTTCCTTGCTTAGCAATGACGACGTTTTGGTACCGATTCGGGCGTTATCGCCCAAAAAAATCGGCTGGTGCCGACGGAATTCCTTCTTTTATACTGAAATGTTGCGACGACATTTTGGCTCCGATTTTAACCTTGATTTTTAATCGGTCTCTAAAAGACACGGTATTTCCAACTTCTTGGAAACTTTCACTCGTTGTGCCAATTTTAAAAAGTGGCGCACCTCTGTTTGTTGGTAAATATCGTCCGATCTTATTGCTATGTTCTGTTGCTAAGGTATTCGAAAAAGCCATGCACTGTCGTCTTATGCAGTTTCTTTTCTCGGCGCATAAGCATACAACAACATGGCTTTATGGCCAATCGCTCTGTAGATGCGAATTTGGCGGCATTCACCGATTTTGTGGGTTCAGAGGCTAGGGTCGAAACAACAAGTTGATGCCATCTACTTTGAATTTAAAAAAGCGTTTGACCTGGTAAACCATTCCTTGCTGGTTCAGAAACTTACAGTCTATGGTCTCTCTATTCCACTTTGCAACTGGTTTAAAAGTTATCTATCTGATCGATAGAACTTGGTTATTTACGGTGGTGTAAAGTCAACTGCGTACTGTTCAACAACGGGCGTCCCGCAGGGTTCAAATTTATCACCTTTGCTTTTCAACATATTCGTAAACGACATCAGCGCGTGCATTAGTCATTCAGACATTTTACAATTCGCCGACGATGTTAAGCTTCCCCGAGCTATAACTGATATTTCTGACTGCGACAAGCTGCAACAGGATATTGCGGCACTGGCAGGCTGGTGCAAACAAAACAGCCGGGTACTCAACCCGATTAAAACAAAACTGAAGTCTTTTTCAAGAAAGCATTCCCGTATCACTTTTGATTATATTTAAGAAAAAAAGCTTGGTTGAGCGCGTTTTAGTGGTGCGAGATTTGGGCGTATTCTTAGATAGTGAACTGAAGTTCTCTGAACATGTGGCATTTTTAACCAATGCATGTTACCGCACCTTGGGAGCAATCACGAGAATGACTCGCAACTTTAAGACTTATTCTTGCTTTTTATACCTTTATCAGTCGCTCATCTTATCTAAGTTAGACTTCGCAAGCATTATATGGAATTGTTTAAACAAGACAAACGCAACGGAACTGGACAATGTACAGAAAACGTTTGTTCGAGTTCTCTATGATCGTTATTTTAACAGGCGGATTTACTTCAGCCATGAGCGCTTATTAAATATTTTACATCTTCATTACCTGTCCACAAGGAGGCAGACACGGGATTTTGTGTTTCTACACAAATGTCTTCACGGTTTTATTGATTGTCCCGAACTAACCTCTTCTGTTTGTATTGCCGTGCCAAGCAGGGCGCTTCGCTCTCATCGTGTATTCAGCTGCTCTGAGCCAAAGAGCATGCGGCCGCTGGAACGTATTCAGTACGCTTTTAACATGTGGAATGCAGTAAACACGCCGGAGGCAGATATTTTTGATGGAATGTTTCCTTTGTTGGTACTTTTGAAACAATATAGCTGGGGAGACAACCTTCTACACATCAGTTTTTGCAATGTCGGGGATCACTTTTTTTTTGTTATTACACATTTAAACTTTAAGTAGGCATGTTTTGCATCAGTGCTGTTATCAAGCATTCAAACTTTTTCTTTTCTAGGCATGTTTTTCTATTTTGTATTTTTATGTTTTGTGTTCTTGCATGTATACACTTTGGTGCACCGTCTTGTAGGCTCTTGGGCTGTTGAGGGGCACCGCAAAATAAATAAATAAATAAATACTCGGTGACTTTGCTGCGCGAAGCACATCTCTATAGGAAAAGCAAATAAAGAAATCGATATTGCCTCCGGAGACGTTGGTAGAGTGTACTAGAAGGTACGAGTGGGACGAGCTGCAGGTTCCGCTCATGCTTTCAGTGTCACTTCAAAATGTGGAAAGCGAACAGGTGAAACCAAGCCACTTCGATCGCAGCGCCACCTTTGCTGTTTGCGATCGAGCAACGACACAGGTCAAGGTCATATGGGCAATATAGCCCATATGACACAGGTCAAGGTCATATGGGCAATATAGCCCCATAGGGGCTATATTGTACTTTTTATGATTTTGACGTCAGAGGTAACGTCAAAGCAGCGAGACACGACGTCATGACGTTACGACGACGCCACGACGTCATCGTGGACTACTACGTTACGCAACGCCAAGATGCTGTCGTAAGGCCGTCGGGACATCTAGTCGCGTCAAGGAAGACGCCGTTTCGCGACATCAAGTCGCCGTTGTAACGCAGTCGTGACATCGCGTTGAGAACGACGCCGTTACGCGACATCAAGTCGCCGTTGCAACGCGGTCATGACGTCGCGCGCCGCGTCGAGGACGACGTGGACGTGGTCGCAGATGCCGACATTGACGTCGGCGCCCCACGCAACGTCAAACATCACTATGATGTCACGTTAATGTCGTCCTTACGTCATCGTTAACGTTAACGTCCCAACGAAGCCTTGACGGTGTGTAACGTCGTCGCCTTCGCCAGCATCATCGCCGACGCGCAGTCACGACGAAGTCTTGACGTCGTTAACGTCGTCGACGATGACGTCATCGTTGACGACCTTAAGTTGTCGGGACGTCTTCGTGACGTCGAGTTGCTTCATGTCGACAACGACGTTGACGAACTGACACCAAGCGGCCTTATGACGTCGCATTGACAAGGGCGCCGTCATCTTGACGTCCCGTGACGTTGTCGTCGTCGTCATCAACGTCAACGTTGACATCGTCGTCGTTGTCAACGCAATATGACGTCAGAACGCAGCCTTGATGTCCTGTAACGCACGTTGTCAACGTCGATGACGACGTTGACGTTAAGGCGTCGTCCTGATGTCGCATGGCGTTGTGAGAACAAGTCAGGATCTCGGCGAAGAGCGGCGCGGCGGCCGCCGCGCCGCTCTTCGCCGAGATCCGATCACGTGATGAGCCGGATCACGTGTGGTGTAGAAAAGTAGGCGTGGCACGCGCCCCGGCGTACGTTCCCCTGCTCTTGAGCGCGCCACGCGCCTCGAACGCGCGGCGCCGCTTTTCGCCGAATTCAGTCACGTGACGAGCGGGATCAACATGCCATGCAGGAAAGACGGCGCTACGGAGATGAACGCGCAACTCTGGCTCCCGTAGGGAGCCTATACAGGAACTCTACTCTGGTTGAGGCTGTACCCCGTCACTGGTAGCCGAACCCCAGAAGAGGCTGTAGTCGACGGTACCAGATGGAATCTGTCGCGCATTACAATTCCACGGTCCGTTTTCACCTGGTAGGAGCGAGGCGGACCTGCTTGAGACTGCACCATTCCGCTTGTCCTCTGGTCAATTATCCAGACGCGTTGTCCGCTTTGCAGAGGTTTCAGCGGACGTGCGGCATGTCTCGTGTCGAAGTTAGGTTTCTGTTTCTCCTTGTTTCCTTCCTCCCACTTAGGTAGCTTCTGAGGCTTGGGAGTAACAGGTTTTAACAAAGAAGGAACGATTGGGACAGATGTTCGAATTCTTCGGCCCACTAGAAGTTCAGCTGGGCTAAATTCGTTTGCAAGGGGGGCATCACGGTATGATTGTAATGCACGCTACGCATCATCCGTCTTCTTCCAGCTCCTCTTGATGATCTTTACTCCGGCTTCCAGAAAACCGTTGCTTTGTGGAAACATTGGGCTAGAAGTTTTGTGAACAAAACCCCATTCTTTGGAGAACTTTGAGAACTCTGATTTAAGTGATCTTTGGAACTGTGGTCCGTTGTCGCAGTATACGGTTTCTGGCGTAACATGTCTTGCGAAGATAGGCTTCATGTGGCCGACGACAGAAACAGCTGACAAGCTGGCCAAGGGAGCAACTTCGGGGTATCTGAAGTATTAATCCGCTACTAGCAAGTACCACTTGTTTTTCAAGTAGAAAAGATCTACGCCTACTTGCTGCCAAGGCCGTTCAAGAAACTGAGTTGGTATCAAAGGCTCTCGGCGGTTGACTGTTTCCTGAATGCACTGTGTGCACCATTTTACCCGTTCTTCTATCTGCTTAGACAAGCCTGGCCACCACACAGATTCACGGGCGCTTGCTCTGCATGTAACGATGCCTTGGTGACCCTGGTGAATGCTGTCCAAAACTTGATTTCTCATTGCCTTAGGAATGATTACTCACAACCCCCTCATTAGAAGGCCATCTTCCACTACAATGACACTTCTGTGCTGCCAATAGGCACTGAAATCCTGTTCTAACGCTTTCTTGGCTGGCCAGCCCTCTGTACCGAAGTGCGTTAGGAATTGACATGTTGCGTCAATTTTCTGGTTAGCTTGGATTTCTTTCAACTTTTCGTCGGTTGCTGGAAGATTTGCGGTGGGACCTCGCACGTATGCTGATATCTCGTCCTCCATCTCCTTGTCCGGTGTATGTTCCAGGAGATTTCTGGAGAGGAAGTCAGCCGCCACTAGGTCGTTTCCGGGAACGTGTGTGATACCATAAGAAAACCTCATCATCCCGAGTTTCATTCGCTGCAGTCTTGGCGTGATGTCTTCCAAGCTCTAGGACAAAAATATGGAAGCCAGCGGTTTGTGGTCTGTCTCGATCTGAATTTTCATCCCAGTTATAAAGTCTTGAAACTTTTCGCACCCCCAGACCCCCGCCAGTCCTTCCTTTTCGATCTGGGCGTATTGTCTTTCTGTTTTGTTGAGTGTTCTTGACGCGTACGCCACCGGTCTGTAGATCCCGTTCTCTTGCTTTTGGCGCAATACTGCGCCAATTCCAAAAGAAGAGGCGTCTGTCGACAACATGATTGATTTTTTTGGGTCAAACAGAACAAGTATCGGGTCTGATGTCAAAACCAACTTTAGCTTTTCAAAAGCCCTCTTTTGTTCGTGGTTCTAGACCCATTGGTTTTTGGAACTCAGTAATCGACCAGCGGGTGTGACTTTTGGGCCAATTTGGGAAAAATTCCCGAAGGTAATTAACCATTCCAAGATAGCTCTTCAGCTCCGTGATACAAGTAGGAGCTTTCATATTCACGATGGCTTCTACCTTCTCTTCATCTGGACGAACTCCTTCTTGGTCGATGATATGCCCAAGAAACTTTACCTGAGTTTCTGTGAACAGACATTTAGTTTCGTTCAGGGTGATTCCTGCCTGCCTGAGTCGAGAGTGGACGTCTCGCAGGTTTCTGTCGTGTTCTGCTCTTGTGTGATTCGTACACAAGGATGTCGTCCATGTTGCAAACTTGTCCTTTGATTCCGCTCAGAAGCTGGCTCATCTTCTGGATGAACTCTGGAGCAGATGTAATACCGAACGGAAGTCGCTTAACATAAAGCGTCCAAATGATGTGATGAAGGTCGTCAGAAGGTAGGACTCTTGAGCAAGCTCAAACTGCCAGAATCCAGAATTTCCATCAATTTTTGAGAAGAACTTCGCATTCCCAAGTTGTCCCAGTACGTGGTCTGTCACTGGAAGCGGATGTCTTTCTCGTTCCACATACTTGTTCAACTATGTGAAGTCAACGCAAATTCTTTAGCTTCCGTTTGACTTTGGCACGACTACCATTGTTGAGCACCAGTCTGTGGGCTCGTCCACACTTTCGATTACACCCAGGGTGATCATACTGTCGAGCTCTTCCCTGATCGTTTCCATTAAGTAATTGGAATTCTTCGTTGAATGCTCAGAGACAAGGGATCTGCATCGTTGCGTAAATTAATCTTGTAAGGCTGCTTCACGCAGCCAAGGCCTTGAAAACGTTCCGGAAACTCGCCCTTTGGATCGACTATCCCCCGGTTTTGCGTCGATTACCGCAGTTAGTCTCTGTACAAGTCCCCAACTTAACAGAGTGGGCTCTCGACAAAAGTGGTCCGTCTAGCTCTTCTAGGACATAGTCATCAGCGGATATGCGCTTTTTCTCTATGGCGGAATATTGGCTCTCAGTACACCCAGTACGCTCAACTTTGTTCGGCTGGGCCTCTTTACTACTTTTTGGCCTCAGCCAGAGGCAATGGACTGAAGTACTGTTTGTAGATACTTTCTGGAATCGGAGTGATGTCTGCCCCGGTGTCTATCTTGAAAGATACGGGAGCTGTCTGCACTGTCAGTGCAATCCTCCATGCGTCTTCCTCGGCTGATTCTATGACTCCAAAAGGCGGGCTCTTCGGCTTTGACTTCTCTGACTATCATGGAGCTGCGGCAACCTTTGGCGAAATGCCCTATTTTCTTTCAGGTGTTGCAGGTTGGTTGTTTAGCAGGACATTTATTTCGTGAATGAGGACTTCGGTCACACAACCGACACGTTTCTTTAGTACCTTCTTTGGAAGACCTTCTCGCATTCACCTTGCGCGTCGGTAGTGACGCCGCGGACACTCGATTGAGAGTGTCTTCTACGTGAAGACCAGCTTGCGGCTTCTTCACAGTCTCCGACTGATGTGCCAGTGTGGTTGCTTTTTCTAATCTCAGCTTCGCGTAGAGCTGCATCCGCTCGGACAACTTCCTGTCTCGGACGCCCACTACGATGCGGTCCCTGATCATTTCGTCGTGAAACTTTTCGAACCGACAGAACTTTTCCAATCCGTGAAGAGCTGTTATAAAGTCTTCTACTGACTCCGATGACTCTTGCACTCGGGAATGAAACTGGCCCTGTCGTAAATTATGTTCCTTCGAACAATGAAATGCTCTTCGAACGCATTTCGTACTGCGTCGTACTACTGCATTTGCGTCTTTGTCAGCTTCAGCGAGAGAAGAATATCATCGCTCTTGTCTTCCCTCCAGTAGACAAAGGCGCTGACCTGTTCGGAACCGCTTTTTGCTTGGAGTTCACTCACCACTCGAAAGCACTTGAACCTCCGAATCCACTGGGGCCAGTCCTCTGACTTGGAAAAGTCTAACTCTTCCGGCGAATGGCATGCGAAGAGTGGAGCCGCCATGGCGATCCGAACACCAGGTTCTTGAGAACTGCCGACTTCTGTTGCCATCGGTTCGTAGTCGTCGTCCTGGTACACTTCTTACTGAAATCCTCTCAGTGTGAACGTCCTTAACCAGTCGCTGCCACCATGTTGTGTTAGCATAGAGACAAAAACACAACCATTCCTTCTCGAGCCCAGACAAAGAGTGTTCATTACTTCGTCGTCCTCTAGCAGCCCCTCCCACTTTCGGCACGCGATAGCACGCGTAACCTAGCTTACTAAACAGTCTTTAATCATTTATGGGGGGTCCACCCAGCAAGTGGGGCCAGGTGCGAGATCGTCGTGGCACGCCACTGCGCGCCACAAGAAGGTGGTCGTCACCACCTTTCTGACAATATATAGATCATGACCTACTGTAATCTTGATCTTCCTACAGAATTTCTTCCTATGGGGGACGCTGTGGCCAACGAAGTGCCTCACTTTTGCCATTGGAAGCTCTCGGTAAAAGCTTTTCAGCGACCCAAACGCCGTTCACAGCCTGTCTAGTGCACAGAACCGCACAGCGCGCGGCTCGTGATATTTGTTTGTCGGGAACACTTACCTTGGCGTGGCGCCAGCAAGCTGCAGCAACAGAAGCACTTAGCAAGGCGCGTCGTTCTCATGCTTGATTTAATCTAGAGCGCCTAAATGAGCTTCGCTTAGAGTATCGGCACTCCGTTCCCCGACATTGTTGTGGGCGCCGCCATTTTGGCTCGTATGCAGAGCAGACGCAACTGCCGATCGTCATGATTCAAAAGTGCGACTTCCTCAGCATTAGATTCGGTGTTAGGAAGGTCATGTAACATTGCTTTGCTCTGTCGCGAACTGTTTAAACATTTGTGGAGGGCAGAAAAGCGCTTCCTGTGATTTCAGATAAAGCTTCAGATAACTTTCAACCATCTTTTTAAGACACAATATGGCCAAGTGTCGTTACTCTGAAGCGTAGCTTATTTAGTGGCACTAGGTTCATCGAAAGAGCGCGTTTTTCAGGCACGGAGGCGCAAGTGCAATTTTTAGCTCCGACTGCACTCGTGCCATTTTCAAAATAATTCGCGTTCTCGGATCACAAATGAAGAGCAACTGTGCTGCCAGCCGGCGCGTCTAGTGACGATTCAAATCTGCGACGCGCCCACTGGCTAAGAAGGCTGAAGAACCTGACGAGATGCCACGATGAGAGCAGGTCAGGACCAGACAACGCCGCCGCGCTTTGTGCGCCTTGGATTAATCTGCGGATACCCAGGGGGAAAAAAGCCTTTACGCAGTTGCTTAAACTCTGTGATAGCTATCCATAAATTAAGAATAACTGGCCGGCCTGTCATTTAAACTGTCCCTGCCCTCAGTGCTAAAAGAATTCTGATCATGTAACGCTGTGAGTAATTGTTTAACATTGGCATTACTATTGTTATGTATTAAGCATGAGCCTTTTGAACCAGTCCTACTTCGCAGTTGTAAAGTGAGCTGAGGCTTATTTTTATTCGTTTCCATGTCTCATGGCCAAACTAAACACCTCAGTGATCTAAAATGAAGCACCTGATAAAAACTAGTTTCTTTGTTTTTACTTCTTGAGTTATTTAATTCCTCAATCTAGAATTCCGGAAACCCCCATCTATTACGTCATCACGCTTTTATGAAAATCTTTAAGAAGCCAAACACGAGCACGACAAAATGGCCGACCCATCGTTCAATCTGACCATGTTGAAATATGTGTAATTAGCCTTCGAGATCCCTGAGGTGATCAATGCGCACCGCCAATCTCAAGTGGTTGACGCGTGGGTTCTGTTCACGTATATGTGCGTCACCAGTAGCTCAAGACGATTCTCGTGTCTAGTTCCGACCACATTTTCTGGAGACGCAAGGGGCGCACTGGGGCCTGTCAAAACAGCTGTCATCAGGATGATCGTCGTATAACAGCAGTATGAGGCTCGGTCTGTGACGCGTAAGTAATTCAATTTTTGCGTGATACGAGCAGTATTAAAGCCTTACTTAGTTTGTTCAAGTCAGGAGGGGGCAGGTAAGCAGCATTATTGTGAAGCCACGAGCGAGGAAGCGCGATTCCCACACCACGGTACCAACATCGTTGAAAGTTGCAAGTAGCGTAGGCAACTGCTTCCTTCGCACGAGAACAAATGCAGTCGGGCCGCTTTTAACAGAAAGCTGGCTCATCGAGAAAGAAGTGAGCGGCCAGGGAGGAGGTCCTCCTCACAAGGATCCGGACGGATTCCGCAGTCACCCCAACAGCCTTGGCCTCCCGGCTTGCCAGCACGGCTTGCCCCTACTGCTCTGCAAGGGCGTCCGAAGTTTGCCTCCGTTACATTCTCTGAAATTGCCCAACGAGGCCTCAACCTGGCCTCCCATGAGGACTACTACAAATGAACCAGAGTGAACGCGCATGCCGGAGCCCTTTTGGGTTTCATATGGCATGCGCAAATAGCGCACCTAATCTAAACAATCAAGCTCTAATTGTCGCACAAAAAAAAGAAGAAAGAAGTGAGCGGCCTGGGATGTCAATTTCAGGAGGAAGAGAATGTCCACAATGTATCAAAGCGCCCCGCAAGGGATTTATTTCGTTCATGTACAGGTCTGGAAGGTGATTCCATCGCCCACCTCTTGGTTCAGAATCACACCAAGATACTTAGGCTTCTCCGTAGGCTTTTAAAGTTAATATAGGAGAACCCTCTGGGGGTACTACCAATCGTTTTGTCACTTTTATCATCTAAGTAATGTTAATTTCAATATTGCTTCAAAATGCGCTCTAGATTTTATTAAAAACCTCCAGAAAGCTTTGGGGGAACTCCAAGAGTTGTCGACCTTCATTACGTCTTCAATGTGAACCTAAGAAATAATCAAGACTCTGGTGTATTTCTGAAACTCAGGTTTGTCTAGCGAAATTTTTTCATTGATTGACCAGCAGGCGTATCCCCCTTAACACACGTATGAAGCGTGAGGGTGCGCTAAACTTTCCATTGGTGCAACATCAGAAATCCTGGCAATGCGAAAACGAGAATGATAAGAAATATTATCAGTGTTTTTGCATCGCCAGCCATCCGTCTGGTGCACGAGTGAGAACTTGAGCACAGCCCCCGACCATCGGTTTGATATTTTTGGACTGAAAAGACAAAGAAACATGACGCGGTTGAGAAGAAAACAAATTTGGTAGTATCTTGACACCTCAACCAACTGACCCGCATGTTATTGTGTTTGTTTATTGCCGTCTCAGTAATTGTTTTTTATTTAAAGAGACACTTCATCGAGAAAAAAATTTAAAGAGACACGTATATTTAAAAAAAACAAATTGGCCATATATATATATAATATATTCCGAGCAACATTTACGTTGCTTGACACTGATGGAAATGGGCTCACAGTGGTTCGGATCGAGTAATGAGTGACTCAACAATTTTACATTGCAAAGGAAGCCACGACGTACTGACTCTTTGCAGTGTCGAAGCTATACAAATGACGCAGCGCTTTTAAATTCAGAGCATCATTCGTCCAAACCTAGTCAATGCTAAGCGTGTCATATTTTAGCGTGGAACGTGATTGCACCCGGCGGTCCGTGGTTTTGGCCTTTAGTCCATCGTAGGATGAGACGAAGTATAGATAGAGTCAATATTGTTTTCAAAAATATCCCGGATTCCATTTCCGCTTCGGTTTGAAATGATAAGCAACATGGCTGCCGGCACCTGTGGAGCCCTGAACGAACATAGCTCGTTGAGCAGTTCAATTTTTTGAGTGCGGGTCGTTTTGAATTGACAGGGGTGTTTAGAGGAAGAATCAAGCGACACTGTTTGCAGCAAAGAACTGTCACAAGTACGCGTCTTCGGAAGCGCTGTGCGGGTTCTTGGGTTCGTAGAGGGACTGGCCTCTATGCTTCGTCTCACCTTAGCATGGACGATTGCTAGCCACGCTTGCAAAAAGTGCGGGCTAGTTGCTTGGATGAAGCCTAGGCGGCTGCACAAGCGCTGGTCCAGCGAGTGGTCCAGTCGAGGCGGTCAAGGCTAGCCGCTCGCGCTTGCACAGCCTTCGGAGTTAATCCATGCTAAGGTTGTGGGTTTCCTTTTATGGAGGTGCCTCTACTAATAATCGCCGCCCGATCGGTATGCGCTCCGCTCGTCACCCAGGGAGTGACATGGCACAACGAGAAGACAGCGAATGGTTTACTGTACCTCCCGGTTGCCCGTCGTTCAGAGCCGGCAGTCCAGGCACGCCGACCCTTGTTGTCACTCGTCGATCAGAGCTCACTGTCAGAGTGCGTGTCCAGGCCTGCGGATCGCCTTTCCCACGCCAGCGCTGCGTAGGCTGGCTGTCCTGGGCCATCATTGCCCGAGTCTCGCTGCGGAACCACCCCGGGATCGTCGTGGCCTAGGCCAGATGGCCAGGGCTCGCCGTTTCCACCGGTCTTGCTCCAGACCTCACGGGTGGACCGCTCCGGGGTTCGCCATGGGCCAGGCTAGGCAGCCCGGCCCCGATGTTCCTGCCCTGCTTTAGTCTCGCGTAGCACGCACTGTCCCGCGCCAGCTCGTGTATTCTCCGCCGACCGCCTGTCACGTGCCCTTTGCCTCGTCTTTCTCCCTCGGCTCCCACAAGGTGAGACGAAATATAGCGTCCCACGTCAAATATGTTGCTTGATCTAGGTTGATTTGCTTCTTTCTGCGAGTTGGTGATGAATGAATATGTTTGTTCCCGTAAAAGCAAACCCGCTGTTCTGTGAACTCTGCAGCCGCTGTGATTACAGTCATGTTTCAATACATAGAAGATACCTACACATGTAAGAATTTTCGAGCCATTTGGCTGGAGGCAATCGGGCGTTCGGCTTGCATCAAGTTTGTCTATGTTTCGTCATCTCGCTTCGTAGGCGAGCAGCTCTCAAGTTGTACAGTAGACCTAGCCTACCAAAGCGATTCTTTTTGTGTCTCGTTTTAATTGTGCGTCATGACACTCACCCACTTTGCTCACGGATGTCATGTGAAGAAAAAGCTATCCAAAACAGTAAAACTGAAAGGACTGAATATACATTTTGTTGATATTTTTAATCCTCTGTCGCTTATTACCGCACAACGATAGATGCTGACAGACGCTTGTATTGAACCGCGGCTCGTGCATGATGGAACGCTAGAACGCCGCTTTCATGCTCGCGTCTTCTGAGTGTTGCAGAGTTTTTTAGACGGTGGCGGAATAGCAGACGGACGTAGGCGAAAACGAACGCCGACGCGCAGCTTTCGTGTCTGCGTCTCACTGGCATTGCAGACAACGATAGACGGTGGTGATATAGCAGACGATGCCGGAGGCTGCCGCGCGTCTGCTGGCACGACTAGAAGGCGGTGTCAGTCGTCAGACTACATGGAGGTAGGAAGCCTTTGGAAGCGACATGACGCCACCTGAGGTGAGGCCGGGGGAGACTTTCGGTTTGCGGGGACGCGCTATTGATAGAGTTATTATAATGCACACTAGAGGCTCAACTGGCGCTAGTGTGCTGCTGTAAATTGAAGCAGACAACAACCAGTCCGAAATTGACTTCCGGTAATGCATTTCTATGGGAAAACGCCGAGTGCATTTTGCCTCTGCGCTCAATCATAAGAGCGAAGATCTCGAATAATTCGTACGTACTAAGCACATTGGAACATTTCTCAGTCACGCAGACGAAATAATTGGTCAGTTATGGCGTTTTTATTTTAAATTCGTGGCACGAAAAACGGCGCTAAAACCGCTTCGTACATGTATTTATGTCCACTGTACGACACTGTTTGCGCGAACACGGCGTCGGCGCTTTCTAGCATGGAGGATATACGTGCCTAACGAATGAGGGACATCTGGAAAACTAGGAGAGACGGCAAGAACTACGCAGTAACTCTGGATAAGTAACTCCTAGTGCATGCAGACGAACAAAATAAATTGAAAGCTACGTAATTCAGTTCGATTTACAATAAATAAGTACTGCTTTATTCTTTCTTCTCATGAATATGTGCGAAGATGCTTGTTCTGGGCTCAAATCATAACCCGCACGCTCCAAATCTTTGCAAATAGGGAGAAGCCAGAGAACAGGTGCCCGATAAAAACTGCCCGACATAGGAAATAATAAAAAGACACACCTTTTGTAGCCCACATACTTTATTTTTTACGTTCAAATGTTTTTTTTTAACCGATAGTAAAGATGCGCACGACGGAGTAATTTTTATATAATGACAGGACGGGCATATTAGCAATATATAAGCGCCACCGGAATCCTAGCAAACCTTGAACACACTCTACATTCCTTTCGATTGTTATTTTGCTCAAAATCGTCGCTCATTTTTACATACCTGCCATGGTACGGAGGTTTGGTCCTCAAATATAGCGAAGTTTAACATCGCTCAGCGGTAAAGAAAGATGCTGTAACTGAAGCAATTAAACTTTCATAATTTTAAAAAAAGGCACATACTACACGGTACAACCGAAATAACAAAAGTTATTCATGTTATTTTCCGGCGAAGAGACAAAATTCAAGCGCGTTTTCCCATAGGAATGCACAGGAGCACCGCCAAAGTAGACCGGTTGCTGTCTGCTTCAATTTGCCTCCCGGAAGTCGAATAGACAAGAGCGCCAGTTGAACCTCTAACGTACATTATAATCACTCTATGGCGCCATCAACGATGACCAAACCCAAAAAGACGCCATTGGACGGAAAGGACTGCCGATTTGGGGCCAGAAAGTTTTTATGGTCACCCTTGGGGGCGTTCCCGCCGACAGCGGCCTCTACTTCCGGCTTAAATTGTGATTTTCTCGTTTGGCTGGCTTGAGCCGGTATGTCGCCTCCTCTTGTTCCTACCTCCATGCCACACTAGACGCACGGGGTGTAGCGAAAGGGAGACAATAAACTTCCGAGCGTGTCAATCAAGTAGTAATGGGCGTGGCCACTGACGTGTGGGCGGGGCTTAGAACGGGCGTGACCGCCACCTAAATTGCGTCTAACAAAGTAGATAGTGCTTTTTTATGTTGAAACATTTGCAAAAAAATAAAAATATCAAATCCTTAAAAAAAAACTTTTTTTCCTCCACTTTATTGTTTTTTGTAAGGACGCCAGCGCGTTTCGCCCCGTCAAAAACCAAACACGACGAAAGTACACGGGGACCCCAAGACGTCGGGCTCTTTCCGGTGACTCTCATCGAGCTTCGGCTTCGGCTTCGGCTTGAGGCGGTGCGGATACCCACTAACAATGACGTCATCAGGAGGCTTCGACGCCATGACTTTTACGGTGCGTGATTACGACACCACTGCTCAAACATTTCGCCGTGACGTGTCGCTGTGACTGTATACTGTGGATTCACACAGGACTGCTCAGTTCATATTTCGTGGCCTTTCTTTTTATTCCAAAAAGAAAAAGAATCGCGAAAAGCGTGTCATGTGGCAAGCACCCCAATCGGTTGTTTTTCAATGCACTCTCCACCTTTCATATGCACACTTCGGCCCCTACGCGATGAGGAAAATTTTAGCTAATTAGTCTTAATAAATTAAACAACAGGCGCACTAAATATATTTGTTTACTTTGGTAAGAAGCTTGCTAGAAAGTTCGCTTCACTCCCGCAGAGCGCTTGCTTTTTTATAAAGTTTGGTGGAAGTCATTTTGGACACACTCGGTAAGCCTCATATTGTCAAAAAAGAAATATATTTCATTGATTGCTTTT
The DNA here is from genome assembly GCA_013358835.2 of Ixodes persulcatus. NCBI lineage: Eukaryota > Metazoa > Arthropoda > Arachnida > Ixodida > Ixodidae > Ixodes > Ixodes persulcatus. Next base: position 336,305 of record JABSTQ010010412.1, read on the forward strand.
GAGAATTATAAGAAATAACAATATCTACACCCACGACAACGAATTCTTTCACAAGCCCATAACGTGATCCATTCATGGTCGAATAACAGTCACGAGAAAGAAAAAAAAGTAATATGGACAAGACGTTGATTAAGCATTAGTCAATTATTCGATTAGTTAATAAAACTTAATTTCGCAGTAGTAGTCAAAAACCTCCAATTCCAATCTTCATGGGACTACCACTGCGTGTTCGTCGTTTTCTAAGGCGACAAATGCTCGCACAACATTTGCTATCATAATGAAAGCAAAAATAAGGCCTTCTAAAAGGTCCAGCCGGTAGTTTTAGCAAGAACGTTTATGAAGCAAGAGCAAGCACTCGTGCTACTACACTTTGTTTGAAACTGTCCTCTAACGCGTAACCCCAACCCCTTCAAAATGGAAAAGCCATGTTGTAGCCCATAAGGTGCGAACTTGCATTGATGCAAGTTACATCACGATTAAATTAGTGTACACACTTTTAATGCTGTGCCTTGACACGGAGTTAAAATAATAAAACAAAATACCATATTCCTGTCACTGAGGTTTGAAGAGATGGCGAACCGAAATTTGGATTTCAGAAAACAACGCAGGAGCGGTAGGCGGGACACTACAATCCCTACAACACCACTCATAAGGCGATATCTCGAATGGACGGCCTTATTTTTTGGAAAAATAGGTCGCGATTGAACGAGGCCGACGAGGCGCGTGACGTCAACAGATCTCGTTTCGTCCTCTCTTCGCTTCGCCGTGTCTCAAGGCGGCGAGGCGAAGAAGACGTGAGGCCGTTTTTTCTCCTTCTTTACTCTTCTCGGAGAAACATGACGTCAACATATCTGTCAAATGATTGTGTTTGTCCTTTGTCCCTCTTGTTCCCCCTCTCCAGGGATTATTTTCGTCTGTCAAATGAGCCTACTTTTTTTCAGAAAAATACGGTCATCCGTTCGAGATATTAGAGAGTTTTAGGGAACCGTTTTTGCACATCCGATACGGTACGATGGGCCCTCCGGTACGAAGTGCGCATGCGCTTGTGTTCCGCGATCTTACCGTAATGCGCTGCTCGAACCGTAAGGCACGACCGGCACGACCAATGGCCGACATGGACGGTCTCGCTTGGTTAGCAAAACGGCTATTTCGCTGGCGGAGAGAGCGTGCGGTGGCTTCAAACATGAATAAAATAACTCGTGGTAGTACCTAGCAGGAGCGCCATATGTGACAGCAGGTGCATAATGTTGGAATCAGCAAATAAAAAAAAAAACCAGTTCAAAACGCGATAAGACATCTTCGATAGAAATAAATTAATGTTTAGCAGCCGCGAAAATTGTCTGCTCAGTGGCGCAGTGGATTAGAGCGTCCATTTCGTGAGATCGTAGGGGAGCGGTGGTGAGAGTTCGAATCCCGCTGGCCCATCCGCCTTTTTTTTTTCTTCATATTTTAATTTTTTTTTTATTTTTTTATATTTTAAGTTTTCATATTTTAAGTTTTTATATTTTAAAGTTTTTATATTTAAAGATTTTATATTTAAAGTTTTTATATTTAAAGTTTTTATATTTTAAAGTTTTTATATTTAAAGTTTTTATATTTTAAAGTTTTTATATTTTAAAGTTTTTATATTTTTAAGTTTTTTTTACATTTTAAGTTTTTTTACATTTTAAGTTGTTTTACATTTAAGCTTTTTATATTTTAAGTTTTTTTTTTTCATATTTTAAGCTTTTTTTTTTTTTCATACAAACGTTGGGTTGTGCATTTCAAGCTCTTATCACCCGTTTTTACAGCTGCTTTATGACTGAGGGTTATCTGTAGTGTCAACAGAGTAAGCAACAGCCTTCTGGATCAAGGATCTGGATACTTTTTGGTTTAAAAATTTTGCATGAATTAAAAATTTGTGTTCTAATGCTAATCACATATATTCTATAAAACGAGCCCTTTAAATATTGGGTGATAGTTTTAATAAATGCACAACAGTAAATTTACAGGTTTTCCTTTATTAATTAATTTTTTTTCCCTGGTAGTACCATACGCGGCACAACGATCGGTTCGCGGGCGTCCGACCGTGATCGTCTGCTATCTTTACCGTAAGAGAGCAACATGAGCGCCGTATCTACCTCCGTCCATCCGCCTCGTCCTCGCAAGCGGGTTTCAGCGGAAGATGATATCTTCCTACTTCGGGAGGTGTTAGGCCCTAATACTTTTTTTCACTCCGGCCCTTTGGAATGATGTCCTTAAAGGCTTGAACGCGGCGTCAAAAAAGAACTTCTCGTTGCGAGGAGCGAAGGAACGGATTGACATCCCCGTAACTTTGTACAAGAAAAATGACCGCCTTAACTTGAGAAAGCGAGTATATTTTTGTTATTTTTGTATTTTCTTCGCGATTTAATATTCCTAGTTTTATTTGTCCATAACTTTCTGAATACTCGACCCTGCAGTGGGCCTCGAGGGAAAGACACAGGATCGCTGGCAGACGACTTCGAATGTTGATGATAAGCGCGCGCGAGCTTGTTCTTATTTGTGTGTCAAATCGAGTTTGCTGTCGGCGACTTTTCAGCATATCAGGACGTGGTTGAAGTAAACATCATATTTGGTTGATTTAAAACACCAAAGCTTGCCCACTGAGAACGTATGACTTACAAAACAAGTTACCACGTACGATCGAGGAACTATTTTATTTCCCAAGAATATGAATCGGGTAAAGTAAAAAAAAAAAAATACGGTGGCAAACGAGTTTCTGACACCCAGATTCAGCTGTTGGTTGTCAACGTCTCCGGGATGCGCAGCGCCGATCGGAGATGAAGCAGATCCTCCTTTGTGAACCTGAACAGCCGTACGACGTCCTCCTCGTCCATCGATGCTAAGTTGAACGTCCCATGCCTTGCCGCCAACAAGCGCCTCTCTTAGTGCGCAGACAGTCGTAAAAAAGAACGTTTTGTAAATTGTTTTCTCCGAATAGAGCCAACTCCAAGTCATCGTAAAAAAGATCGAGCGTCTTTGTCGTCGGAAAGCTCGTCTGCTTCTTTAGCAGACGAACATTTGAGAACTTCGCAGCGCCAGTGGCGACACATCATGGAGCGCCAGGTTTTGTATTACGGAAGCGCATTCCTTCCAGTAAAAAAACGAGACGAACTATAAGTAGGTATACATTGTTTTAGGTTCTCTATATTTTTAGGATGAGATTTTTATTTGCTTCAGTTTCTGCAATTTGTACAAACAAACGCAAATATCTACATTCTCAACGAGGCCGACGCAGGTTTCCGTTGCCAGGGGGCGCGATCTGTACCGATCGTCTGCTCTCGTCTGCAAATACGGTTCCCCCAAAGCCGTTTCGAGGCACACGATCGGTCGACTCGCCCGATCCAAGGTATCGATCGTTTTTGTTTATCGATCGTATTTTGTTCCGGTTCCCTAAAACTCTCTATTAGAGAGTTTTAGGGAACCGTTTTTGCACATCCGATACGGTACGATGGGCCCTCCGGTACGAAGTGCGCATGCGCTTGTCTTCTGCGATCTTACCGTAATGCGCTGCTCGAACCGTAAGGCGCGACCGGCACGACCAATGGCCGACATGGACGGTCTCGCTTGGTTAGCAAAACGGCTATTTCGCTGGCGGAGAGAGCGGGCCGTGGCTTTAAACAGGAATAAAATAACTCGTGGTAGTGCCTGGCAGGAGCGCCATATGTGACAGCAAGTGCATAAAGTTGGAGTCAGCAAATAAAAAAGAGAATACAGAAGAAAACGCAATAAGACATCCTCGATAGAAATAAATTCATGTTTAGCAGCGGCAAAAATCGTCTTCTCAGTGGCGCAGTGGATTGGAGCGTCCGTTTCGTGGGCTTGTAGGGGAGCGGTAGTGGAGAGTTCGAATCCGGCTGGCCCATCGAACATTTTTTTTTCGTATTTTTATTTGTTTTTATTTTTAAGTTTTTTTATGTTTTAAGTTTTTTATGTTTTAAGTTTTTTTATGTTTTAAGTTTTTTATGTTTTAAGTTTTTTATGTTTTAAGTTTTTATGTTTTAAGTTTTTATGTTTTAAGTTTTTATGTTTTAAGTTTTTATGTTCTAAGTTTTTTTATGTTTTTTGTAAGTTTTTTTAATTTTTTTGTAAGTTTTTTTATGTTTTTGTAAGTTTTTTATGTTTTAAGTTTTTTATGTTTGAAGTTTTTTATATTTTAAAGTTTTTTTAAATTTAAGTTTTTTATATTTAAGTTTTTTTATATTTTAAGTTTTTTTATATTTTAAGTTTTTTTTTATATTTTAAGATTTTTTTTTTCATATTTTAAGTTTTTTTTTTCATATTTCAAGTTTTTTTTTTCATACAAACGTTGGGATGTGCATTTCGAGCTCTTATCACCCGTTTTTACAGCTGCTTTATGACTGAGGGTTATCTTAGTGTCAACAGAGTGAGCAACAGCCTTCTGGATCAAGGATCTGGATACTTTTTGGTTTAAAAATTTTGCATGAATTAAAACTTTGTGTTCTAATGCTAATCACATATTTCCTATAAAACGAGCCCTTTAAATATTGGGTGAAAGTTTTAATAAGTGCTCAGCAGTAAAGTTACAGGTTTTCCTTTATTTTTTTTTTTTTTTTCGTGGTCGTACCGTACAACGGCTGAACGATCGGTTCGCGGGCGTACGACCGTGATCGTCTACTATCTTTACCGTAAGAGAGCAACATGTGCGCCGTATCTACCTCCGTCCCTCCGCCTCCTCCTCGCAAGCGGTTTTCAGCGGAAGATGATACCTTCCTACTTCGGGAGGTGCTAGGCGCTAATCCTTTTTTTACTCCAGCCCTTTGGAATGACGTCCTTAAAGGCTTAAACGCGGCGTCGAAAAAAAACTTCTCGTTGCGAGGAGCGAACGGATTGACCTCCTCGTAACTTTGTACAAGAAAAATGACCGCCTCAACCTGAGAAAGTGATTATATTTCTGTTATTTTTGTATTTTCTTCGCGATTTAATATTTCTAGTTTTATTTGTCCGTAACTTTCTTAATACTTGACCCTGCAGTGGGCCTCGAGGGAAAGACACAGGATCGCTGGCAGACGACTTCGAATGTTGATGATAAGCGCGCGCGAGCGTGTTCTTATGTGTGTGTCAAATCGAGTTTGCTGTCGGCGACTTTTCAGCATATCAGGACGTGGTTGGAGTAAACATCATATTTGGTTGATGTAAAACACCAAAGCTTGCCCTCTGAGAAGAACGTATGACTTACAAACCAAGTTACCATGTAGGATCGAGGAACTATTTTATTCCCCGAAAATATAAATCGGGTAAACTGAAAAAAGAAAAAAAAAGAAAACGGTGGCAAACGAGCCCCCGACACCCAGATTCAGCCGTTGGCTGTCAACGTCTCCGGGATGCGCAGCGCCGATCGGAGATGGTGCAGATCCTCCTTTGTGAACCTGAACTGCCGTACGACGTCCTCCTCGTCCATCGACGCCAAGTTGAACGTCCCATGCCTTGCCGCCAACAAGGGCCTTCTCTTAGTACGCAGACAGTCGTACAAAATAACGTTTTGTAAATTGCATAGAGTTATTACAATAAACGCTAGAGGCTCAACTGGCGCTAGTGTGCTGTTGCATTTTGAAGCAGACAGCAAGCAGTCAGAAATTGACTTCCGGTAATGCCTTTCTATGGGAAAAAGCGAGTGCATTTTCTCTCTGCGCTCGATTATAAGAGCAAATATCACGAATAATTTACACGTACTAGGCACATTGGAACATTTCTCAGTCACGCAGACGAAATAATTGGTCAGTTACAGCATTTTTATTTGAAATTCGTTGCATGAAAAACGGAGTTAAAAACCACTTCGTACGTGTATTTATGTGCACTGTCGGACACTGTTAGCGCGAGCACGGCGTCGGCGCTTTCCAGTATGGGGGATATACGTGCCAAACGAACGAATGACATGTGGAAAACCAAGAGAGACGGCAAGAACTACGCAGTAACAATGGATAAGTAACTCCTTGTGCATGCAGACGATCAAAATAAATTTAAAGTCGCGTAATATAGTTCGATTTGCAATAAATAAGTACTGCTTTATTCTTTCTGCTCATGAATATGTGCTAAGATGCTTGTTCTTGATTTCAAATCACCACCCGCAAGCTCCAAATCTTTGCAAATTGGGAGAAGCCAGAGAACAGGTGTCCGATAAAAACTGCCCGACATAGGAAATAATAAGAAAACACACTTTTAGTAGCCCACGTACTTTATTCTTTACGTTTCGAACGTTTTTATACCCACTCGTAAAGATGCACGACGGGTTCATTTTCATATAGTGACAGGACGGGCATATTAGCAATATATAAGCACCAACGGAATGCTGGCGAACTTTGAACACACGTTACATTCCTTTCGATCGTTATTTTGCTTAGAATCGTCGCTCGTTTCTACATACCTGCCATGGAACAGAGGTTTGGCCCTGAAATATAGTGAAGTTTAACATCGTTCAGTGCTAAAGAAAAAATGCTGTAACTAAAGCAATTACACTTTCACCATATTAATAAAGGTACATACTATCCCGTACAACCGAAATAACAAAAGTTATTCATGTGATTTTCCGTCGAAGAGACAAAGTTCACGCGCGTTTTCCCATAGGAATACACAGGAAGACTGGAAAAAGTATACTGCATGCCGTCTCCTTCAATTTGCAACCGGAAGTCCCGTGGACACTAGCGCCAGCTGAGCCTCTAGCGTTTATTGTAATAACTCTATTGTAAATTGTTTTCGCCGAATAGAGCCAACTCCAAGTCGTCGTCAAAAAGATCGAGCGCCATTGTTGTCGGAAAGCTCGTCTGCTTCTTTACAAGGAGGTTATAATGGGCAGGAGGTGGCGTCCCTATCCCCAATGCATTAGAGTTCCTGTATAGGCTCCCTACGGGAGCCAGAGTTGCGCGTTCATGCATGGCATGTGGATTCAGCTCCTCACGTGACTAAATTCGGCGAATAGCAGCGCCGCGGGGCGCGTGCAACGTCTACTTTGCTGCACGACACTTGGTACGGCTCCTCACGTGATCGGATCTCGGCGAATAGCGCGAGGGCGGCACGCGGCACGTGGAATCAAACGCGCAACTCTGGCTCCCGTAGGGAGCCTATACAGGAACTCTACAATGCATGGAGCGAAGTGTAACGGAAGTATTCGTGGCCACGAGCCGCGACGAGCATTTCTTGACCAATGGGAAGCCTAGTGAGTGGGCGCCGCTATTAATTTCGGTGCAAACAACCGCGTTGCGATGACATTTCCGTGGCAACGCGATTGTGTGCACCGAAAGTAATGGCGGCACCCACTGTTATTTGAAACAGCGCTTAACGGGAGACTTTTAAACCGGTATGGTCGGAATTGGATGAGATTATTATAAACGAATGCCTGGTTGCCCAGCAGAAAGTAAGTGACTAGAGTTGAGACGCTCTAGACGACGCACCGACTGAATCGGTGTCGAACAGGTGAGATTTCGAGCCCAACACTTTCCTGACCAGTAGGACTAGGAAGTCGGCGTGTAGCGGACGCTCTCGACACCGCGCGACCGCGCCTGGAGCGTCGTCTCGAACGAGTCGTCGTAGCGCGGCTTTGGAAAGCGATCGCGAGTCAGTCATCGTAAGCACGAACGCTGAGAAGGGCATCGCGGGTTGAGAAAGCCGTACAAATTCTGCTTCGAGAAGATGTTGGTTTCACTCCACCGTAATGAGTATTCGGGTTCGCATCGAAACATCTTTTGGTGCGCCGAACGAATCGAAAGCCAGCCGCGACAGCGAGCAGACGAAGCAGACCGCAGGCACGGAGCAGACGTAGCCTAAGCCTAACGACCGAGCGGAGAGCAGACGATGGGAGCATGGTTGAATTTAGTTTGGATGAGAGAGCGTCGGTGCGCGGGGCAGTCTGGGATGGGGTTGTTCTTCCGGCGTCGCTGGGTATGACGTCATGCCGGGTCCTGCCCAACGTAATCTAGTAACGTTGGTCCTGCCCTATTTAAACGTCCTTGGCTTCTTTAGCAGACGAACATAGAACTTCGCAGTGCCAGTGGCGACACGCCGTGGAGCGCCAGGTTTTGTATTACGGAAGCACATTCATTCGAGTAAAAAAACAAGACGAACTATAAGTAGGTATACACTGTTTTAGGTTCTCTATATTTTTAGGATGCGATTTTTATTTACTTCAGTTTCTGCGATTTGTACAAACACACGCAAATTTGCTTTTCTCGGTGAGGCCGATGCAGGGTTCCGTTGCCAGGGGGCGCGACCTGTACCGATCGTCTGCACTCGTCTGCAATTACGGTTCCCCCAGCGCCGTTTAGAGGCACACGATCGGTCGACTCGCCCAATCCAAGGTATCGATCGTTTTTGTTTATCGATCGTATTTTGTTCCGGTTCCCTAAAACTCTCTATTGTTGTATGAGTGATGTTTTGGTGTTCTTAGCACCCCGTTGCACGGTTCTGCCGCCGTGTTATGTGGAATCCAGATTGCTGTTCAGCATTCCTTTAAGCGGCGCAACGTTAATCTGCGGTGAGATGACGTGTCATATACGTTGCAAGCAAGCTATGTTGCCTGCTTAATAATTGTAATTTTGTTGAGTATATGGTTTAGATCACCAGAAGTTAGTCAGCCCAAGGGGGTTACTTGTCTCTGAGCTGTAGAGTAGAAATTAAGTCAGTGCAGTACTTCTGTTAGCCTGCAGTTTTAAACGTGGGTTACGCACTAGTGAAACACGAGCGCACGTCGGCATGAAGCTCATCCAGATCAAAGCGGGCAGGGGTGGGGTTTGAACACAGTATCCCTGGGCTCTGCAGCGCAAGGTTTCGCAAGCGTAAAGGCTAATAGGCGTTTATAAGTTATAACATTAATTACACCACACGGAACCGCACGTTGATGAACCGTAACGGACACTAGAAATAGCCCAAACACGAAGCAGTTTTATGTTCCATTTTGTTGTCTTGTGTTGCGATCTTGTGTTTAGCCTAAGTGAGCAAATGTTTTGTTTTTTTTTTCTCTCTTGATGGTACACTTTGATGTTTACACTTCGTACTTGCTGGCACTGGATATTGTACACCAGCGTTTTATACATAGGCATTGCGTAAATGTTTACTCGGAAAGCAAAAATATCGTTGATTTTATTCGCCACCGGGATTTCAAGATGACCCACAAAATATATCCATTGAAATGCACTGAAAAAGCATACATTTTTAATGAAGTTTACACTACAAATTGCGAAGATACCAATCAGTGACATAAGCACGTGTTACTCGTCTGAAACAATTATTTTAATTTACAATCTTGCGTGGTAACGGTAGATTGGTTGACTGTCTTTGCCAAAAAGCACATCACAACCTAGTTCGAAATTTCTATATTTTTCTTCGTTTGTAGTACGCATAAACTATTTATTATGGTGGTTAAAAACATTGTTGGAGGTATTATTTTACCGTCGTTTTTTCTGTAAAATAAATGCCGTACGTAGTCTATCTTTAAAAAAAATCAGGTTATTGGAAGCTCCGTTTGAATAACACTGAAAATCTGGATTGTAGAGTTAAAATCATAGTGTCTTACTTCAAACAAAATGCGGACTAAACAATTAATTTACTGTCATAAAGCTTACTGGTGATACAAACATAATAGATGATAAATGTTCACGAAGCACCAATCAGTTGATAACCGCCAGTGCGAAATAACGTAGTGTGTTCGCTAGCTGCTTTCATCGCTGATGTTAACAAAAAGTGTCGAAAACTCCGTCGGATACATGATAAACTTTAGAGTGCTACTCGTTGCAGTGTCCGGAAGCTGGGATTTTGTAGCATAGAAAATCAAATTTCGCGTGCTACGGGTGGCAGGGCGCTGAAGTTGTGGTGGCAGTTGTAACAATGGATTGTCGGGCGCAGGCGGTTGTTCGGGGAGCGGCGTTCAAGGCTGGATGATGCCGGTTTGGTGTGTTTCTTCGGTCCCCGTGTGACTGACTACTATGAAGACCGCAAGAGCTAGGATGCACGCAAGGAGGGTGCGCAAGGCAGCACTCTTCAAGGGACTCAGCGAGGCGGCTGGAGCAGGCGCAGTTGGCCGGGTGGGCAGCATTTTGAGGGGAGGTGGAAGAGGCCCATCTTCAGGAAACTGTTCTTGGCGAAACGCCATCAACTCGCGCTCCTCAGGTGGGGTCGACGATGCCCAGGGAGAGACGTGCTTCAGCCATTGTGATACGTCGTTGAAGACAATATTAAGAGAATTATCTTCGTAACATGAAACAGTACCAAGGGAACGTCGCTACCACGTCTTCTTCATCTCTACTCTAAAGTAGGTTGTAGGCCTTTATTATTTACATTATCTTATCCTGATTATAAGCGACGGTTTGCAAATTAACTTTTGAGGGACAGCCGTTAAAATAATTAGACATAACTTAAACAATGGTTATAGTAAACTAAGAAAATTGTATTACGAATAAACAGCAGGAGTCACGGCAATTTTATGAAGTTAAAGAAAGTTCTAGCCTATGGCGCGTGCTTTGTATGACGTCATCGTGATGACGTCATAAAGATGACATCACTGATGACGTCATCAGTGACGTCACCAGTGACGTCAGGCGTCCCATAATGCACCGCGCGGTTGCGCCGACGGCGACTTCGACGCCGCTCAAGCCGAAAACGGGCGCCTAAGAGCTGCACTCTAAAACAACGCATTCGCAGGGCTTGTCTGACAAAAAGCGTTGGTATGACCTAGTGCCACTCTATGTGGCAGCGTAGCTGCCAGAGTAGCGCCACGCTTTTCCCTGTGCCGCCTCTCACCACGATTGGTCACACGCGGTACCATAACAACGAGCCGCCCTATTGAAAAAGGCCAATATGAACTCGGCTTATTGGAAATAGTGTATTCCAATGAAGTTGATGGAAACCAATAAAAAATTATTGTTATCCGATTAACCCAATACGCACGATGGGAATTCTTATCGGAGCACAATATCCCAATATAATGCGTGGTTATTGGTATACAACAGGATATTGGAGCACAATATTCCGATAGAACTTGCGGTTATTGGTATACAACACGATATTGGAGCACAATACCCCGATATAATGCTTGGTTATTGGAAAAGAATACGACATCTCGTGCATATTGGTGACCGACACGGACATACTGTACGGCCACACCATATATAAATATCGGTTGTCGACCACGGGCCCAAAGGAGAATACAATAAGAAATCGCGTGCATATATCTCAGAACGAATTCGAAGTTACCAACATGAATTACGTCGGCATATACCGCGGATTAAGAGGAAACGTAACACAATATTGAGCGTTCGTGAAGCATCATGTTGATATCGGTATGCCCACATATACGACATCGCGTGAATGATAACGTAAAACAGCACGAGTTACCATACGGCAATACGCGAGAGAAAGATATTGGGTGGGGATACACACGGAACACAAACGTTCTGCGTTGCGAACACATTAACCACGACCGGCTTTATAGGGGCGACCAGGTCACCCAAGGCAGCGCGAGCGCGCCGCATTTTCTTTTGATTATTTAGTACTTTCTCTATACTTCGTTTCACCTTATGTGCGAGCGAAGGAAAAGCTGGAAGCGCGAGCACGAAAGCTTCGTGCGTTCAGGCTTTGCTCGAGCGCGCGAGCTGGGGAGAAACGCAAAAAGCGCTGGTCTCGCGCTTCTAGCTTTGGCTTCGCTCGCAGATAAAGTGAAACGAAGTATAGTTCGCTGAACCGCCACCGCGTTTACTGGCGCCGTAGCTTAACACGCTAGCAGACGCTTTCGCGCGTGTATCTGTGTGTGTCTGCTCCCCGACCGGCGACGTTTTGACGATAATCGGCTGTATTTTAAAGACTTTTCTCGTCGTTATTGCGATTGTACGTTCGGTAAAGAGCTACAAGCTGATCTAGATCGCATTCTTCTTTGGTCAAAAGATAACAAATTTCCCTACACTTAAACCAAATGCGCTTCCATGGAGATCACTGCCTCGCGCCAACCTTCGACCCCTCCAACACTTTTCCTGAACCGAGTGGAGATCCCAAGTACAGCTCATATCCACCTCCTAGGTGTCATCATCGACCAGCATTTAGATTTCCATCGCTACGTCCAAAACGTCGTGTCCGGGGAAAGGTGACTCCTCTTCGTCATTCGGTTCACAAGAAGAGCCAGTCGCGATGTGCCCAGATTGCTGTTCACAGCACCGCTGTTGCCCATCCTGGAGTTTTGCTGCTCGGTGTGGGATTCGGCAACCAGACAACTTGTTGTCCCTCGAGTCGGTGCAACGTCGCGCTTCCTACCTTATTATGGCTCCAACTTGGCCCCCGAACACCATCCTATCGAGCACTGCCCCTCCTCCGTCCAGTGGGGAGGGACCCGCTTTAACATCGTCCTTAAGTAGCGACCACGCGGCTCCTAGCCACTTTTCTGCTACCGGACTCCTCGCTTCTTTTTGCCTCCTCCCTGCGGCGTACTCGCACTGGTGAACAGCAGCCCCTTTTAACCCGTACGCTTCGTCACTAGAACTCCTTCGCACCCCGTGCAGCGCAACTTCGGAGGTCTCCCCGCCAGTCACCAGTTCACCCAGTTCACCACCAATCGACAGTGCCTCACTTCGAACATTCACCAAGAGCGTCATGGCCCACCCTGGCCCGCCTGCGGAGCATCTAACTCGATATTTTATTCCGATCATGGGAGTGGGCTCCAGCAGGCGGACTGGATGCACCATCCTGTACACCCGTACATGCACACTATAGATGCTTAGCTCACAATACTAACTATTCTGCTCGAGAAAACTACGATATAGTGACTCATTTTACCCTATTCTAAACACACTATATGCTAGCATTGGCGCCTGCCTATTAAATGCGACAGAAATTATCCGAAACCAACCTTGTTTCAACACGGTCCCATTGCCTTCCATAGCGGTCTCCGCGCTTTTGGTGTTGAGCTAGGGCGGCGCCAAGCGGAACACTCGGTCCCTCCAAGCCGTTCACGTGATATTTCTTGGCCCGCGCGCTCCCATAGGGACACGCGGAGTGAGCAGGTCGCCCCTATAAAGCCGGTCGTGACATTAACATTGATCGACAGTGCAAGTATGTACAGCTGTTGGTACGGCACACAGTAAACACAGCCTCGCGCGCTTGAAATGCTAGGCAACCACCAAACCATTCAGAATAACTAGCTGGAACTCCCGCGACTTACCTTTCAATGAGAAAGCCCAATAACGACGTGCTTATTGGAGTGATCGTTTTCCAACAAATGTTTATTGTAGTTGTTGTAATGCAACAAAAGTTGATCGCCGAACGATAAACCCAACGTACCGCGATACAATTCGACGTTGCAACACAACATCGCAATACAAGAAGAAACTATCGGTGTTGGGACCCAAATCAAACGCGATACGCGACAATGTCAGTTCGGACGATAAAATAATGAGGGTGAATAGGTTTGACAGGTCACGTGCATGTAGTTCTTACGCGCATTTATCGATATTTACCCACCTTTCTGGTAATCCTACGTCGTACACAAAATCCACGACAACATGCGAGCACATTTCACCCACCACTCTTCGTCGCCTGTTTCGCGAAATTCACACACTATAAAAAAAGGACGTGAAAAATATGTGCATTGGCGCCATCAAACCATACGTCACAGTCTCGTTTTTTTAGATGAGTTTCCATGATTCCATCGTCAACCCGCGCGCGCGCCAGTTCGCGTTCCGGATGCAGTTCCTCTGTTCGAAGGGCACGAGCCTGCGTTGTAGCCGAGGCCAAGCCTGGCCAAGCCGCCAAGCTGGCCAAGCCGGCGAGAGAGCCGCCAAGCAGAGCCGCCGAGCATGCAACTGTGCAGCGGAGCGAAACCAGCACACTTTCAATCGCTTCGAAAGGTACGTATGCATGACTTTATTACTTGCAGCATTGAGTGCTTTGGTGTACACGGATCAAAGAAAACACCGAAGGACAGAAAGGAGACATGAAGTTTTGAAATCGCAGCTTATTTGAACGCGTGTCCCCTGTTGAAAGCCTCTAGCTGTGCCGCTGTGCTCTGTTGCAGGCGTCGTTTCGACTGCGTGTACTCCAATGTAACGTCAGTCAATGTTCACACTCGGCTAGCTTTGCTATCTTGTTAGCTCATGTACGAAATAGACGTAAAAACCAGCGCCGCGTCTCTTTCGGATACTCAGCCTCCAGCACCTTCCTTCCGGCGTGCTTTCTGCCGCGACCGTTTGACGCATTGGATTCGCGGGCTCGTTCGAAGAGGCGTTGTTTGAAGCTGACGAGTCGCCGAAGTGTTACCGGAGCTTCTCTTTAGGAAAGTCACGATCGACGCTCGGCTCTGAGCTCGTACTTTTTTCCTCCCGTTTCGACCATGAGTGCCGACCACTGATCTGTGGTGCCGACTGGCGCCGAACGAAGTTGAGAAACGCTAGCGAGTGAGTCAGATTTTTGTGACGCCGCCCAACTGCGCAAAGCAAATAGTGTAAAAAAAAAAAACGCGTTTTTTATATTTTCGTTGACCATGTTTCACCTCAATCAACGCAAAGTGAATCGCGGCTGTACGTCGGTCGACTCATCACTGTGTCTAGATTGTAGATCACTACAACGAGCCTTTTTTGTGTGATCTTATTCTGATATCTTTATATCCTGCTTTTTCATCTTGGCTGCACACTTCTAGACGACCTTTTCTACATATTGCACTCCTTGTCGACATGTCGCTGGTGCTTGAGACTAATTGGAAGTCAGTGTTTGCTCACTCCTTGGTGCACATATTTCATGTTCAACATCAGCTATCTGAAGGAGGCACCCTGAAACCCTGGAATTTGTTCAGAGGTACCTCAACATACTGTATTAGAGTGCTGTTTTGTATGTTGCAGTTTCGTACAAAACCAAATTCCACTTTGTTGGTAATATACCCTATAACTGTTCACTATAATTCAAGTTGCAATGAAGCATTGGCCACGAGAGGTGACTCGGCCAGCGTGGTCGAAAAATTCCTCGCATAATTTTCTCCAGGGGTCATTTTGGATGTTGACAAATTTTCTTATGAATAATGAGTGTTGTTCATGTGTTTTTTTTCTACTTTTCGTACAGGTACTTCAGTTACATAGACCCCAGCAAAGGTAGCAAGACAGTCTCATGGGGTCACACCAAGGATAACGGCATTCCTGCTAGAGTCCCGAGTCTTGTCACCGAACTTCACTAAACGTAGTGGTACATTCCCTTTCCTTAACTTGTCCCTCTGGAATGTGTTTTTCTGTTGTTGTTGTTTGTTTTGTTTTGTTTTTTGTAAAAAGGTTAGTATGACGTTTAAACACCCAAACGTTCCTAAATGGTTTCGGTAACAGACAATGGGGTGTCTTAGGCCCGCTTCAAACGGGGCAACTTCTCCAGCAATTTCGGGGTTGCTGGCTGGTTGTTCCCTAGCTTTTCCTAGATCGACATGAATTGCTGAGATCGGGTCCGGCTCGAAGCGGACGAGCAACTCACACAACTCGGAGACGTTTGAAACGGCAGCAGCCAATCAGGAATGTGATATTTTCACACGACACCCCTGTGGTGGTGATGAGGACAACTGAAAACTTAGTTCTGGTTTGAAATGGATCGTTTTTGGAAATAAACTGTTTCAAAACGATGAGTTAGTATTCTCAGCACAATTTAAAGATATAAAAACATGTTTTTTTTTATATAACTGTGCATCTAAATAGTGCAAGAAAAATAAAATTTCATGATGATGATGGCAAGTCGTAGCAATTCGGTTTCTGCGTGTGAACGCGGGCGGCCCGTGTTGCTGGTGTTGCGACGTCAAGTTGCTGGGTGAAATTGCCCCATCTGAAGGGGGCCTTGTTGCTTGGTAAAATTGCCCCGTCTGAAGCGGGCCAAGAAGGCCCGCTTCAGACGGGGCAATTTCACCCAGCAACTTGATTTCGCAACATAAGCAACACGGGCCGCCTGCGTTCACTCGCAGCAACTGAATTGCTACGACTTGCCATCATCATCATGAAATTTTATTTTTCTTGCACTATTTAGATGCACAGTTATATCGAAAAAAAAATGTTTTTATATATTTAAATTGTGCTGAGAATACTAACTCATCTTTTTGAAATAGTTTATTTCCAAAAACGATCTATTTCAAACCAGAGCCAAGTCTTTAGCTGTCATCATCACCACCACGGGGGTGTCACGTGAAAATATTGCATCCCTGATTGGCTGCTGCCGCTTCACACTTCTCCTAGTTGTTCAAGTTGCTCGTCCGTTTCGAGTCAAACCCGATCTCAGCAATTCGGGCTGATCTGGGAAAACCTAGGGAACAACCCGCCAGCAACCTCAAAATTGCTGGAAAAGTTGCCCCGTCTGACGCAGGCCTTAGGGAACTGAAATCAAGGGCAGTGGAGCTCTAGGTTCAAGCCCACGTGGAGACATCTTTTTTTTTATTTTTTTTTAGTACAAGTATATATATATATATATATATATATATATAAATAAATAAAACTGGGAAGAAAACAGCAACAACGGACGATTTAATCTTCGACGTTTCGGCATATATATATACATATACTTCTTTTTTAGAGTTTTAACGTATAGACGCTTAATTTACACACTAATTCACATTCAGAAGTGCTTTTATTCACACTCTGTAGCTCTCTAGTGCTTGCAATAGCTTCTTTGTGAGCTATTGCAAGCTCTGCAAAGGGAAGGGCATCTTCCCACCCTTTGCAGGCCGTAAAGCTGTGGCTTGCACAGCTCTGGCAGGTCGCACCTCGCTCACTGGCTCCATCACGAAGAATAGGTGCTGCACGAGTCGCATCACGCCGTAAGGCCATGCACGGTTGGGTCATAGCACCTGGGACCATTCGTCACTGCACTCAGGTATGGTATGGTGGCATGGTCGGGGCATGAAGCAGGGGTACAACTTGGAAATGCTGATCTTCATCACATTTGAAACACATTTTTAATTACTTTTGTGTCGAGTTGTCAGCATTTTAAGGGTGAGGAAACAAGCAGCAGCAAGAGCAAAAAAAAAATTGAAAGCCGCTCTTACTGAGAATTTATTACGAGCACTATACTCCCTATTGAAAATTCCATCAAGGTACGTAATTTGGGACGCTGACTGCCAGTCAGCAGCCCTGGTGGAACGTGCCCTGATGGTCCATCAGATGACGTCTGACCATTTTATTCAGCGAAATTTCGTCGACAACATTCGGTTTTCCCAATGTTAATCGTAAAAAAGAAATGTAAATATCGCCAAATGCGTCGACAAAACAAAATGCTCAAAGATTCAAAAAAAAAAAAAAAAGCAACCCCGCACGGGGGATTGAACCCGGGACCGCTTGCTCACGAGGCAGACGTCTTACCACTAAGCTACACTGCAGCTTCAAAAAACTCATTTTGAGAACACGTTTTATACGAGACTTTCGGGCGGCACTTGAACGCGTGAGCAGAGTACCGTCGGACGGCACTCGAACGCTCTGCAAGAGTGCCGTCGGACGGTACCCCACCAGTGATACACGCGCCGTCTGACTCTCTTTCGGACGGCACTTGTAGGAGCGAGTGGACCGTCGGATGGCACTGTAGACACAGCCTCTAAGAAATGCTTCGGCTCCATATGCAGTTAAGCCTTCAGCATGTTATGCAAAGCACTCGTACATCAATCGCCGTACTTCAGTTCTACTCACCTGCCATGTAGAGTGCTTTCGCGTCGTAGAACCCTCCTTTTGTTCGCGCGTCTCCGGCCCAGTAGAGATGGTACACCTTGACGTCTTCAACTACACCGCTAAACTTCCTTACATAGTCGGAACTCCCGAAACACTGGGTCTTTTCGAGGAGAAATTCTACTAAAACGTAAGACGTTGTAGAGCTCGGGCAGGATCGACAGGTTGGAGCAAGCGGGCAAACAAAACGAGTCGAGAGCGATCATTCCTGGAAGCTCGGCGAAGCCGGGCGAAGCGAAAGTAAAGGAGTAAGTGGCGCGTTCGGCCAGTTTGGCGTTCGGCGGGCTTCTGATCAGTGTTGTCGATCGGTTGCGTGTCATATCTCTAACATCAGCGGTTTTATGGTTTCACGTCCTGAAATCGTTTTCTTGTGCATAGATTATTTTTCATATTCATAGATTTGACGAAATATTGGTATTCGAACGAACTTTACGTCCAATGACCGTACGTCTGTCTGCCCGTCAAAGCTTTTTGACGTACAGTCAGAGACAATCGATGTCCAATCAGAATCGCCACCAAGAAATCTTGACGGCATTTCGCGGCGGCCGACTGCCACCAGGAAACCATCAGAAAGCCGACAAGCGGAGTCTGACTGGAGTTTGACTGACGGTCAGAGTAACTTGTTGGCCAATCAGCCGTGCTTGACGTACAATCAGGCACAAACAGGCGTCCACTAGAAAACATCGACTGCCAGACAGCGTTACATTGATGGATTTTTCCTTCGGGCTCCGTTTCACCTGATGTTGTACCGCAGCGGAGGCTAGAAGTGCAAGCTCATAGCGTTGGTAGCTGCCCTTAATGCACGAGACCTTGTGCCGCCGAGATCTGCCCCAGAGCAAGGAGTTCGTGCTTGTGGCCTTTTCTGCGGTACATCATAATGTGAAACATAGTATAGGAAGCCGCGGAGTATGATTAAAACGCTTCTAAAGGTGAATTAGTGTATAAATTATGTGCTAGTGCCTCAAAAATCGAAAAAAAAAACAATTTAAATATAATTAATAGGTGAACAAATATACACCAGGAGGACTTAAATCAGAACTACACAGTCTGTAAGTTTGAAATTTTTCACCTTAAACCACTCGGCCACCACCCAATTTTATTTCGAGGTCGTTTATCGAGGTATATGAATTTCGTTTGCAGCTGTCGGCTGCAAGAGAGATTGCCTTATTTTCATTTACTTTACTATTCCCACCAAATATGACAAGTGACCGAGAATAGAACCTCATTTGTCGGCCTAGCCTGTCTTGCTGGGCTCATATTTTGTTTCATCACCCGTTTAGGATTCTGTTGTCGCTTATCAAAAGAAAAGAAAAAAAACTGTGACTAGGTGTGACTTGTTCTGGTGTGCAGGTACCCTTGGCAGTAAACTCTGCTAAATGAGGCAAAATATATATTATACTTTTTTTTAGCAAATATGCATTGTTTTAGCAAAATGAGCTACACTATTTGGCTAGGGTGAAACAGAATGAGCCTCTCCACCTGGGTCTGTTTTCATCTCTCGCAGACACTATTTCCTGTTTTTTGTGGTTTGTATCAGACTTTTGTGTCTCTGTCCAGCCAAAGCATCTGTGTTAGACTAAGACTGGGTTCTTTAGGATATGTGCAGGTATTGTTCGCAGCGAATGGCTGCCAATCAGGAACACGAGTTTGTTCTCGGCCACCAAGAGCAAGTATTTTCAAAGTGAGGTATTGCCCGCCTATATGAGTTTTGTGTTCCATTCCTCTTGGATGCCATTTCCTATGTGTAGTGGTCTTGCATTAGTATTTCGTTGTCTCTCTTCTGCAAAAACACCCAAGTTTGACTAAGACCGGGTTCTTTCTTATACATGCAGGTCTTGGAGGCAAGCAGCAGCCAATCAAGGCCAGAAGTTTGTCTTTGCCGCTCATGGCAAGTGTTTTCAAGGTGAGTGATTGATGCCTATCTGAGTTGTGTGTTTCATTCCTCACAGACATTCTATTTCCTGTCTTTATAGTGTCTT